>CM045466.1:24293544-24431044 GCA_024666655.1 Dascyllus trimaculatus | reverse complement strand
CCTGTGTTGAGCCATGCGATTGTTAAGTGTCTTCTATCTGTAGTTCTGTAACCTCCTCGCTGCATTGGGCTGTATTAAGCTGTGGCTCAGCTTGTGTTTGGGTGTTTTTTCCTTGGGGTGAACCAGTTTTTGTCTCAAAGTGTTTCTGGGTCTGGAGTGCAAAGATATGTTGTGCAAAGTCAAACAAAGGGCATTTAGTTTTTCTTTCTAGCATCCTCCCTTTGAACTAGATATTCCTGTCCACTGGGTTGGGTGCCTCTGTACCTATCAACCTGAATCGCTCTCCTCTTAGATTGTTGCTTGTTGTGGCTGTGATAAGGTCCACTCCTCATAAGCGTTTTGGGAATATAGCACAGTGGAGTCCTCTCTGAAGTGTCTACTGGTGTGGAGTCCTTGTTTCTCTCTGGCTGGTTCAGATGTTCCCCTGGAGTTATTTGTCTTAGACTGCAACAGTTGGGATTTCTGTGTTTTGTCGTTCCTTGCCCTTTTGTGTTATGTTAACTGTGCCTTTTCAGTCAACTTAGAAATGTCTTGGATGACTGGAATAGGTTGACATGTTGTCAGTTTTTGGAGAGTCTGTTCACTCCCATCCTTAAGGGCATCAATGCTAAATGGAGCTGTATGGTTCTGTGCCTTCAGTGGTCTCTGTGGTGCTTCATTCCAGCTGAATTCTCCTTGATTATTTTTTTGTTCTGACATTCAGGGGATTACCATGACCTGGATGACTGAGAATATACACACACACAAGGCTTATAGTTATGCATAATTAAGGGTGAGGCTGGTTTGGGTGACAGGTGAGTACTGTCACCGGACAGTAGTAAAATAGCTGTTGTAAATACTAAGATGTAGTGTGTACTCACGGAGCTTAAGGTTTCTGGCAGATGCACCTCTGCTTCTACTTCTCTTTTCCCTCTGAATTCCTGACAACAATCTGGTTTCTATCAAGTTTCTCCAAGTAATCAGGTTTATGTATAAATTATGTCAAAATTCTCTCTGCGATGGCCGGGAATCGAACCCGGGTCAACTGCTTGGAAGGCAGCTATGCTCACCACTATACCACCATCGCTACATAACAGAGTGATTTTTACTGCCAACTCAGCAGACTGAGAGAGGAGGAGAAAGAGGAGGAGAAAAGGGAGGGACACCAGAGAGAGAAGAGAAGTCACAGTTTCCACTCTGAGCTTCTTTCACTGCTGCTTATTCTCTGTGGTGTTTCTACATGATCCAACCTCTGCTTCACTGACTGGACACATCTGAAGGCTGCAATTACACCACAGCAGCTGGAGATCAGTCCTGTGTGTAGCTGTGTGTCACTATGAAGTTGAACAAATCCAGCACCACTGCAAACAGCTCAACTAAGAACTTTACAATGACAACTTGAGGAAACTTCAATTTTTCAGCTCTATATAAATTGATGGTGATCAGAGAGCCTCATATAAAGTTAGGAGATGGAAAAAGATTTAGCTAACAGGTTATTCTGTTGTTTAACCCTTTATGATCTACCATAGAACAAGTCTGCCAGAGCATGTCTTTACATTTTTACATGCTGTAGTGCCATTTGCTGTACATTAAAACAACCCTTGTATTCCAAATTTTAACAATATGTATAGACTTATGTGCAGAATAACTAAATAAAGTGCTAAGAAAGGGCAATAAGCCATTTAAAAAAATGTTTGTTTTTTACTCATGTTTTTCTCAGTACAGAAATGTTGTAGCTGTATCCCTCAAAATTGTAATTGTAAAATGGTGATACAAAATCCTTCAAACTACAGAAAATTTATTTTTGAGAGTTTACAACTTAATTTTCAGATACACTAATTTTTATAAGCTGTATCAAAACAAACATAAAATGCACATTGTGTGCAATTTGCAAAAACACAGCATGTACATCAAAATAAATTATTTACAATAGTCTCATCATCTCTTGGACTGCCAGATACTTAGGAGATACTTGTCTTTGAATCAGACCATGTTCATCCATAAAAAGTGCAAAAACTGCAGAAAATTTAAATCGTTATAACTGTGTTGAAACTGATGAACACATATGAAAGCATACTTTTATCAAAATACATATACAATTGGACATAACTATATACAGAATGAACCAATTTGCAGAAAGACAACATGTACATCAAAGTAAACTATATATATGTTTTATTTATATATATATAAAAGGTTTATTAAAACAAGTACAGAATCTTCAGGCACCATTGTCTGCCTGGGTGAGATTCACAGCCAGATAGAATCCACACCCCAAATAGCCTCTTCTACCAGGTTGTATAGGGAAAGACTTTACATAAGACAGGTCACAAGTTACGTACATATATATATATATGTGTATATATATATGTGTATATATATATATATATATATATATATATATATATATATATATATGTGTGTGTGTGTATATTTATATATATATAAATATACACATATATACATCAATGGTGCAATCAAAGTTCAGAGTCAAACATTACACTTCAATAGCACCAGTGGAGCTGTGATAGGACTTGTGACAGTTCCTGTCCACATTAACACATGGAAGCACTTTACATGGCTCACACATGAAGGGAGTGCACTTCCCACGCAGCCTGCGCTTCCTGCGCCCCATGTGGCTTTGTTTGAGCCAGATGCCCCCTCAACAATGGCAACGGCGATGTGTTGATAGCTCTTCGGGACTGGTTGTGAGGGCACTCCACAGAGCTCAGCTGTCAGCTGCTTCTGGAAGGCCTGGTGTGTCATCGGCTGCTGCTCCAGTCAACCACACAGATCCTTGTGGAGTAAATAGCTGTTTGTTACAGCAGTGTCAATAAAATGATGCAACGCTGTCACTTACCACTTCCTGCTCTTTCTCCATGTGGAGTAGGAGCCAATCAGCTGGTCTGACAGGTCAACTCCCCTCATGAAGCTGTGGTATTCCTTCACAGCCGACAGCACTGGCACCTCGACTTCCACCAACCTTGCACACTCTTCTTAATGAGAAAGCAGTGTGCAGAGTGGAGCACACACTTCACTTTTGTTTTTGGGATTCCAATTCTTGTGTCCCGAAATGTTTGACAGGCTCCAAACCCCAGGTCATAAAGGTGGTGGAACAGTGCTGTGCTGGTATAAAAATTGTCACAATAAATGTGATATCCAGATCCCAGGACGTTTTTGTTGGTGAGAGACATCATAGCATCAGATGACAGCCCCTTCCTAGTTACCAGGGTGGACCTTCCTGTATAAATGTTAAAGTCAACAGTATGGTCTGTGTTGTCAGACAACACAATAAGTTTTATCCCCCACTTATTGGCTTGTTCTTCATCTACTGCTTCAGGGCATTTCTGGCTTTGGTTGCTACCATGCGCTCATCTCTAGAAAGGTTTTTGCTGGGGGTGGTACACAGCTTTGCAGGCTAAACTGTCATACAGGGGCGTATTCTGTGCATACAGTCATAATCATCGTTGCCTTTTCTGCTGTCATTGAAGGCATTTCTGCAAAGTCACTCATATGAATGTTCCAAGTGACGGTAAGGAACCAGTCTCTGGACATAACCCTCTGAGGATATAGAGGATATAGGACTGAACAGAGCTGTTTTAATACTGGCATCAAACATGAACCAGCAGCTGAACTGTCTCTAACGTCATTGTCACTATGAAAACAGTTTAACGTTGTCGGCAGGATTCGAACCTGCGCGGGGAGACCCCAATGGATTTCTAGTCCATCGCCTTAACCACTCGGCCACGACAACCCGCTCTGTAGGCTCCATTTACAGACATCAGCAGTGACAGCAGCTGAACTGTTTGTCAGTATCGACAAGTGCTGTGAATATTGATTAGTCTGACGTAAACTGAAGCTGGGGATGAGGCTTTATTTTATTCTCTCTAACAATAGTAAGATTAAAACAGACCTTGCAGAAATCTATTTTCGTTCCATACCAGGATGTCCTTCACCATCCTGTTAGATTTTGCAGTATACACGCCAGCATGGTCTTCTGGTCATTCTGACCCACTATCAAATATTAACAAGCTTAAACTGCTGAGATCACACAGAAGGATGACAGCACATTTAGCACTACAGACTGTGACGGTTAAAGTTTAAGGAGTTGTAATACCATGAAGTAGTACATCTCAAATGTATGTAGACTGGGTGGAAGAGTATGTACTATGTAAGGGGGATTGTACTATGTACTTAAATTACATAGAATTGTGCCGTCTCAGCACACACAGTAATCAAACTATATTGAATATTTACCATGTCTGAGTGAGTTTTAGATAAAACGCAAACTGGAAGAAAAAAAACTAAATGCACCACCTCATCTGTATTTGATGAACCGGCATCAACAAAAAATGACTAAATGTGATTTTAGTCCACAACAACCTTTACTTGCTCTTCCGATCAGCATCACAAGTAATAGAAGAAACACAAAGAGTCATGTATGAAGACATTTTGTCTTTGAGTCAGATGATCAGAATGAAGTTAGACTGGTATTTCAGACCGTTAATGCTTCAGCTGCAACCCTGCAGAGTTAAATGTGAAAGTAAAAATTAGACTGACTGTCACATTGTACAGAAGGCTTCATGTAAGTCTGCACAACTTTATATATTTCTCACAAGAAGAACAAAGTACAGTCCTTAACCAATACGAGGAGTTTACAATATAATACAGTCTAAAAGCTCCTTCCACAGTTCAAAGACATGCTGAGTTTAATTGGTGATTCTAAATTGTCCGTAGGTGTGAATGTGAGTGTGCTTGGCTGTCTGTCTCTCTGTGTGGCCCTGTGATAGGCTGGTGACCATCATAGTACAGAAGTGTTAAATCTGATGTTACCTTGATAAACTCTAATCCTGTTTCGTAGATCAGGCCCCTAGCTCTCTCTCTCTAGTAAGCATTAGTTGTTTTCTGATGAACAACTGCACAGACAGACTTCACTGAAAGATCACATCACCAATAATGACAAATACAATTGCCTTTGTTTCACTGAGAAAAGAACATCCATCTATTTTCTGTGTCCTTACTGACCTCATACACACATGCAGTGTGTCTGTCACAGTGGACTGTATTATTTGTCTTGTTAGTAGCTTGAGCAGAATGACAACAACATGATACAAACTGTGGAGATGCCAGGGATTGAACTTTGGGTCTCATGCACTCTACCACTGAGCTACAGTTGTGTGCGAAAGTCAGGGCACCCCTTTAAAAACAGCATATTTTATATATTAAAAAATTAATATCCATATTTATAGTCTTTCTGGGATATGGGAAAAAAGACAATATTATCAGGAAACATTAATGCATAGTTACATTTTATTTTATAACTTGAACAAAATTACAAAAATAAAAAACATCATTTTGGCCTGTGCAAAAGTCGGGGCACCCTGAGAGTTTCAATGTGTCAGATTCTTTTAACAAATTCAGACCTTTACCAGCTCATTAGTCCTGAAGCATGTGTCAACAATTGTCATTAGGGAGCGCCAGCTGGTGTGTATTTCAGGGTTTCTTAAATATGGCGACTCCACAAACCTGTGCAAACAACAGCAATCATGGGTTCCTCTAAGAAGCTAAGTAAGACAGAAAAAATGAAAGTTATTGATGCCCACAATGCCGCGGAGGGCTACAAGAAGATAGCAAAATGTTTTCAGCTTGCAGTTTCCACAGTGCGAGGTATAATTAAGAGATGGCAGGTGAGGGGAACTGTGGAGGTCAAGATGAGATCTGGAAGACCAGGGAAACTCTCGGACAGAACAGCTCGTAGGCTGGTCAGAAAGGTAAATCAAAACCCACATTTGACGTCAAAAGACCTGCAGGAAGATTTAGCAGACTCAGGAGTGGTAGTGCACCCGTCCACTGTGCGGCGATACTTGCACAAACAAGACCTTCATGGAAGAGTCTGCAGAAGAAAACCTTACCTCCGTCCTCATCATAAAATACAACGTCAAAAATATGCAACAGAACATGTACAGAAGCCTGATGACTTTTGGAAACAAGTGCTGTGGACTGATGAAGTTAAATAGAACTCTTTGGCCACAATAAGCAAAGGTATGTTTGGAGAAAAAAAGGAGCAGCATTTCATGAAAAGAACACCTTGCCAACTGTTAAATATGGGGGTGGATCCATCATGCTTTGGGGTTGTGTTGCAGCCAGTGGGACAGGAAGCATTGCTCGGGTGGAGGGAAGAATGGATTCCTTTAAATACCAGCAAATTCTGGAGGCAAATATCACAGCATCTGTAAAAAAGCTGAAGCTGAAAAGAGGATGGCTTCTACAACAGGATAATGATCCAAAACATACTTCAAAATCCACCATGGACTACCTCAAGAAACGCAA
Source organism: Dascyllus trimaculatus (assembly GCA_024666655.1). Lineage (NCBI taxonomy): Eukaryota > Metazoa > Chordata > Actinopteri > Pomacentridae > Dascyllus > Dascyllus trimaculatus. Next base: position 24,424,735 of record CM045466.1, on the reverse strand, counting down.
GCTGAAGGTTTTGGAATGGCCTTCACAGTCTCCAGACTTAAACATAATTGAAAATCTGTGGGTAGATCTTAAAAGAGCTGTGCATGCAAGACGACCCAAGAATATTGCAGAACTGGAAGCCTTTTGCAAGGAAGAATGGGGGAAAATCCCAAATGATAGAATCCAGAGACTTGTCGTTGGCTATAAAAAGCGTTTAGAAGCTGTGATATCTGCCAGAGGGGGTCTTACTAAGTACTGAAGGTACTGACGCTGTAGGGTGCCCCGACTTTTGCACAGGCCAAAATGATGTTTTTTGTTTTTGTAATTTTGTTCAAGTTATAAAATAAAATGTAACTATGCATTAATGTTTCCTGATAATATTGTCTTTTTTTCCCATATCCCAGAGAGACTATAAATATGGATATTAATTTTTTAATATATAAAATATGCTGTTTTTAGAGGGGTGCCCTGACTTTCGCACACAACTGTATGTCCCTGGTGAGGGGGGATACTGCAGACAGCAGAGCAGAACATAGCATAAAAACCACTGACAGGTGAAGTGAATAATATTGATCATTTGTTTACAATGTAATGTTCTGCTGGGAAACCTTGGCCTCTGGTATGCATGTAGATGTTACTTTAACAGGTACCGACTATCTAAATAATGTTGCATTAATAGTCAGGAAATGAAAACAGCTGCTGTCAGCAGGACTTGAACCGGCATGGAGAAACTCCAAACATTTGTCAGAACTGCAGCTGAACTGGAATATATTTATTATTCAGTGTCAAATGACAGACGTGGAAATGAACAAAACTGCGTTAAAACCTGGAAACTGACTTCAGAACACGAACCAGCAGCTGAACTGTCTATGACATCATTGTCAGGACATGAAAACAGACATTGTCGGCAGGATTCCAACCTGTGTAGGGAGGCCCTGGTAGATTTCTACTCCATTGGCCACAACAACTCACTCTACTGGCTTTATTGGCAGTGCTTGAAGGCTGTTAATCATTAGCATTCAGTTTTGGCAGCATCATATTTACGTAGTGACAAAATAACTGAGGATGTGTTAGAAAATGTTTGCCACATACTGGATTCTCAAACAGTAAAGAGTTACTGAAAGCATCAGTTTTATTTTTTATTGAAATATGCAAATGGTTAAATGAACGTAAAATCTCTCAGTGTATGTGGGTCAATATCCTTAAGTATTTTGAATGATGATTAATCTGACATAAACTTGAGCTGGGGATTCGGCTCAGTTTTATTCTCTCTAACAGCAGTAAGATCAAAAAGAAACCAGATACATTTTAGTTCCATCAATTGACCACAAGATGGCAGTGGTTCATATTCTTCAAAAATCACCTTAAACACTCAGTAACATGTCCCCAGAGTCACACAGGAACAGGACCAGAGTTTGTGATCCCTTATCCATACTTCCATGCAATACAGTATGGCAGACACAGATTTAGTATGTCGTAATACATAACATGTCAAAGACAGTATGCCAAAAATACCAGGATGTCCTACTACATACGGCTGGATTTTGAAGTATGCAAGCCAGTATACTTTTCATGTTAATATGTCCATTTGGTGTTTTCTGTATACTTTCAGGCACACTGATGAGGGGGTGTAGCTGGTGGAGTGAATGCTTTGCATGTATGAGGCCCGTGGTTCAAACCTTGGTATCTCTAACATTAAGTTTATGAATTATGAAGATGAAATAAAGCAAATGCAGACCTATAATAACAAAACCTGTTTGACTATAACGCCTTACAGTCACTCTATTCTCTTAATGAGACAGCAGCTAAATGGACGGCATGAGTGAAAGTTGCTTCTCTGTAAAAATCACGCTAGCAACCTTAGTAGGTTGAACCTAGTAACATGTCTGTCTAACTTTCAACACTGCACAAGTGTGAACTGAGCTGTTACATTAACGGATACACACACACCAGCAGCAGTACTTTGAGTTGTGTCAAGTAATTTGAAGGATTTTTTCACATTTCAGAATCGATATTTGTCCAAAAACATCAGACGCTTAATCAAAGGTTGTCCCAGAGTCACAGCACACCTCATTCTCACCCTTTGCGTTACTATTTCAAATCTATGAGGCAACAAAATGAAATGTCCATGATGATAAAACTTTACTGCAATAAAAAACAGACACTAACAGCTTAAAGAATAATAATACTCACCAATAATAAATGTAAAGTATAAAAAATGGCAAGGAAATCAAAAATGTTTGAAATGAGATCTGAAAACAACACAGCCACAGTCCTGAAAAACTCTGAGTTAAACCTGGATTTGCCTCGATAGCCTGAAATTCTGGTTTGTAGAGCAGGCCTCTAGGGACACAGAATCCATCATTTATAAAACACGGGATAACGCAGACACTCATTAAGATACTCATGAGTGAACTCAGCAGTATCCAGGGCTGAACGAAGGCCTTCCTTAACATGAAAGTGTCACAATCTGTAATCATCAAATGGCCGCTTAAGCCTGGATCCAATGTAAATAAGTCCTATTATGCATTATCATGACAAAGTGTTTACCACAAGAAACAATATGTACATTGTGAGGGCAGCTGTTGTACATACTTAAAGTATTATGAGAAAGGATGCCATTATTTCTTTTGATTGTGGAAGGAGGAGGATCACCAGAAGAAGTTGTTTAGTTGAGCTCTGCTAACAGCAGGTTCCACCAAGATGTGAACACAGATCACCAGATTCAGAGTCCAGTGTGCTGACCATTACACCCATTACACAATGGGACCATGTATGAAGCTTGTATGCTCTCCCTGTGGGTGTGTGGATTTCTTGTGGGAGTCCAGAGACATGCAGGGTAGGTTAACTGTGATACTATGGCATAATGTTCAGTTCAGATTTGTGTCATGTTAAAAGTGATACTGAAATGTTACCATGTCCAACCCAGTGAGACTGCTCGTGTGACTTTTACAGAAACGTGACCAAAGTGCATTTTCAGACATGAAGCCGACACATTAAATTGCTATCAGATTACCTGAACAGAGTTCATGTGCTCCAAACCCCCCCGCAACCCTAGTGAGGTTTAATTGGTGTATAGATAATGGATGGAGTTCATGTGTGAAAGAAGTTTTAGACACACGAGACAGAATGCAAACAGTGGCACTGAACAGCTAAATGGGGCTCTGATAACTAACATTTCTTTGTCTGATGATGAACAAATTCACACAACACACTTGATGGCTGTTATTCATTACACATATACATTTTACAAGCCACCATAAACTGTGGAGATGCCGGGGATTGAACCCGGGGCCTCATACATGCAAAGCATGCGCTCTACCACTGAGCTACATCCCCTGTGCAGAGAGTAGACAGACAGCAGAGACAGACATAGATGAACAAAACTGATCATTGACTCAAACACTTGTTCACTGACTAAAGAAACTTGTGGACAACTACACAGAAAACATGTGTGCATACAAGAATATCAGTCATTCTGGGTTATAGGAAAAAGGAGTTGTACTACTGCCACACCCTGGCTACACAAGGGGATGTAGCTCAGTGGTAGAGCGCATGCTTTGCATGTATGAGGCCCCGGGTTCAATCCCCGGCATCTCCACACTTTATGTTTATCTACTTTAAGAAACGCATCAAATGCAGAGAATGAAATACACAAACCATATCACACCACCAAAGGAAATCTTGGTAGTACTGATGACTCTACACACCCTTGGCATGCATTTGATTGGATTCTCCTGTAAGAAATCACATGTGATTATAGCAGTAAGTCTCTTTTGGCCCTCTTATTCCTGTCTCCAACACAGATGGTCCTTTGAACACCAAGAAATGGAGAGCACAGCGGTGGAATATGGTCTACTGATGAGGTACAAAGGTCAGGGCCAAACAGAGGCCAAAATACACACACCATCAAAAGCTTTATATAGGCCTCACATTAGAATTATTCTATTTAATCTGTTCAGTGAGCTTATAGCAGCGCTTTGGTCAATGGTGGGTGTTCTTATCTGTACTTGAGAGGAGCTTGTATGTGGCTACCAGCAGATGGCAGTATACGTTTGCCACATTCAGTAGATAGCAGTGACTGTGAATGTGAACACTCCAGCTCTCACAACAGTCTGAGGAAGCCCGTCCACAGCCGAGCTCACCGCCCACTCTGATGTGACGCTCTGAGAAAGAGGAAGAGTGGGCCCAGGCTGCAGATAAACAGAAACACTTGACACGTTTTAACCACTCGGGTTTCCCTGATGCAAAACCAGTAGCAGATAATGCCCATGACTAAATAAAAGTAATGTAGTGGAGGACCCTGCTTACGCTTGATTCATCCTTATCTGAATGATCTGCCTACTATGATGGGGAATCCAGGAAAACCCACATGAAGCAGCTTCTGATGAAAAGGCACTCTGGGTTTTTTTCAGCGTGCTGTGGCTCTTTACTGCTTGAGTGTTCAGTGATGAGTATTCAACAACCATCTTCAGATTTCTTGTTGCAGCAAAAAATGAGTGTGTTTTGGTGGCTTGTAGGTAACGTCTATGAGGGAAATAGATGTTTCAGTAATAGATCAGAGGAGATTGGAAAGTTTCACATTTCAACACAGACAGAGAGAGACAAAGTGGAATGTTTAACGCTCTGATGTGTTTTATTCACGGTTTTAGCCATGCTGGCCTCGACTGAAAGGCCCGGACAACTACTGGATGGATTATTGTGCTACTTTGATTTGGACATTCATGGTGACAAGTACACCTTTGTAGGATGTAGGGAAATGGCTCGGCTATTGGATTCAATGCGATACGTTTTGGTACACACAGTTATGTTACCTTCGAGATAACTTGTAAAAGCTTAAGTTAGGTCTTCTTTTTCTACAGTTCTTTGGTTTTGTTTATGACCAAATCCTTGATTAAATGACTGTATTCCCTTCAGACTAACAGACACTAGAGTCTACGTGGAAGTCGACACTTCCCTTCCCTGTAATGTGACTAAAGTGTCCCCTGCTCTCTTGTATGATGCTGTTCACCAGCTTCTGTTCTTTCCCATCGGGTGATCTTGTACATATGTATATCATAATGCTGCGCCAGATATCAAACAGCCCAGCACCACACTTACACAGAAGCGTAACTAAGCAACACTCATTACCTTTATTGGAAAAAGAAAGTAGAAGAAGTCAGCAGAGTGAATGTGAAACACTCTGACTTACTGAAGTTTAGAATTTCATTCTCTTCTCCAGGAATCGAGGAATCTCCCCTCGTCACGAAGCAGCACGTTCAAAATGAATGTTCTGGTTAAAGTGTGAACTAGTTGACGTAGTAGTGAAAGATACACAGACAAGATAGGCTTTTGATTTTATTGCATTTATTGAATGACAAACACATTTCAAACACTCTGTGCTTAACACTCAGGAAAAGACAAGTTCATTCTTTTCAGTAAAAAGCAGGCCTCATCTCACTGGATGTACACAACACACAACAGACATCACACGCATTCCACAGAAGCTCTGTTTGCCGAGCACAACCTAGCTATTAATATTCCATAGGAATTACAAAGAGGAGTCCATAAAGAACTACATATTACATCCATGCTTGCGTAGTGTATACATACTTCAACATTTTAAATGATAAAATAACATCTGACAGCTTCATGAAAAAAAGAAAATAGCATTTGTTTTGTACTGCGATAACTACCACATTAAAAAAATAAGTCCAAACATCCCACATGAAAGTGTGAGATATTAGATATTTAATAGATAATGCTCATTTAGTCACGATGCGTCTCATTCAACCACTGTCCTGCAGTGTTGTCCATTTCAGGCAAAGGTGGGTCCATCCAGTCCAAGTCCCCCAGACTCTCCCACTGTACCAAAGAACTGTGTCCATTTGTTTCCACTCAAAGAAGGCTTAAAGCAAATGAGCAGTTGATTTCAACAACAGATGGGTGTTAGCCATATTCTGAGGTGGGGGGCCCTGTCACCAGTTTACAGTAACCTGACAAGGCCCCTAAGTCAATGTACAAGGAGCCCTTTCTCCTCATGTGGCCAGAGTCTTCAGAGTACAGAGAGGATTCTGCAGACAAGAGAAAAGGGAGTATGTGTTAAAATATGGCATGTTTCTTATTGTTGATCTTAGGAAACACACTGAGCTCAGCAGAGAGATCCTCACCCTGTGTGGTGTCGTGGTGCTGGCTCTGCTGCCGTAGCATGGTGTGGGTGGCTTCCTCTAGAGCTGAGTCAAGGCTCCAGCAGCGTGGCTGATCCTCCCTGGGCGGGTTGATGGCCTCGTCCTTCAGCAGATCGGCCGCCGAGCTCCGCAGAGCATGGTTCTTCTCCAGGGCTCGTTCCAGAAACGACCGCATAGCCAGGCTGCAGTCCTCTGCTATGTCCTCCAGAGGGGGGGCCTGCTTGTGGATCTGTTGGGAGACAGATAAGACTGCTGTTAGTAAACTGTAGCATGAGAGGGGAAAAAGCAAAACAAAAACAAGACAGTCAGTGCTTCCAAATATCCAAAACACCCTGGCTCATAGAAGTCCTCCAGCAGCTGTGACCTAGTTTTTATTTTCTGAATGTCATTGTGACTAACAGCCTGTAAAACAAGTTTGGTTGTGGGGAAAAAGGAAGCGTCAACAGCAGCGAAGCTCAGCCTGTTGAAGTGACCTTAACATGTAGCATTACTTCTGCACGACAACAGTTTCACGAGGAAGTGAGTAACTGTCTCAACTTAAAAAAAGCTGATAATCATTTCAGAAACAGGACTTGAAAGCAAAGAGCCCATGTCATGGAACATTTAAAAAAGAAACAGAAGTATTGACTGAGCAGTGGGCCATAGGTTACACACTGCAGACAGCCTCTTATCTCCTTTCATCTAGACTGTAGAGGCCCGAATAAGGTCACGGAAAAGTGTGTCACTTTTAAAAATGCAGGATGATAAAGACACACGATACTCTGTCTGTTAAGGCATGTAAGAGTGCTAACAATTGTTCTGAGTATCTGTAATGCTAATAGATAATCAAACCCAAAACTGGATTTGATAATAGTGGTCATGGTGATGTACATGTATAAATTGGCCATAGGGTGCTGAGGTTACATTTTAGGTTTAGTTCCTCTACTTTTGAAAAAGTTTTCAATAACACACCCTTTTTAACCTACACTTTTGTTCTATTCTTCCATACTTTCAGCGTACGAGCATGGTAAAACAATGTGTGTATTCCTTGTGTGCAGTGAAAACAGGCCGTAAATTCAACACTAACACATTATCACCTTATAAAGGTGGAATAGCTAACGTGTTCACAAAAGGTCACCGTTTTATTCATACATATGGTAAATACAAAGGAACATTTGGGGACATGTTTGTTTTTTGATGAATGATCCTCCTCTCAGCTCTGTTTTGGTCTCCACCAACTCCTGAGGGAAATATCTGGTGCTTTAGCTGATAAATGCTCCACTATATCCACCGGCTACATGCTGACTGTGTGTAACTGCATACAGCATATGTGGGTTTTTACAGTATTTTGACAAAAAGCAGCTGCTGAAAATGACGCCAAAATATGTTTGAGATTAACTCTGTCCAGTTACAGACTGGGAAAGTCATAACATGATGCTAAAATACTCAATCCAATGCAGATTCATTCACTACAGCCTTTCACATCCAATTAGCCACATTGCTAACATGCAAAGTAGCACAACAGGCAGGTGAGGCTGATGGGAACGCCATTCAGTTTGAAGGTACTGGGTCATAAAACAAAGCACTGAAAGGTAAAGGTGGAGTCTGCCATTCTGGAGAAAGATAGTTAATATTTAGCTAGCATATTAAGACATTGGCATGTGTCACTCTGGCTCCCACAGCACCCAAATTTCAACCTGCTGATGGCAAGAATAGAAAAGTTTTCAACCTTTGAGGATCATGAACGTCTCCTCCAACCCTTTACTGATCATTTATGCAAGAGTAGTGAAAACATTTTAAATCTGGCAATCCATCCAGTTGTTGTAGAGTTATTTCAGTAAGCACCAGTGTGGTGAAGCAACAAACCGATCCTGCTATCCTAGAGCCGTGCTGCAAACAATTACACAATAAAAAAAAGTGCAGTACTTACAATGTAGAGGTAGGATGGGTAAGCAGTGCGTGGGTACCTCCTGACCCAGGGAGGACTACCAGTCTGCATGTGAATAATGGTGGTGCCCAGGCTGTAGATGTCTGTCTTGGTGTTATGTCCTCGACACAGAACCAGCTCTGGACTCATATACATCTGAATAAAAGAAGGGTAAGACTGCATGAGTAACATACAAAGAAACTGCAGAATATAATAGCCGAAAGAGGGGCGAAAAATGGTTCCCCTTTTGCTGGTATTCAATTCAAACTGGGTTTATCAGAAAAGACCACAAACAGGAAGCATCCTCTTGCAACAACAGGGGCTTTCTGCCTGCAGTAAACAAGCTAACCTTTAGGCCCACGCAAGCCTGTGTCAAGGTTAGGGCAGTGCAGAAGTGTGCTTGCCTTTGGAGAGTGAAGAGTAAACACACTAGTTGAGTTCATCTTTTTGTCTGTCAGCGCTGGAAATTCCAGCCTGCTCTTCCATGTTAATGTAAGCCTGAGCAGCCCAGCGTATTCGCTTGCACTGCATCTCTTATTATTACCGCTGGGTGTCTGCCGTGGGACTTTCCACAAGCCTGACCATGAGAGGCCCAGAGTGCGTACACAAAGGGCCATACAGGCTGACGGACAAGCAGGTGAAAACATGGGAAAGCAAGAAAGACATGTAAAGAAAGGAAGAAAGACGTGTGAAAAATCTCCTGGATTATTCCTAAAATTTCCCAAGTACCGATTAAAACTGAGGACTGAGCATGAGCAGACTATTATTAGCAGCTGTGAGGTCAGTGAGTGCACTGACTGCTCTGCTCTAACGCTTGACAACCACTGACTCTATAATCATTTTGGAAAAGATAGACAAGCGCTGACAAGTCATGAGACTAATTTGTTAAAAACCCTGGGGAAGTCTGGCCTGAGTCAGGAAGACTGCTGCCTTTTCTAGTAAACACACACATTCAACATCAGCAGTAGGAGAGTGAGCATTGATTGGAGAAAGCAATTACGAAAAACAGAAGACTTGCATTCATTACAGGCGTTTTGCACTTTCATCCTTTAGGGCAGCGTGATGCCTCCGGCTTATTTTCTTACCTCTGTTCCTCTTAGGTCTCTAGGAATGTATATATCTTCTGTCATCTGCACCGTCAGGCCGAAGTCCACCAGCACTGCCTTGTCCGACATCAGGACAATGTTACTGGCTGAGGAAAAATGAAAAAGCACGAGTTATGATTCACAGGTGTTGTAGAGAGAGCGGCAGCCAGAGCAGCAGCTGCGTACAGTATTTTCAGTTTTAACGCTTTGCTGCACAGATTGGCATTTGGCTTATTAAGTGTTTCGTCTCAAGTAAACTGGTTTGCCTTGCACCGTTTGTAATGATTTCAACTGTGAAACGGACACTGAAGCCTCTAAAGAAGTCAAGTAAGTCACAGGCTTTTAGCAAAAGAATTTTGGAGATAATTTGAGGGCAAGTCTTTCGTGAAAAGGCTCATCCTTTTCCCTAAAACCTCACCGAGGTATAATTACATATTTTGATTGCAGGCAGGAAACGCTAAGAACCACAGCAACATGTCAGAGGGCCAGGCTGGCCATTGTCGTAAGTCACTTGCCACTGTGGACCCTACATTTAACCCTGGGAGCATGAGAAGCAGGCTGGAATTTCCAGACAGCAAACAGCCCTGAGCCATGAGGCTGACAGACGGATCTGGAGAATGCTTTGATCCCAGCAGTGCTGATGTGGTTCAGCCAACGTGAAACTACCTCACATCCAACCTCAGCTGAGCCACACCTACTGTAACCAGCCAGCATTCATGTCATCTCAGTCACTAATTACCAGATTTTGAATCAGTGTGACGTGATCACCTTTGAAGGCTTCCTCAGAAGGCACTAGTGAAGCTCACATTGTAAAAAAATACAATGTCAGACTTCAAGGGTCCATTTGGTTTACACATGTTTAGACTGATTCACTTATTTCCTGCTCAAATACTGTTTACAAGAACTCTATCCGTCTGTGGCTTGACTTTGACGTGAAGAAGGTACAAGCTGACATTTCATAATTTCCTGAACCGTTTGCACAAGCTCTCTAACGTGCAGCACGTCCACAAGTGAAACACATTTGTCTCTTCCTCTTACGTTTGATGTCATGGTGGATGACGTTGTGTGAGTGCAGGTACTCCAGGCCCCGCAGAACTTGCTTGGTCACCCAGATGATCTCAAACTCCCTCATGGGCCCGCAGCTGTCCAGCTTCTCCAGGACCGAGCCTCCCTCGCCGGCCTCCATGAACAGATGGACGTTCTGGTCCCAGAGCAGAGCGCCGTACAGCTCAGCGATGTTCTCATGGCGGAAACGGGCCTGAAACTCCACATCGGCTGCTTTAAAGTTCTCCAAGGGGATCTGGGGAGGGGGTGATGAGACGCAAATAAATCATGGAACCTCATGGTTCAGTTCAAAGGAATAGTTCACAATCTGTTTGAGAGCTGAGACAATCAATACCAGAGTTCTATCAGTCTGGTGAATGTGAGGCCAGAGCCAACAAGCTTCATTTGTTGTCAGTCGAATGCAGCTGTGTGCTCATATTAATGGCAGCTGTCCTTGTTACCTTTTTATAATCACATATCAATGCATCCTGACCTGCTTTTACCTTGCCTGTACCTAGGTGAAATAGTGTCCTCAGCAAAAAGGACTAATCTTGTGTAATGTTACTTTGAATGTGAAAAAAACATCCATAAATATCAGTTAAGCTAGCATAACTCTTTAATGCTTCCCAAAGACAAACTAGTTTGTCTATAGTTTCCTCCGCACATCCTAAGTACTGCAGCTGAAGTATTCTGTATATTTAATATATAGCAAATAAACAAAGGACATGGGCTCTCTTCCTGTTTTTAACAGCATTAGCTAGACAGCCAGAAACTCTGATTAACTTAGCATCGCATAAAGACTTGTTAAGGTGAATACACCTAGCAGCTTCTGTAAAGTTCACTAATTAACCAACTCAACTAATTGAGAAGGTCTGGTTTTACTAATTGGATCATTTCATTAGATCAGAATCAAGTGGTGGCCTAGTGGTTTGTGAAGCGAACTTGTAGCCGGTTCAAGTCCCCGGACTGGCAAGAGGTTGAAGAGGGAAGTTAGAGTGACCGCTTGTCACAGTCACCCCACTGGCCCCAGTTACCACCACTGTGGGCCCTTGAGCAAGGCCCTTAATCCCTGACTGCTCCCCGGGTGCTGCACCCCGGCAGCCCACTGTCCCTAGTATGTATAGTTAAGGTTAACTATGATTAGGATGGGTCAAATGCAGAGAAGGAATTACCCCAAGGGAAAAACAAAGTTTGTAAAAGTAAATAAATAAATAAATAAATAAATAAATAGTCAAGTAAATTTTGAAGTAAACTTTTGAAATTTTCCATAAATGAAAAAAAGATAATGTTCCCTTAACTGTTTTGAAGCTAACAAACTAGGCTGCATAGAAGTTAAAGGGTGGCGCTGCAGAGCTATAATAAACAGAGGAGAAGAAGCTGGAAACTAAACCTAACCCAAAAAACTTAACAAGAAACACAAAATTTTGGCCATTTACCAGAGAAAAATGGAAAGAAGTCTTCAACAACTGTTTTCAACTGAGAAAGTTGTAAGTGTTTTCTCACATCAGCTCCTTTTGGTCATGTTTTATGCATTTAGAAGACAAAAACAATGAAACAAACAGCAGATCAGTCATGTGAAGACTCATTCAAAGATGTTTCCATCTTCCATTCTCACTGATAAACATGTTGTATGTTGTTCTTTATCTATGCACAACATAACAGAGGATAAATGAAATGTGTGCTCTTGGGGGATGCTTGTAAAATGTTTGTTTTTCTCCTTTGGGTGCTCAAGTTCACTTCCAGCATACAGACATAAAGGCGGTATCGATCTACTCATCCAACTCTCTGCAGTAAAGTCAATCTGAGTGTTCTTCAAATGTCAAACTATTCATTAAAAGAATGTTTGTTACATAATTCTTCAGTTACTGAGGTCGGTGTTATTCTAGGCTGAAATGCATATTATGACTCAGACACCGAGCTCATACTGTAAACTGGTTCCAGTAAGTCTCTTCAATGTCATCAAAACAGTGTGTACAATACACTGTGTCAACACAGCATTGGGATGATAACACCAGACTAAGCAGAAAGGTACTTCTTCCTCATTTGTTAATGTTTGCCATGAAGGAAAGGTATAAAGATCTGCTTAGATAAGAACAGGGCAGGATGTGTTATGTAAAGTCTGCATTTTATTTAAACCAACTCATCAAAGAAGTTATTGTTAAATTTCCATTCTTGCACTAATCTTGGCCCATTTTCTAACTTTGTTACATAAGAAAATGTTTCTTCTTTCAAGAGCACTGTTCCTCTTTTACTTCAGCGGAAGACATTCTGGCATTAACATCTTTGTACAGGCAGAGGAGTGTTTGCACTGTGAACAAACAGTACTTGGCAGATAAAATGTTTGGCACTTAGGGCAAGAGTTTCGAGAAGTCAAGCACAGGCTGGATTCCAGTCACTGCTCAGCAAGACTCACCAGTTTGCAGGCCATTCTCTTCCTGGTGGTGGTGTCCTGAGCCAAGTGGACTTTCCCAAATGAGCCTTTGGGCACGAGGTCAGAGCCATGATTCTTGTAGGTCAGTTTCCAAGGAAACAGGAGCACGTCCATGTTGATCTGGTAGCGGCCTTTTTTAGCAGCCATGTTCTTCTGCAAACAAAAAGTAGAAATTAAGCAAAGAAAGGAAATAATACCGGGCCGATCACAGCAAGATCTAAGACCTTTTATATGCACACAAACATTCAGTTTTGTTTGGAGACACAGTGAAGAGACAAAACAACAACAGACTCTCACCTTATTCAGGAGGACTCCCATCTCCTGAGGCAGGTGCTGCAGGGCTGCTGCCTGCATGTCGGACAGGAGGTTGACAAAGGACAGCAGATCTTTGACCGTCCCGTACCGAACACTACCAACCCCATCAGCGTACTCCTTCTCCTCACCCCCCAAGCCCCCCAGCTCCCCGGCCTCCTCGTTCTCATCCATCTCCTCCTGGGAGAGACCGTCTTCTTCAAACGACAAGCCCACTTCCTCCTCCTCCTCTTCTTCTTCGAGCTGATAGAGGGTCTCTGCAGCGTTGATGATATCCTCTAAATTCATGTGAGCCAACAGCAGGTCTATTCCACTGTCATATTTGTAATCCATCTTGATGCTCGGTGTGTCCGGCTCCATCTGAAATCAAACATCAGGGGATCAGTTAGTTTGTCTGCAGGGTTACAACTTGCATGTGAACAGTCGGTTCATGACTTCTGAAAAGTGCATTTGGAGCGCAGGATGCACAGTGAAACTGAAGCAGTGAGGCTCTGGTACAGTTGGCAGAACACACAGCTGGGAGGAGCCACAGAGGACTGTTTTCCAAGCAGAGGCAGGGAGTTTCACAGTAAACCTGGGAAGCCCCCGTTAAGTGCACCGACCTTTTTTACAGCTATAAACCACAAACTGCTGATCATCTGTTATTTTATTTTAAAGTTCATTAATAGTCATTAGTGTGAAAACAGCTGATATACACATATTACTGCATGCAAATATACACTTCTGCAGTGTCTTTTTTTATTTTTATTTTTTTATTTTTGGACACAGAGGGATTTCCCTACTCACGAAATCCAATGACAAAAGCGAAAAATAATAATTCACTGCCTTCGTTTTTTTAAAGACACTCTACAAAAACACAATCAGAGTAATAATTCGGGCTGATGTCAAGATATCAAAACCTGTCCGTAAAATAATAAGCTGCTTTTTTCATTTCAGCAGAAAATACAGCATAATACAACAGTAAGGTGATACAAAGCAGCGAAATAACTCAGTACTTGCCGTAATGTGAGTGTGAATCTCAGCCATGCTGTCGTCTGTCCATGGTGCGTCTTCAGTGTCGGCCACAGAGCGAGTGTCTGACGAGGGCAGCTCGAGCTGTGTTTAGGAGGAAGTAAACAGGAACAGCCGACGGTCTGCCCGCGGAGGTGGAGGAGGCTTTAATGTCAGGTGATGAGTTTGATCTTTGAAGGTTTCGTTTTCCCTTTCTTCTGTTTTCTCAAACGGAAAACAAACCACAAAAAAAAAAAAACATATTCGGCGGAATTAGTGGGTGTTTTCCTGTGGGGGAATAATATCAAATTTTATCAATATAACACGTAGTAGAAAAGCAGCACATTAAAGACGTTTAAGGTTATTCTTCACTGGAAAAGAAAAAGGGAAAAAATTTAAATGAATGTTAAAGCTGTATTTTAATAACAGCTACCAAAGATACAGATACAAAATGGGCAGTTGTATAAATGTTAGCTAAATCGCTGCTATTTTTTAATTGCCATGATGTGTCCGGTCCTCTCTGGTCCCTCTCGGTTGCCGTAGGCAGAACCACACGCATGCGCATTTCCTCTTCTGTCTTGACAACAATGGCGTCCTCCTTTGCAGTATGCAGGTTACATATGAGGGGACGGGTCAGCCTTGTGAAGTCCTTACAGAAAGTTGACGCACTTCTTCAGCGAAGTATTGGAACAGACGTCGTTGCTGCCCGAGCTGAGGCACCTCCAAGAGACGAAAGTGGTTGGTAAAGCTGTTAAACAAGTTAGCCTTCAGGCTAGCCCTGATACGTACCGCTGTATCGTGCGTGAGTGAGTGTTATTCCAAACTCCGTTGAAAAAACTTAGTACTTAAGGTAATTTGGCCATAACTCAAAATGCGTAACATGTTTAATAGAATATTAGACCTTAATAAATTATTATAGTTGACGTAAAGTTCGGCGTTTTTATTGTTTACTAAGGTGTTCTACTAGAGTACAATCTTCTCCAAAAGCTATTTGTCTGTCGTTCGGGTAGGATTTAATTTTTACTCATGGTGCTTTGTACGTGGTATTTATGTCGAATTGAAAAGCTGTTTATTAAGATGTGCTATATCACATATGGAGCCTGTGCATGTGATGTTTTGACTTCACGGTATATAGCAGAAGTGAGTAAACATCTACGCAGTGTCACGTTAATGTTAAATGATTCAAAATGTCATTACCTCTCAAAAATATAAGAGCAGCTGGAAAAAGTAGTTTCTGAGGAATAGCAGAACACCTGTCCAGAAATAAGTGCAACACTGGTGTCATCCATAAAGGTGGACATGTGAAATATTAAGAAAATAAAGAGTTGGTTCTTAGTAATGAAGGGTGTAGTGGCATTTGTTGCATTGAGCTCCTGCTGTGAGAACTAATTTTTTAATATAGGGAATCTTAACTGTTTTTAAAGGTCCTATGTGGTAAAAATCCATTTTTCTTGTGCTTTGTGGTTGTTATAGGCTTGAAGATGTAAAACAGTAGTCATTACAATATGAAGAATAGAAAGCCTCCCAGCTTTACAGATGAGCAAGAACTAGACACAGGTGCTATGTAACAACTAACTAAGTAACTAATAGTCGTCCTGCTCAAACTACAATTGACAGCTGACAATCGCAGATGCAGGCAGTGTGTTTGTCCTGAACGTGGAAACAGCCTATTCAGAACAGCCCTAAACCAGGGGTAACACATGTAATGCAGCAATATTTTGAGCTGGAACACTGAAAGACACGCTGTGGGGGCAAGAGAGAGACTTTGGTTATTTTGCTGAACAAGGTCACAACTTGATTTTACATGAGAGCAAATACCCTACTGTTCAACTGTTAAGCAATGTAATTACTATAAGGTGATAAAATGTAGAATCATTTCACATTTAAGTGATATTACGGAGGGGTGTACTCACTAATGTATATTGGGTTAACAGTGCCTCATACTGTAAAATTGACAGCTCGTGTGTGAAGATCAGCAATACTTTCTGTGTTTTCTGACATTTCAATATCTCCCTTCTCTATTGTCAGATGAAAAGGATGGATACAAGTCTTTACATGCTCTGCAGGTGGAGAGACAAGAGCAGGCAGAGAGATCTGTTCTCATCAACTGCCAGTCCAGAACCAATGAGAAAATGTTCCTCAAGTATTTATCAAAACATGGAGACATTAACAAGTACTTCTTTTATGAAAGCTATGTAAGTAGCAGACCAAGTTCCTCTGATAAATAAGCATTTTTTCCAACATATTTTAACTTGTGACAAACTTCACTGCAAAGCTAGGCTTCAGTTTGGTGGTGAAACTGTGTGTGTTGTTCTCCAGGGCCTGTATGCTGTAGTGGAGTTTGCCAAGCGGGAAAATGTTGCATCTTTACTTGAAGGGGCCGTCATCCCCAGTGTCAGCCATGAGTCCATGGTGCCTTTTAAATCAAGACTGCTGTCGCTCAGAAAACTCGGCTTGGTGGACCAATCAAACCAGCAGTCAGGCCTGCAGTGCCAACCTCAAACCTCTGTCCCCATCAATGAGCTCATACAGAGGCTATCCAAAGAGGAGAGTGTAAGCAGTCAAATAGAAAAAAAAGCCTCTGTTGTAGGACTATGTGGTGATTCAGTTTACATTTGGAGTCTGTTTAAATTGAATGTAATTAACATGACTTGTCTCCTCATTCTCCCTCAGATAGACCAGCAGATAACCTGCCTGACAGAAGCCTATCAGCTTACAGAGGAGAACAGCCGGCTACGTTTCCTCGTCTGCTCCCTGCTGAAGGACATCGCTGCTGCTTATTTCCCAGAATGCACCATCAAACCATTTGGCTCATCAGTGAATGGCTTTGGAAAACTTGGCTGTGACCTGGACATGTTTCTGGATCTGGACGACATCAGTGGATGGAATGTAAAGATGGTAATAATGAGACTTTACTAGTTTAGTAAGTGTCTTAAGACCACTGTAGGTTTATCCACTGACAGAAAATCCAGCAGATAGTGATTGCATTAATACTGCCAACCATTTTCACTTCCATGTTTTTGACATAATGTATAAAATGATGCTGAGTTGAACAAATCAGCGGCACCAGGTGCTGAGGTCATAGTCACTGGCCAAGGTTAGAGCTCCTCAGTTGATGAGAGATTTTTCTGTTTTTCTATATTTTATTTCAAACTGAACAAACAATATTTTGATTTGGGTTGGAAGTTGGACAGACAAAAGGCATTTGAAGAAAGACTTTAGGAAGTTAAAATTTAATTTTTTACTTTTTTTTAGCTTTTTGTTGACTAAGTCAGTGGCTCTCTAGCTTTTTTTGCTAGCAAAATTGGATGCCCCATACCAGGCCAGTGTTATGTTTTCTGCGTCCATTAATACACAGGGGTACCATATCGCAAATTTGGTCATCTTGCCACGTCTGTGAGAGGTCGTGCAACCCCATAAACAGATGACTGTGTGTAGCCCAAGTTTTGTGTCAAGGGCTGTAGTGCACATGCTCTACAGTAGATTCCAAGCAGACTAGAAAGTATTAAATAACTTGATTGTAGTCCAGACAGCTGTGTACGCCATAGATGTGTAGTTGTTGTCATTATCTACTTTCTAGTCGGCTTGGAGGACTTGGTTCTATTTATGTGCAGTAGTTTGACATTTATGTATTCCATGAATGCACACCACTGCTGAATTTTTGCACTGTTGCACTTGTTGCGCAGTCACTGGACACACATTTTGGACTCTGTGAATTTTACATCATTTGGACCTGAGGGAGCCCCTTGCATACTTACAGTATGACACCAGCCTATGTGTCTGTGGCATGCACAACCCCAGGGGGTTTAATCAAGGCTTAGTCTAAAAAACAATTTGCTAAACAATGGAGGAAATAATCTGCAGATTACCTAAATATGAACATAATTGTTAGTCATCAAGCACATAATGCTTTATAGCTACAGGTCATGCAGTGGATGTAGGTTCGGGCCTTCCTAATATGTATGAAGACAATTCCTAAAAGTTTTCCTTACATAGGGAGCCTAGTAGTTTATTATATAGTAAGTAGTCATTTGGTATGTACAGGTGTAATCCTCACATCCAACACAAAGCAATAACTGTGGAAACCAAAGCCAAATAAATAGTGTAAATGTAGTGCACTAGGTAGCAATTATGTGATTCAGGATTATTAATTATCTCTAAACTCTGTGTGTGCAGCCAAAATCAGGCCTGTCCCTGGAGTACCAGATGAAGCGAGCCAACTCGGAGCGGGCAGTCACCCAAAGCATCCTCTCTGTTATCGGGACGTGTGTGGACCAGTTTGGACCTGGGTGCGTGGGAATGCAGAAGATTCTGAATGCCCGATGCCCTCTAGTCCGTTTCTCCCACCAGCCCTCTGGCTTTCAGTGCGACCTGACTGCCAACAACAGGTATTCACCCTCTCATATGTATTTTAATTCTCCATATTTAAACTGTGTGAACTGTTGCTGTAATGTTGCAGTGTTGTTTGTAACACGTAGGTCAGTTTCATGCAGTCAAGGGGTCACGTTCCGAAATGTCATTTTTGATGTTGGTCATAGTCTTCTTGCTTCACAGAAACTGCTGCTTTAATGCTGTCCTGAATAGCGTTTTGGCCACACTAGGGTTGCAAAAGCCCCAAACAGAAACCAGACTCAGGCAGGAAGTGCTGTGGTACAGTTGCACGCTTTCCTCGGTGAAACTTAACAGGAGGGCCAAAGCGTTTCACTTCTTCACTTCTAACCTTAAAGACACTGTGGTCTTTGCTGGTGCGTGACACAAACATATACACACCTGCTAACGAACTGAAAACCACTCTGCAGTTTCTAAGGAAATGGAGTTGAACCACCCGCTGTGGGTGAATGTGAGGGGGACTTTTCTCATATCGTTCTCTGAGATCTTCAAAGCGCAGCACTTTCCTGTCTGAGATGTGTGTGTATGTGTGTTTTAAAAAAGAAAGCAACAGCAGCTGAGCTTGGCAGAGTCTTCCACTGAAAGAAGCTGAAGGCTGCTTTAGCATCCCTGACCCATACACAGTCAGCACAACACATGTAGCATTTCATTCTCTGATCATTTTAGGTTTGGACGTAAAAAGATATTTAGCCCAAACACTGAATTGCTCCACACTTATTCATTTTAGGTAGTGTTTGATATTTAAAATAAACAGAAAATGAAATAATTAATGCTACCTGTATTTCTGTTGGAAGTCTCTACTGTCAGTAACTGAAGTGAAGACGTCCCCATTAATACTTGCAGCTCACTCTGTGTGTTCTCCACAGGGTGGCGATGAAGAGCACAGAGCTGCTGTACCTGTATGGTCAGCTGGACCCACGGGTGCGCAGCCTTGTGTTCACTGTGCGCTGCTGGGCCCGAGCTCATGGCGTCACCAGCAGCATCCCAGGGGCCTGGATCACCAACTTCTCCCTCACTGTCATGGTGCTTTTCTTCCTCCAGAAGAGGAGCCCTCCCATAATCCCCACACTGGATCACCTCCGGGACCTAGCAGGTACCTGCCAGCACTCATAGATCCTGGCCTGGCAGTCGCATCTGAGTTCTGCCAGTTTTGGATGTGTTTAACATTTTCAGATCATAGTAGCTTTTTTTTCATGTGTCTTACCTAAATGCCACACAACACATAACATCCTCCAGTTCTCCATTACTCACTCCTGCCAACATTTACTCATCCTACTGCTTTACAACAATGGAAAACAAAGGCATAAAAGGAAGTTCAAGGTATAGTTGAAGACTAAAAAAAATGTTCTAATTGGGTATGTCAGAAGCTTTTTTCAGACATTGGGGAAGCTTTTCCTCTACATTTCTGCAGCAGTATTGGTCTACAAACATCACAAGAGAGCAAAAAGGGACACTTTACAGCCAAAAACAGAGAACACCTATCTCATTCACTTTGTCCTACAAACTAAATGTTCTTAAAAACTTAACTGCAATGAAAACAGACTGTAACAGGTCAGATTAAGACTCTCCAGTAATGAAAGTAATTTGGGTTTAGTTTAAATGTTAACAGGAGCTGATATTTAGTCTATAGTTTCCGGCTGTTTGTAGGAGTCGGAGTTTTTTTTTCAACTGTTGACAAAGTAGCAGTTAGAAGATCATTAGACGTGGACAGAATGTGTTCAGTGTTTAGCAAATCATAAACAAACTAGGCTCTTAGTGATTTTGACAACTTAATAAGTTGCAATTAGTTTAGATTTTGTCTCAATGCATTATTTTGTATTATATAGCACTTCATCAGCTGCCTAATGTCACATGTATATCAAATATTGTGTGCGTCCAGCAGCGATCTCTGTCAGTGTTGTCGATCTGCAGAATGAAGGCGTGAGGAACATTAATGTAAAAGTAAACCATGTCCGAATGACATGCTGGAGTCACTTTTTCAAACTGAGGAAACAGTAATGTCACATATCCATGAATGAAAAGCACAAGAGTGAAAGTCACACAGTGGGGATGAGTTTAATAAAGTAGTAATACCACTGAGTGGAATGATCATCTCATAATAAGTGTCTCATGAAATAGGAGAAAGAAAAGCAGCAAATTGTCACATTTAAGAAGCCTGGCTCAGAGAATGTTTGGCGTTTTTGATTGACTGACTCGGTGATTAATTGGATAATGTATAATCTACAGAGTCAGTAAAGTCAAGGCTACGAGTCACTGAATCTATGAAAAGGTGAAAAATACTCGTCACAGTTTGATAAAGTCTGAAGGGTGCACTACAAAGCAAGTTCAATTTCTTTGTGCTAGCTGGCTTAACAAAAGCTAAAACCCCAATCAGTGATAATGGCTATCATGACAGTGGTTATTGACTTTCCTTGTTACCCAGTTTTTTTTTATCAGGCTCTGAGCATATCCTATAAAAGAAGACATTTGACTCATCATCTAGCTCTTTTTCTGCACTTAAGGAACGGTCACTTGCCTCCTGTTTCAAGCTGCCTGCTTCCTGCTTCAAGAGGAACGGGTCATTTTACGGAGAGCTATGAAGAGTCTACAAGAATTATAACATTAATAAGCAACTGTAAATGATGCAGGAGAAGATGCTGCGAGAAAACAGTCCATGGTGTCAGTTAATATATTTATTATAATTATTGACATCCCTTAAGCTTCTGGCCAAATCCAAAAAAATGTTGTTGTTTAAATATTTTCCATGATAAATGCCAATTCACTTTCTATTTTCTAATCTATGTTCTATTAGCCACAAATACCTGCAGTGTAAAATCTAAACCAAGCATTAAAACTCATTTATGCTTTTTCTTTTACCTCTATGCGTGCAGGTTTTTTTACGGTAACTGCACGGTTTAGTGGCATTATGGCTTAACAGGTCTGCAGATGTCCTCCTTCAGCTGAGAATCTGTGTCACTCATAGAGAACATCGTCAGGAAGAGAATATGTGAAAGGGAGACGTTTCTTACAGCTGATTCAGATCCCAAACTCTAAACAGATCCGCCTCCAGAGCAGGTTAGAAGCAAGCAGGTTAAAAGAGAGACACCTCCATGTCTCTGAAAGCTCTGGCAACATACCTTGTTAACTCATTAGTCCTGCTTCTTAGTACACCAATCCGATGTCTTGTTTTGTCTGTCATTATTACCAAAACTGACAGATATTAAGTTTAAGACAAAGAAAAGCTGAATGCAGGGAACGCTGAACATTTTGGTTGAAAATTTCATTATTAATATAGTTGCTGATAATGATTTTGTCGACTACCTTTAACTTTAGAGTCATTATTTAAAGTCCACAGTTAATGATCCAGGGTTTCAAGAGAGGAAGTTTTCAGTGTTTTGGGCTTGTAAACAAATTTACAAGCTCTTCTTAGGTATGTGTCTGCCAGTTGAGTTAAAGGTAACTGAAGAGTGATGCTTCTCCTTGTGTTCAAATGTAAAAAATGTCCATAAAATACAATAGAATTCGGTACAGCAGCACTTGTGGAGTCTCCAGGTAAATATGATTGTAGCCAAAAGCACCATTTCAGTGTCGGGTGTGACCTAGCCACCCAAAGTGCATGGAGTGTCTTCACTTGTTTTATTTAACAGGATGCAATTCTAGTGGCCTTCATTTTGGCTCTGGAGAAGCCTTTGAGGTCGTCCCTTACCTTCCTATTACCATATATATGTGTGTAATGAATGTGGGGCCAGTGGGCTGTTCTAATGCAACCACCAGCACAGGTCTGCCTGTGAGTCCACCTCAACTCCTCCACCTCTCCCTCCCTCTTTCAC
Organism: Dascyllus trimaculatus; assembly: GCA_024666655.1. NCBI lineage: Eukaryota > Metazoa > Chordata > Actinopteri > Pomacentridae > Dascyllus > Dascyllus trimaculatus. The sequence continues at coordinate 24,402,623 of CM045466.1, read as the reverse complement.
CTTGGCTGCCTGATAATTGCCTTCCAAAAGCAATCTACCGCCACCTCCTCCCCCCCTTCGCCCTCCTCCTCTTCCTCGGCCCCGTTTAGCGCAGACTCTATCACACGGAGTGCTTACAGGACAATAAAAGGCCCATCACTCTGGGAAGGTCGATGACCCCGCCTCCTCCAGACACACACAGACAGGCATACAGGCAGCTATTTAAACAGTGGTTTGACACGCACACACCAGCCTCATGGTGGTGAAGGAGACTGGTAACAAGGGCATTGTGGAGACGTAAACTAGCCAAGCAAGGACGCGATCCTCGCTGTCTTTGTTCCTTTTGTTGACCACCATCATACACACACATACACATGCACTTGCTCTTTCTTCTTCCCTCTGTGTCTTTGTTTCCTCTCCATGAATTCCCCGACACCATCCATCTGTGTCTTGTTTACGACCATCATAGGCGTGTAAAGGCAGTCATTTTACCTTGTATCCTCGCTCTCATCCCCACAAGGTCCTGCAGACAAGAGCGTGATTGAGGGGAACGACTGCACGTTTGTCAGCGATTTCAGCAAAATCCAGCTCCAGAGCAACACAGAGACACTAGGTGAGCACGAGAGCGTAGAGTCAGAGCTGCAGGCTTGCAGTTTAGTTTTATAGATAGCTGTAATTTTGTTTTCAGGCTAACTTGTCTTTTCATATTTTGTTTCAGAGCAACTGCTGTGCGAGTTCTTTGAGTTCTACGGCACCTTTCCATTCAGTAGGAAGTCCTTAAATATCAGAAAGGTATGTATGGTTATCTGTAATGTCCCTAGGATGCCCTTTGGTCACAGTTTAGGTTATCTTTTGAACATTAGGTTAAGTGAAAAGTTGAAGTAGATGCTTACATTGAAATCCTATTTGGCACCTCTTACATAAATGTGATGGCAGCTTTACATGTTGGTCTTATGTCCTCATAAACACCTTTGTCACTTCTGTGTTTGAGACAGTCTTGCACGATCACAACACAGTCTAACATGAATGTTGCCCGATTATTGTAAAGACTGCAGCAGGTGGAGTACCACGGAACAAGTGTATTGCTTAATTATCACGTTTCTGCACAGAGAAAATCAGTTGAATAATTCAGGAAATTAAGAAAAGGTGAATACCCAATTTAAAGTTGTTGAGAAGATTGCCGATGTAAAGGATTTGTCACTCACAGTGCAGAAAGAAATAAGTAAAAAAGATCCCAGTACTCATCAGTAATCCCTTCCCTTGCTTATTGTTTTTATTAATGCCATCTGCTTGAATAATTAAATGTCTTGTCAGGCAGCATTTCATGGTACGTGGCAATGAGTAGTTAAAACTTCTCAAACAGTTGTACCTAAAGCACAACTTTTTCCTGGAGCCAACACATTTTTATTTTATTTCACGTCACCGGGGAAGACATTAGGAACAATTTCTTATTTACAATGACAACCTGGCAAGTGCCAGAAGGTACATTTTGGATTATGGTTTTTATGGATGACGCTGATGAAGACCACTAAAACTAAATGTGTTGAAGGTTCTCCTGAAACTACAGCTGTTGCTGTGCATCATAAAACAGGCTGTGGAATTTCCCTGTAAATGTTTGAGCTGAGGAGAAAATCTATGACAATGGCCATTATTTCAAGCTTTAATAGCAGAGTTTCTGATCCCGTAGTTCCTCTGTCAAGTCACATCAAAATATAGCTGTAAGGATCTGTACCACGAAAAACACCTGTGATGGATTATTTAGTACCAATATGCTAATTTGTGTATATGTTGGCCGATAAGTAGCAAGAAATGTCAGTACAGAAAGCATATTTCAAAATGTGAGTTAATGGGAGTCCTGACGAATCTGTCTGCAGCGTACATTTGGATTTGTGGTTGTGTCTCTACACCATTGTCATGACATACCTCCTTCATACAAGTTTCAGGCTTCAATGCTCTTGCTTCTCACTTCACTTTGAATAGGGTGATGTCATGTGTCACTAAACTGAATTGTTCATTACTTGCTATGGAACGTAGAGGAAAGTGAAACTTTCAATTTAAATCACTATGATTCCCCAGCAAAGACAGTCCCCAAATGTCAAACACACTCAAGTGTTAATGCAACATATATGCGTCAAGCGTACCATTAAAGTGTACACTAATCAGTCACGACATTAAAACCACCTGTCACATACTGTGCATGCCGGTCTCATGTCGCTACAAACACCTCTCACTTATTGGACTATGGACGCAGGACCTCTGGGGGTGTGGTCTGGTGTTTGGCACTGTGAAGTTGGCAGTGGATCCTTTGGATCTTGTGCCTCTGTGGATCAGACATGTTCCAGCGCATCCCACAGATGCTCTGTTGATGCCTTTCTTCGAGCAGTTCGCTAGCAGTTTTTGTGGTGTGTTGGGGAGCGTCATTGCCATTGGGGTGTGTGCTTGGTCTGCAACAGTGTTTAGGTTGGTAGTTTGTGTGACAGTAACATCCACAGGAATGCCAGGTTGAAAGGATCAATGGTATTCACTTCACCTGTCAGTGTTTTGAATGAAAATGTTTAAAAAAAACAAAACAAATATGTTTGTGTATAATACCTATTTCTGTAACGAAGAAGAGTAGAAATATGATGGTGTCTTTATTTTATTGTAACTTTAAACAACTCCATTGTATGGCAGGCTGTACTAATAAGATGCTCTGTCTAAATACTGAAGCCATCCTGCTACTTGGATGGCCTAGAACTGAGCTTGAAAATCAAACCATTGAGGAACGAGAATAAAAATTCAAACCCTTTCAGACAGAACTTTAGTGTTTGAGGAAAGCCAGTACAGTCTTCTTTCAACTTTTCCTCCCAGCTGAGCTCCAGCAGGGAAATCTGTTGGTAATAAAAGCAGTGTTTGCTGGATGGCGTCTTCCCACACACAGATGACAGCTGTCCCTGTCTTATGTGATTGATGCCAGCCCCACGGGGGCTTGGCGCCCTTGAGCTGAGATCCCAATTAGGAGCACTGTTATACTAAGTGTAAACAAATGCATATTTGTTCTGTTTAGACCCATATTTATCTTGTTGTTCTCTATTTGTGCCTGTATAATACTTCTTATAGGCACTGAAGGAGCATCCGTGGTGGAAGTCAGTCAAAGTTTACAGCAGGGGGAGTACTTAGGGCTAGTTTTTCCTCTCTACCTGTACAGGATAGTTAATTAACCTGCTGCTTAAAATGTTCAACTTCCCACTACAAATTATGTTGATAAAATAGGTCTTTGTGCTTCAGTGGCACAATATATGTGATGCAGGGACTTTGCTAATGCTTGGAGTTTAATGAATCGATACCTCTGGGAAAGAGAGACCCTCCAGTCTAATACATAAAACTAATATGAAGTTTGACACAGAGGAAGCCTGCTGGTAGACTGTGGCCATGACCCATGCCTATAGGCTTTCACCAGTGGAGCAACAGCCATAAATCTGCTTTACTGTGCTACAATTCTCCGGTTCGCTCCTTTCCTCTGACTGATGGCTTTATGTTTCCATCTTCTCTCCCTCCCGCCCCACCCACAGTGTCATCCCTTTATTCCTGCATCCCCTTTGCTGTCAGGCATTAGACAGGATACAGCATGCAAAGTAGCATGGAAGGTTCTTGACTTTTCTCTGACCCACATTTTGATGGTTCATTTGATGGCCATGACTGCTAGACACCAGCACAGATCATATGTGCTTCCATTGCTAACACGCTCAATATGTTTTCATATGAGCCTAACTCATTCTTCCATTTTTTTTGGTTCCTTAACAAATTTCTCTTCTTCATCATCATTCAAGTCAAAATGTCTTCCAGAGCCATGTCCTTTTCTCTCCTTCTATCATCTGCGAGCCTGCAGAGAGGTGTTTCATTCAGCTATGCGTGCCCCAGATACAGCAGGAAAGAGCTAAAACCATGACCAACAGGATAGATGGACCATAGCATACAGTACACATGGGCCTGCATTTAAAGCTGCTGCTGTTTACGAATGTGTTTTCAACTGCCAGCATTGTCGCCTTCCTTCTCTCCAGGGCAAAGAGCAGAACAAACCAGAGGCGGCCCCGCTGCACATCCAGAACCCATTTGAAACATCTCTGAACGTCAGCAAGAACGTCAACTCCGCTCAGTTAGACCGCTTCGTGACTTTGTGTCAGGAGAACTCCTGGCTTCTCCAGCAGAGTGAAACCAACACACCCAGAGGTAGCAGTGGAACCAACACTACCAGACCTTGGGGACTCGCTGCCCTCCTTCAGCCTTCACAGGTTGGTGGGATCAAAAGTCGCAAGAAAAGGAAATGGGAGCCAGCCAGTGAGAGGATCAAGGGTTTGCTAGAATCCTTGAAGAATAAAAATCAGCCGAAGAAGAGTGGAGGACTCTAGGACATCTCAGAAACTATCTGCATTCTCTTATCCCTAGTTTAAAACATGCGTTGGTGGCAGTCCTGTGGTGTAACTGTCCAGTGCCTCACCTAAAAGGTGAGAACAGAGCAGAGGCAGCATCTGCAGAGACTTGCCTGCAGTTCCCAACATGGACACTGGAGGGTATGACTGAGGTCTGTTTGTGCATGTTTGGGATCTGAAATAAGGGAGTGATGACTGTGTACTTTGCTGTAGACTGTAACCCACTCTGTTGTAATTAAAGGGAGTACTGTGGAAATAAGTCCTGCCAGATGCTTATTTAGGAGTAAAGACTGTATTTTTAAAGGTTAATGTGATTTTAAACCTGTGTTATCAGATGTTATCAGCCAGGTACACACACATCATGCGTTTACACCTAAAACAAAATCCCTATAGATGTATTTTTATCATATCACTGATACTTTATGGATGGAATAATCAAGATTTCACTAAACTGTATACACTTATATTTGCCAGAGATATATAATAGGCAGCTAAAGGGTAGCAGAACACACATTAACAATAACAGTTAAAAATGAGCACAGAAATAAATCACACATTTTCTAATCCTCCATGTGTTAAATGAAATTCTGAATTTGAAAACAATTTTCCTTAGCAGGATGTCCTGTTTTGTTGATGCTCATGAGATGAAGATGTCTTTGTGTGTCCAGTGGAAGGAAGGAGTGGTGCAGCTAGACTGTATGCAAAGTCATATTAGAATAATGAGTGGACCTTTTGGCTCTTTGGTATCCGTGAAAAGACTGTTAGCTAAAGCCTAGATCACATCAAAATTTAAAAACCGTAACTATGAGGAGCATAGTCAAGAAAACTTTGATGTCATGGTGGCAGAACTGCTTCAAAAGCACCCACATCAAAATAGAACCCAGTGTTAATAGTAATAGAATTGACTGAATTTGAATGATTTGCAGCTTGTAACTGACTTCACTTGCTAATGAACTGCTGCTAATGTGTAAGACAGTAAGAGTAGATCATCTGAGCAGTTTATTGGGTTTGGCTACAAAGTTATATATATATATATATATATATATATATATATATTATAACTTGCATGCTTTTTTGTCTTCATCAAGGACCGCAATGAAAGTAAGTTTTTATTATTATTGTTTTATCTTAACATTTGAGCATTTAATGGCTTTTCTCATAAAGTAAAACAAGCTAACAGGAATAACTGGCTACGTTTGTTAGCCGCACCTTGCTGGATAAGATGCTGCTGGTGCAGAACTGCATGAGATGAAAAGATGGTTTTCATGTACGCTAGCCACACAGTCATTTATGTTAAGGCCGAGGCTGCGTCCGAAATCGCCACCTATGCCCTATATAGTGATCACTATATAGTGCACTATGTAGTGATCACTATATAGGGAATAGGGAGTAGGGAGTGAGTGGATGATTTTGGACACAACCCAAGTTTTTTTTTTTTGTTTGTTTGTTTGTTTTACTAACCAAATGGAGATGAAAGGATAACATGTGTATGCCTTTATGTTTATTTTTTTTACCTTTTTTTTACACCTTTTTGACAGATGGAAGTCAATTTTCCCTTAATAATCTGATTTCATCTACTTACTTTCACCTTGTCATGACTTGGCACTTATACGGTTTGAGGCCTTGAGTATATACAGAAGTGGAATCATTCTAAAACACCTTATGGCAGCCATTTTACTTTTTGCTTTAACCAAGTTTTGTATTTTGCATCACATCTCCTGAACCAAACATGGTAACATAGAAAAGGTGATGTCTGCCCCCTTGCTTTGATGATCAGTTATTACACTGATACCATATACATGAACGGTCCAGGGAAAAAGTCAACCGTGAATTCAGATGCTGAAATTATTCAAGGCCCTTAACTGTGAGATGATGTAGTGAAAAAGTGAACATATCCCTTTGTGTTTGAAACAAATGAGCTGGAACCTAGGATCTGGGCTGATATCTTCAAAGGGCCAAAGTTGCAATGTCAGATCTGGGCTTGCCTCTATTCCACAAGTTTCACTAATTTAACTCAGTGTGTCATTTCTTTTGTCTGTGTTTGGAGAAAAACATGAACGATATCTCCGAGGGTTACTTTTCCTATCTTCAAACAAATTGCCAATCACTACAGCACTTGCTTAAAGATAATTGTTATATTAAACAAAGCAAAACAATGATGAGTTTGTAAGGACAGAATAAACTACACATGCAGCAGCGTGGGTATCATCATAACTATATTTCATCTGTATCCATAACTTCTACTGTACTTGCTCCTCTCTGTCCTGCTGTTAATATGTGTCTCTACTAACTGTGAACACCTGACTCACTCCTGGTATCTGTGACATTTACAGCAGTAACACTGAGGGCTTATGGGAAATGGTGTTCATTAAAGGTCCGTAAAAACATCAGTACTGAATTAACAACATTGAATCATTATTTAAAAAACTTCTTATCTAAACACATGGAATTGAGGGCCGTTTTGTGCTTCATAGAAAGACTGATCCCTACTGTCTTTTTAGTTATTCGCGTGGTCGTAAATGTCAGTGAGATTTTAGTGAGGTTTCCTTACTTCTGGAACAGAGAGCAGACGTTCAAGTTCCACTTCAGCTCTCTTTATAATCACCTTAGAAGCAAATTATAGTTAATACGGCATAAAGACTACCAGCTTTTTATGAAATGTTACATCTGGAGTAAATTGGCAGCAAATGATCAGTCAGAGTGACATAATGGTGCTCACTTGGGTTACATTTATATGCAATTGGACAACCCGTCAACTTGGTCACCCAGTTCATTGGAACCAAAGTCAACCAGCTTTGTGGCAAAGTCTGTCAAATAGATTGACCTCTCCGAAAACCCACTGGCTGATGTGTCGTGGTAAATGTGAGGACTAGCCATTTGAAGTTCTAGACAGAGAGAAGCCTTTTAATTCAGTTTCCAGTTTACAGTGTCTACTAATCACATCCCTTGAAATGTGGTCCAAACCAGAGTTGGTATAAAGGTCATTCACATACTCAGTTTTTTTTTTTCAAAGTTACATAACCTGAGAGTATATATTAGGGATAGAGGAAAGACAAAAGACCTCAGGGTGCATGTGCCAAAAGTGCATGTACAGGTTCACATCCTATGAGAGTGTCTGAGTGTGTTTGTAAATGTGTGTTTCAGGCCCATGGGACAAGGTTGAGGAGTGGGGAGTGTGCAGCCCACAGCTGTTTTTCCGCTCATTGCCATGGGAGGTCGGAGGGGTGAGAGGATACACTTTTAACTACCTCTCCCTCCCCTCCTGCCACCAGTCAACCCTTTGCCACGGGGCCACGGCACAAATGGGAGTAAAGGAGTGAGGCAGCTTTGAACTTCACTCACTGTCCCTGCCTCCTCTCCTCCAGCTTACATTTCTCTTTCAAATTCAGCATGCCTTTTTCTCTATCTCAGTCATCTGTTTTCCTCTCCCCACAGAGTGGCAGTGTTCTTTGAGGTTTGTGGAGTTTGTTTATTTCCATGAGTGAGTTTCTGACTGATGGATCTGCTCTGGTGGAGCAACAGAGCGGTTATGAAACTCAGTGGTTAGAGAAGCACTGGGTGGGGAAATCAACACCTCTGGGGAATTGATGAAATGCGACTGCTGGGTGTTGTGGGGTTCATTTTAAAGGAGCTTGATGTCAGCACTGTGGATCTTCTGATTTGTAGGTGGTGGTTTAAAATGCGCAGTACTGTTTTTTAAATTTATAGACCTCTCTTTGATGGCACTCTCTCCATTTATTGAACAGTTTATGTGGTAATTATGGGCAGAGATAGAAACTGTGGCCACTTGCCAAAAGGTTGCCACAGGCCATTGTCAAGGTTAATCATATTTTTCTACAGCTCATCCCCACCATTGCAAAGTCAAGGTTTTATGTGACCATCTCCCAGTGATAGAGCACTTTAGTCTGCAAAGGGACCAAGACTGTGTTTGGGTAACCTACCCAGCAGTGACCTTCCTCCAGGGTGTTTGCAGGCGGCACATTGTGGGCTCTGATTTATTAGAGAAACTGGTGAAAAATCCATGATGGATTGGCCCTCTCACAGGAAGTCCAGAGGTTCAGCAGGGCGATGGCCAGAGTTTATGTTGCTGCCTTTTCCTTGGCTCCTAATGCGCCTTCAGAGCCTGAAAGAATGTAAAAAGGTGGCTTGAGGGTTTGAAAAACATGGGAGGTATTTGAGGAAATATGGTCAGGGAAGGAAAGTAGGAAAAACAAGGAACGCAAAGGATCTTGGCATTAAGGCTGATATCCCCCCAGAAGTCCTGAGCAGCCTCTTTCACAGAGCTCTGTTAGCATTCGAGGAAAAGGCTTTTGCTTTAGCAGAACATGGTGTTTGATGTGGAGGCCTTATCAGTTAGAGTGTTTTCAGAAGCTATTTTATCAAGCCATCCAATCACAGTGCCACTCCTTCTACTTACCTCCACGGACTCCACAAAGACGTGTGAGCCATTTGGAGAAAGTAATCTCCAAAGCACTTCCCCTCGCAGTTCCATGAATTGTCCCCACAACATTGTGAGAGGTCATTACACTTGTTTCCGTGGTTGAGCAACAAGCGTCCTAGTGGCCCCTCTCACTCAGCACCAACAGCACCATGGTTGTCTTTGTGTAGGACGTGGTGAACATGAGCAGGGAGCGCTGGAATGCACTTGCCACACGCCAAGGCCCCTGAGGTTATCATGGTGTGTATCTCTGGCTGCGGTGCTTCTGCAGAGGTGTGTGCAGGCTGAAAAGACTGCTTATTGAAGGCGACATTCGAGTGGCCTCAGCCAAAATGCAGCAGCCGTTATCTCCATGTCTGACCTTACAATGAAAACATGAGGTAAACTACTGGCAACCAACTCAGTAATGTGCATTATGTCTTTATGGTGTATGGGAATGCCCGGGACTTACTGTACCCACCAACTCATTGTTTGATTGTAGGACACAGTCCGGCCTAATTGGAGCCTGGCACAGAGTTACTGGCAACGGAAACCTCTGAGTGTCAGCAACTGTGGTGGTTTGTGCATTCTTTCTCTCACTGGACAGTAGAGCGGCTACATCTATTCAGCAGTGGCCGGATCAGCGACTGCATGCTGTGACGGGAGATGAACTGTCACATGGGCACACACCACACATAAACATGCACGGCCATTGTACTGCTGCCATCAGTGCATGGGTGTGTATCCATGGAAACACAACCCGCTCATCCACAGTGCTCCACCAAGCTCTCCTGGGTGCCTTTACTCTGTGACTGGAGAATGCATGTGTGATGCCACACATGTACATGTGACACATGAAGTTCCCAGAGCTCTGGGTGCTGTGTTTATAACATCACATGTGCTTTGTTGTTTTTTCAAAGCTGATGTTGTGTGAGGAGGAGGCTGAAACTGACTCGATTGTACTGTGTGCATGTGCGCGCATGTGTGTGTGTGTGTGTGTGTGTGTGTGTGTGTGAGAGAGAGAGAGAGAGATATTCATATATATACACACACACACACACACACACACACATGAAGAAATATTCATGCCAATGTCAGCTTTGATGTAGAGTGAATCAGTGTGTTGTAGATGTTAATGATGAATTCCACCTATTTACATGGTTTTTAGTTTGTATTTTACTAAAAATGTTATATCCAAAATTATTCATCCCCACTGAAATTTTTCTATAATGTTCTAATACACTATAAATTGACCACAACTGATGCTTAGTGAACTTCCATCATTGAGAGAGACTTGTGCATTGTCACTACACACAGACAAGGAAAAGGGTACACTGATCAGCCACAACATCATGACCACTGACAGGTGAAGTGAATAACATTGATCATATTGGTACTATGTGGTGTTCTGATGGAAAACATTGGATTTTGGCATCCGTGTTGATCAGACTTAGACACCCAAATAAACATTGTCCCAGAACAAGCACACTCCCTCATGCTAATAGAAATCTCAAATGTCACTGGCCTACCCCAACAGGAAAATGCACCCCACCACATGGAAAAAACATCAAACAGTCAGGAACATGTTGAGGAGCATGACAATGGTCCAAGATGTTGATTAGACCTCCAAACTTCCTACACCCCATTGTGATCAAGCATCAACAGGATGCAGTGGAACAAGTTGGATTGACAGAGGCCCCACTGCACAAGCCCGAGCACCCTAAGGATCCACTGCCAATGTCTTGGTGCCAGATCCTATAGGACACCCTGAGAGGTCCTCTTGTCCATGCCTCAATGGTTCAGAGCATTTTTGACCAACACGATATTAGGCAGGTGGTCATAATGTCATACCTGATCGGTGTATAAAGCCATATCCAAGTGTTTTCGGGTTCCAGTGACCACAATGCTAAGCAGAATCAAAAAACCCAACACCGTAAAAACTTCTCAAAACTTACAGTAGAAAGCCAGAAGTGATCTCTGCACTGGCACAAGTGGTGATATGAGAGTCTAAGAACATTTCCGAACAAATTTCTGCCTAATCTTAAGGCAGACACTCTAGCAGACACTGAACAGGGCTGGTGTCTATGGACACCCGTGAGGACTCAAAGCTCACCTGGACAAAGAAGAAAGCTTTAGGCCATCAGTTCTGTAAATTGCAAATGGAGTTGTTCAGACAAGAAGCCTCAACCCAAAGAACACCATCTCACAGTCAAACATGGTGGTGGGAATGTCAGGCAGCTTTATCAGAGTAAACAGCATCTTGAGAAAGGAGGACAACAGTCGGATTTTGGAGGAACACATCAGGTAGTTTTGAGAAAAACTTTTCCTTGGGCAACACTGGACTTTCCAAGCTGACAATGACCTAAAACACACAGCCAGCGTGGTGAAGAAATGGTCAACAGAAAACACTGTCAGCATCTGGGAGCAGCCCAGCCGGAGTCCAGACCTGAATCCTATCGAGAATCTGTGGAGAAACCAAAGACCAGAGTGACGGAGGAAGCCTTCAACCTCCAAGAGCTGGAGATCATCTCAAAGAGGAGTGGAGAAAATAAGAACTGTTTGATTGATGTGGCGGCAGTTAAAGGCACTGCCATAGAACACTGAGAAAGGATATGAATGATTTTGGACATTTTTTCTTGTTTTTTTTATATTGAAAACAAAACAAAAAAACGGAAGTAGTTCAAATTCATCATTAACATCTCCAATACATCTTGTTTATGTCACGTATTTATCTCATTTCTAGGGAGAAATAACTTATTGGTTCCAAATTTGTTACAGGTATGAATAATTTTTTTTATCTCTTCCACAAACAATTAGGGCTAATGCTTTATTTTGCAAGTGCATATGTTACAAGTAATTTACAATGTAAGTATTTAAAGGGAAAAAAATGCAGTTGTTGCTGCCGTTCTCCTTCTAATTATTCATATAGATTACATATACTTCTTCAGACGTTTTCTTGATGTTGCTTTACTGACATGTAAAACAGACAATCCCTAACTTAACACCAGTCAGCGTCATAACTTGATTAAAATACCTGTTGTCAGGCCAGTTTTCTCAGAAACAGGATTAGGGCAGTGTAAGGATTTTTTTTAAATGTGAAATAATAATAAATTGTAACTCCATGCATTACTTTTGATTTGAATTAGTTCATTTGAAAATTTAAAAATCTAACAAAACTAGATTGCATTCAAACCACCTTCAAACTCAGCTGAGCACATGAGCAGGGGGAGGTATAGGACATGGACCTTGAATAGTCAGACTGTCTGTGGGCGGCCCCTGAGGGAGGGTATAGACCAGGCTATAGGATGATGTGAGTGGAGGGGAGGTGGAGGGTACAGTGTTGGGGTTGTAGAGATAATAATGTTGGCACTGTGCTGGAGGGAGGGGGGGGGGTGATCACTGACATCCCCCTCTCCCTCATCGTCCTCACGAGCCAGTTTCTCCCCGTTTTTCTATAAGAGCCTAATCTACAGTCTGCACCAGAGGCAGCGGAGGCCTTATCAGCAGAGTGAGAGCCTGTGTGTCAGCTCCGGCCTTGGCTCTCTTCACTGGACAGACCTGGCTGCTTAGATACACACTCGTATGGACACAGTGACAAGGCCAGTTCAAGTTCACACTCAGCTCTGAGAGGACAAAGCAGTTTTGGGGTGACAGTTTCAAACTTTATGAATCTAAGGCCATAGAACAGAACAGTGCGAGCTTTAAACTGCTGGACAGTTTACAGCGTTGACTCCCAACACTTGTAGCCAAAAATGACCTTGCCAGGTGTGTATGTGTCTTTATAATGTTTGTTTTTCTTAAATACTTCTCCAAAAAAGATGAACTCTTTTTAAAAGCTGTAAACAAAATGTATTTAGCTATGGTAACAGCTTGGCTCTGGACTTTATCTACTTCATATACCCACAGCACTAAAGACATTCCCATCAGCTTCATCTGTGCTCTGTGATAATTAGCAGATGGTATCATACCAACATGTCAGATGAGACACTATTGTTAACAGCTAATGATAAAAGGGAATTCCACCACTTTTAGACGTCACTGTCTGTGTTGGAGAGTACTGCTGCATATATGAACAAAGTTATATAAAACCTGGTGTCTCCAGAGGGAGCCGCGAGGAATCAGATAGAAGTACAAGATTAAAAAAGTTGTTTCATCAGCCCACTTCTCAGAGAGCTCAGAGCTACGTTAGCGTTTGGTAGCATTACACACCTGGATCTTAGACTGAACTGTGGACCAGCATCACAAGTTACTGATGTCATTGTAAACGTAGCAGCATTTAGCCGACAGCACCACTGTGGCCGGTTTAGGTTTAGGTTTAGCCCATGACCCCTTGGGGAGCCCGGCCCTTCTAGTGTGGCTTTCAAAACAGTCAGACTTCGCCAACAATAAATGTGGCACTTAAAAGATTTTTGTATTTCTGTACTCAGATAAGTGTACTTTTCAACGGCTTAAGCTCCAAATTAATGCATCAGCATGAGCTCAAATGGGCGGCCTTTAAATATCTTTCCAGGTCAGACTCTCCTCTGTGTTTGGGTTCCTCTGGCTTCCATCCATTCAGACGTAATGACATTCATTCCAGGAAATCAAAAAGATACAATTCAGCAGCTCTGTTTTTATAATCAGAAACTAGAGGGCTGCTCTCTTTTTTCTATTATTTTTCCAATCAAAGCCGCAGTATTTCATTCGCTCTCGGTGTAAAAGATTGTTTTCCTTCCGCGGTATTGCTCTGGCAATTCAGACGACGACCTCCACACGTTTCACTTCCACGGAGAACATTTCAAAATTCTACTCTTCCACGCACAATTAATTTCAGATGTCCCTTGTAGGTGGCTGCCGAATTCTTGACATACTGGAGTGTTTTTTTTTTCCCCTCCGTCTCACTGTATTCCAGTAAGTACAAATTGGAGATCTGTGCATAAGAAAGCACGACGGAAATGAAATGAGACAGACTGAAAACAAGGCTTGTGCTGCCAGCGCCCTACAGAGAGGGACTTGTTCAAACTCAGCATCAGGCCGCCGGTAGGAGCTGGGACAACTGAGGGGTATTAGAGGACGGATAACCATCCAGATGCCGTGCTCAACCTGATTAAAGTGCATGAATTTCTGAAACTACATTTGGCTTTATTTAGATTGTATCCGCATGCACAGCCAGAGGTCACATGTCCCCGCTGCCTTATAAATGCAGTGACTCCAGGAGAGCTGAGCTGAATAAATGGTTTGAAGCATTCAGGTTTGCCGGGTTAACTGTAACAGGTGGTCAGAATGTAATGTCTTCATTTCATATATTGTTAGACGCTGATTTATGAAACAAAAAAATCGCTGACTCAGGAAAGCTAAATGAGGAGAAACCACAGTGTCACCAAACGAAATGTGCTCTTCCAGCCGTCTGTGTCCCATTAACCACCATGAAATGAATGCAATAAATGAATTTACACCTGAATACACTTAAACATGCCTACTTTTACTGCTCCTAAAACCTGAGTTACCTACATTTTTAGCAGGAATAGTTTGGATAGTTTTATGTTTGGTGACTGGATTTAGCTGCTGCTTTACTTAATCAAATAAGAAAGATGTTAGATATATTTCAGTTGCAGGAAACAACATAGACAGCAACACTGTGTTTTAATTGCTCAAGCCCAATGATGACGACAACAACAATAACAACAAAGCAACTTTAAGTAGCTTTAAGCAACCATTAGCTCAGACCCAACCAGCTTGTCATTAGTCATGATCACATCCTCCTCTGTGGTGGTATGTACTGTAATAATCACATATTTGCTGTTTAGTACCAAACAGCAGGCCTTTCAGTCAGTTGAATACGTCTGATTCATTTAATATGGGTTCTGTCGTGCTAAAGTTAGTACAGTGGTGAGCACTTCTCAATCTACAACCACAGCACAAGCATTTTAGCTTCATTCTGGAAACAATCTCCATGCTGTCAAACCCAAGAACATGTGTCATATGACCAGTTATGTACACTGGTACGACGTTGTACAAAATATTACAGGGCAAGAACAGCTTCTGGAAAACTGTCCTGTAATAGAAGGGGATGAAACAGATCATTTACCAGATGTAGACTTTGGGTGTATGTCTGCCATCGCTTTTCTTACAGTTTAAACAGCAGCATATTTTGAAAAAATTGGTTCATGCTAAAAACAAAAAATACAATTACTATTTTTCAGAAGCACCATCACTGTATCCTGGGCTCAGCACCGCCCAAGACAACTGTGATTGCTCGAAAGAAACACTAACACCCCAGAGCCTTTTTTTTAGGTTAAGCCAGAAGATAGATGGAGATAGGGCTATGAACCAGGCAATCAGAAAGGGAACAAGAGTGTTTGCCCTTTTCTGCTTGTCCAAAAAAAGGGAACTTTTTGTGGCGTCAGCGTCGTTTCCAACAGTCTGGGGACCAGAGTAGTGTAGATACTTGGTCTAAACTAAAATGCTAAACTCCCTTTCCCAAGTCCGGCTGCAGACCATCACGGTTTTCATGAGGCTCATCCCAGTTTTAAGGGTCCTGTAGGTCCACGGCTTACTTGCTCATACCGACTGAGGCAATGGCCTGTTCCTGAAATCCCAAATCAGACTGGAGCACCACTACAGGACAGTTACTATAGCAAAGTTAAATGAGTCTTTTTAAAATGAAAACATATTAGTGTGAATATAATCTCAGTCTACATCTAGATTTATTTGGACCAGCTGTGGCCTCTTTATGCTTCAGCCTCATGGTTGACAGTGATTTTTAGCTGTGTCTTTCACATTTAACATGCTGATTTGTCATTTCTTTGAAATCATACATTTCCTCTGCATATATAAATGTCAGGTCAGATTCTGGGCTTAACAAAATTTGCACTAATTGCTACATTGTGACTTTGTGGTATGAATCACAGCTTTTCTCTGAGTCCCTGGAAGGTGGAGATGCTACAAAGGAAGGACGGAAACAGGCACTTAACTCAGTGGGCTCAGTTCAGGACAATATGGATGTGAGGGCGGAAGCCACAAAGACAGCTCTGTGTTTCAGCTTGAGCTCCGAGTGGCTGTGCTGGCAGCAGCACATAGACCAGTATTGTGTCTGTGGATGGTCTATGGGACCAGCACTAGGTCACACCCCCACAGTGTCACATGAACCCATCCAGATGTGTTGAGCGTGCATCATGAGAGGGAGATCAGATTTTTACTCAAAGAAAACGGAAAACTAGGGCGGTAGTACTGTATCTCTGTCATCACAGTAAGCGTCACTACGAGCTTCTGTTGTCAGAGGGAACAAGGTCTACACCTCATATTTATCTCTGCTGCTAAAATTGGGAGTGCAGATCTTGTATCACCTCTTGCACTTTGACATGAAAAAGTGTGCACTGAGAGGTTGGATAAATATAGGCGATGAACTAACTATGGAGGCATCCATACTTAGAATCAACCCAAATTCCTTAAACATCTAAAAGCCACCTCAGGAGCCTTCTTCTGTCACACATCACATCTCCTCGCCTCAGACAGCTCCTGATGCCTGCCACCGGCACAACAAGATTGAGGTTAGCTGTGCAGGAATGAGAGAAAGGGAACAAACATAAACTCATCCTCAGGAGTATTATCCTATTTTTGTGGCACATTTCTATTCATCTCTCCCTTCGCCTCCACCTCTGATTTCCTCAAGATCAGGGAGAATAGCGGAAAAGGCAGAGATGAAACGCAGATTGCCGCCTCTCCTCTCCCCCTCCTCCCGCCATCTCCCACCTTCCTCGTTGGCTCCAATTAAACTGGCCCTGGTTCCTATTGCGTAATAAAATCCTAATAAAACCCCCTATCGGCTTCCTGTGCAGGTTCATGGTGTGGTTAATGAAGCTGCTATCAGCTCACAGAGCGGGACATGGTCTTATTACAGCCAGCGGAATGTGGCGAGGCCTACTGGATCAGAGGCTCCCAGCTCATTAGAGAGCATCTGTAGCGGCCCACTGACATGGGAGACTGACTGGCTGATTGGGTGATAGTGTGACTGGCTGACCAGACTGATTGACCTGTACTTTTTTAATGTTTCCACTTTGTCTCAATGGGCCCTGTTTATTCTGATTTCCTTTGGTGATTTTTAATAGGGGATAAAAAAGACAACAAGACTATGTACTGGATTAAAGCCCTTGTGTCTGGAATATTTAGTTGTCCACAGCATCTTTGAAATCAATTCAACAAAACAGTTTTGGTAGAAAAAATCTTATTTCTCAGTGCCCTTATTTAGGTACAGTAAGTAACCTTAACTATACATACTAGGAGCAGTGGGCTGCCGCTGTGAAGTGCCCAGGGAGCAGTCAGGGGTTAAGGGCCTTGCTCAAGCGCCCACAGTGGTGGTGACTGGGACAAGCAGTCACTCTTACTTTACCTCTTCAACCTCCTGCCAGTCTGGGGGCTCGAACCGGCAGCCCACAGGTTAAAAGTTTGCTTCACAAACCACTAAGCCACCACTGCCCAAAAAGAAAAAAAAAATCAGAGGAGAGCGTGAAGGCAGCCCCCCAATAGCAGAAATTATGCAGGAATTCGCAGGGGTCAGCACAACCAGACGGCCATGGCTCAGCCTCGCCCTGGGTGAACCATGTCCTTGATCATGGTATCTTCCCTGCCAGGTAAGTATCATCGTCAAATGAGGCCTAAATGTGAATCAAATTCTTCAAATTGTCAGTGAAGGAACTTTCACAACCTGCCCTTTCAGTGGCGATCATAGTTGTTTATAAAATCAGTGACTTAACCCATGAAACAATATCATTTCTGTGTATCAAAGTTACACATGCAGACATGTTTTTCCATGAAAACACTTCCTTCCTGTCTTAAAATGGCTTAAATGTAACTCTACACCTCTAGAATGTGCAGACCTATGAAGACCCTGCCTCTCTCTCCACCTACTGTTCTCCCCACTTGCTGCACCTGGAGCACACCAGCTCTCTTCTGACTTTGCTCAAACACTGTAGAACTACTCTACCCTTCACAACAGCACGTTGTAATACAGAAGTAATTCTGCCCGACATGTTTGAACCGAAAACAGATTCGGAAGAAGACTAGGAAAAAGTCCACCTTGCAAGTTGGCAGGATCAGTTCCTTCAGTTTATAAAGTATGAAACCTGAGAAGTCTGATTCCTTGTTTTTAAGACTGCCATCCGTACACTGCAGTTTGAAGACGGAAATGCTCAGCCAAGGTGTTGACTGCTTATTTCTGCTTATTTCAGTCTTCTAGCAAATAAAAAAACACCATATGGACATGTTAACAAGGGGGTCTTAGAACAGCTTTCCAAAAGGGAAATGCTCACTGGGATTAGACAAAAAATACAATACCCAACACAAACATGTATTTCTACGTGTTACATTATCCAACAGAATTTAAAATGGTCTATATGTTACGTTTTAAATATAACCTGCATTACTTCATTTGACCACTTGGGTGCAGTTCATCCATCCATCCATCCATCCATTATCTGTACACCGCTTAATCCTCTGTAGAGTCACGGGGGGCTGGAGTCTATCCCAGCCGACTCGGGCGAAGGCAGGGGACACCCTGGACAGGTCGCCAGTCTATCACAGGGCTACATATAGAGACAGACAACCAAGCACACTCTCATTCACACCTACGGACAATTTAGAATAATCAATTAACTTCAGCATGTTTTTGGACTGTGGGAGGAAGCCTGAGTACCAGGTGAGAACCCACGCTGCACAGGGAGAACATGCAAACTCCACACAGAAAGATCCCAGGTGTCCTAACCGGGAATCTTCTAGCTGTGAGGCGACGCTGCTAACCACCGCGCCACCATGCAGCCCTGGGTGCAGTTCAGCAAGATGTAAGCACTGTATGTAATTATAATAAAATCCTGATTGTGTTTGCAAACTTTTGTCTGTTTGCACATCCAGCAGACTGCAAGCAACATCAGCGTTAGTCTGGAGTCTAATTTCCCACATGCAAATGCTCTACAATGTTCACTAGCCAGTCACTAGCTTTGTCTGGTTTTCTGCTGGGTGCTGGGCAGGCAGTGTATACAACTGTTGTAGATGTTTATCGCCTGTTGCGTCTGAGAATCGTGAACCAAAACAGTAAAGTTTGAGCCATTAAACCAAAGCAGTGAGCTGAAAGTCACTAAAGTGTTTTTTAAAGTGACAAACGCCTTCAGAGTTTGGTGATTGTTTGAGGGTTTGTCACTATGAGCAACCGATTTGAAATTACAGATAGCTGTTGGATTGATATGATGTTTATTAATGAAGCTATGACACAGTAAGTAGGTTGAACACTTGCATCTTGGGCCATTTTTTAACAGAATGACCAGACCAGTAGACTTTAACAGAAGTTGCTTTGACTACACAATACATCCAAAACTAGTGAACACTTACTGCTTTTTTGATTTTATGTCCAGACAGTGTGTTAGTAAGGTGTTGGGGAATGAACACCATTATTCAAATGGTGATGGTGGTGGTGGACAGCCCTGCGTAACATGTTGATCCAGCATCTCCTGTATGTGGTCAGATCTGACAACTGTGAAGGCCACAGCATATGATTCACCTCATTTCCCCCTCTAAACATTCAGCGACTCCTCGTGTCCTGTGGATCATGGCATTGTCATCCTGGGAGAAATCTCTACCTCCAGGAAAGAAATGTTTCAGCACAGAATACAGGTGATCACCAAGGGGACAAGTGGACCCAAACCACGTGAGCAAAATGCCCCCACAGGATAACAGAGCCATCAGATCCTCTCACTGCAGAGGCCAAGGGTTCAAGGTTTTTCCTCATATTTCTCATTTCTATCTCAAAGCTTCCTCCATTCGGATGAGAAAATAGCTCACAAGCTCAATGACGAAAAGGATTTTTAACCCTCTTTCCAAAGTTGTGTGTGTAATTCCTAATCCAAAGTTACACTTAATCTCTGTGTACCATCTTTTGCTGAGAACCAGACTGAAAATCATTTGTATCATGCAGCAGATGGAACATATTTTTAATCCAGATGGTCAGAAGTGTCTTTGAGGATTCTAGGAAATGGTTTCAGAACCGGCAGTAATTATTGCTACAAAAAGCTGATGCTAAGCTTAGTGGCTCAAGTATAACGCTTGAAAATGGGAGACACAAAGGGGGAAATTAAACGTGCCCAAAATGGATCAAATGTAGAAATCTGAGAGATCAGCAACATATTTGTCCTTCGACTTCGAACCAGAGTGTTTATCAATCATCAGTCTGACTACAAACTCCATGCTGGTAGTCGAAAACCTCCATCATACCAAATTCAAACATTTGAATACCTTTCAGCAAATATGAAAAAGTCATTTGTGATCACGTGTGAGTGCATATGGAGGTGGATAAAGCTAATAGCTCATTTCCAGAGCAGGAAAAATGAGGTCCTGCCCAGCATATCTTGTGACTGCATACACTGCAGTGCAAATGCTACTGTCAATGCAAACATCTGCCTTTGGGCTATCAACTGCTGAGCGTTTTTAAAGTTTTTTTGGAGGATGAATTCTTTGTTTAACTACCTGAGATGGGAGAACCTGCCCTGCATAAACGAACGGTTCACAAATGTGCAGTGCAGGAACATCGCTCTTTAAAGATTATGCTTCGGCAGTGAATCACTCAGTGTTTTATGTGCCCAGTGTTATTGCTGCAAACCTTTTTAAAATTGCTGTAAAATCACTATACTTTCACTCACATGCGCTGCTGGTTTTAATAGGAGTGATCAGTCTCATGGCTCGCATGCTCCCCTCAAGCAATGTCAATAGGTTACATGGAGAAAGGTCATGAGGGTCAAGGCCCCTGGGGCTTTCATGTCAAGCAAACCTATTAACCATCCTATTATTGTTCATTTCAGGCCTTGGCTTAGTTATGTTAAGGTTTTGCATGTCTAATACCTCCTGGTAGCTCTTTGCATGAGGAAGCATCCCATCATCTGTCAGAAGGGGCCCCTGAAATAGAGCATCATCGTCTGGAAGCTTAGAGAAGGCTGATGTTAGTGCACTGCATTTCCACTGCAGCCGGGTGGAGTTCATTACAGCAATGGACAAAGAGTGGCTGGAAAAAACAAGTAAGGAAAAGAGAAGAGCTTGGATGAGAAGTGAGAGGGGGGACTGAAGCCTGACTGGGGGCGCAAGAGACACAGGCCTTTCCTCTGAAGGGATTCATTATGGTAACACGATAGCTCTGTCTGGGATATGCGGAGGAGAGGAAGAGGCCATGCGGGCGAAGGCAGAGAGCAGCATGATGTTGATGCTTTTTTCCTGGATGGAGGCCGTTCTCCGCAAAAATCCAGCCCCAAATACTCTGTAACAAGAGCTGTGTTGCGGTTCAAAGAAAGCCCCAAAAGCTGTCCTGTCAGGGATGGAAGGCTTGTACCAATTCAGCTGATGTGGATGCAGATAGGAGTCCTTGGAAAGCGGTTAGTCCCTGGATGCCGGAGTGTGCTGAAAGCTCAATTGGCCCGGCAGGAGAAGCATTTGCTTATTTCAGGGCACCCAAAATAGATTATTTTTCTTATCACATTTCATTATTATTCCACGTGCATGAACGTGGAAAAGGGGCAATTCTCTAAAGCTATTTGTTCAAAATTTTCCGACGATAATGTGAAGCAGGGGCCTGATTTTCATTCGGGTTCATTTTCTCGAATATAATGTGCGAGCGGAGCGCTGGGCGTCTTCCTCTGCTGTGTTTAGGTAGCAGGCGTGGGGGTAAAGAGGCACGGGCCAGAAGC
Organism: Dascyllus trimaculatus; assembly: GCA_024666655.1. Lineage (NCBI taxonomy): Eukaryota > Metazoa > Chordata > Actinopteri > Pomacentridae > Dascyllus > Dascyllus trimaculatus. The sequence goes on along the minus strand of CM045466.1, from coordinate 24,381,120 downwards.
CTCCACACTCCAACAGCAGGTTTTCATTTCTCCACCGGCGAGGCAGGTTAACTTGTGCAGACACCGATATGTGAATTGGGCCAGGTTTATTTTCTTTTGATTAAATAGGCATTTGGGGCATGTGCAGGCGGGCCTGAGCCTCTATAATGCCTTTATTCTCCAGGAACTCGGGAGGGGGAGGGAAAGTGGAGGAAGACGAGGTGAGAGGGGATCCAGAGAGGGAGAGCAGGAGCAGAGGAAGAAGTGGTAGCGAACTGCTTCCTTCTGCGTCTCTTCTCCACGATTCACTCTGACATCCTCGCACTCTTCTTCATCATCTGCCTCTTTCCCATGTCGGAGCTCCGGCATGAAATTCCACACATGCCTTTAATTTGGAATGAGGCAGCTCAGGAGTGAAGTTATCTTACCGCTGTGGAATTTTCCACTCTTGGCTCTGACGTGAACCCAGAAGCAATTAAGCAAAAGGAGGAGTGGGGTATATTATCGGATTGGAGGAGAGGGGCAGTGGCTGTCTGAATAAAATCGAAGGCAGCGCTTGCTTCTGTTTGCTCAGGCTTGTGTTTACCGGGTAGTGCCAGTAAGAGAGGCGGGATGGAGAGATAACGATTTGAAGGTGAGAGGTGACAGAGGGATAAATCCTCTGTGGATTCTGGGCACTGAAAGTCCATGTGCTCTGACGCTGAATTAAGAGAAGATGGGAGTAAGAATATTTATGTTAACCCAGATGACCTCTGCTCGTTATCTCACTTTCCCCACTCGCTCGTTCAGAAAATGTTTGCCCATTACCCCTCACATGATGGGCCAAATCTCAACTGAGTCATGGCTTTTAATAGGCTTCCCAGCCCCCGACAGACTAATGGCCGCTCTTACATAAAAACAGAAAAGACAAAATTTTTCACATCCCACAAAACAGCTCCTCTTCCGTCACACTCGCCCTGCTCTTGGGAATCGGCGAGCCATGAGCAACCCAATCACCGGCTCAGTGATGAATCTTGCAGATATGTCAGCTCCGTGGCTCTGCGTTTGACCGCCTGGCCTGGTTTTGTGCTCACGTCTTCAGTTGGGTGTCTGCTCCTTTTGTCTAACTGCCGAAGAAAAAGCTGGGTTATAAAAAGAACACTGACGAAAGGCCTTTGAAGTTTTCCGCGAGAAATGGTGGAGAGGAGTGGGGAAACAGTTGGGTCCCTTCTACTTGAAATAGTAATTATGCTAACGCTTTGATATTTTGGATACTGGGAGCACACGTTCAAGCCTCCTATTCTCAGTGCTGTAATAGAGAGAGAAAAAAAATCCCATTCTCCTGAATAATAACCACGCTGATGTGCAGAAAAGGCTTTATTCCAAAGTGACTTCAGAGCTGCTTTTTCTCTCTCTTGCAAAATCTGAGAGAAAACCTCCTTTTCAAGCACTAATTGATATTGAATCTAATGACCAGCTTCTTCCTCTCCCTTTCTCTCGGTTGATGGCACTAAGCCAGCTGCACAGCTAAAAAGAGAATCCACTGTGCAAATCAGCATCGTATGAAATATAGGCTATGCTTGGGCCCTGCTCTAGTTTCTATTTGTCCAGGTCATAATCTTTGAAAAGCTCTCAAATACATTGAATCCATATAAGGGCTTCTTTCTTGACTGATATATATTACAAATGGACGGCGATCCTCGGGGTGCAACAACACTTTGGCAGACAGTCGTCTTCTCCATCGTCTGTATTTGGGAAAATGTATGACGGCGCTGCAATGAGCTATTAGCAGGAAGTGAAGAGAGTGTGACTCTGAGCCCTTTGCACCAGTCTCAGTTACATGAACCCCCCCACCCCCACCCCCGCCCACCGTCTGGCCTGCTCTCCGCCCTGTGCTGCAAATGAAAACACGGGTGTGTGCCGAAGGTGGAGGAAAGAGGAGGAAGAAATAAACATCTATTTCAAGTTTTTTGCAAGCTAACTGAGGATATACGGAGAGCACTGTAATGACAAGCCGGCGTTGTCATGTGCGATTATGGAGACAGAGCGGGAGATGGATGGTGAGAAAGAAAACAAAAACAGTCAGGGACTGGATGAGCGAAGAGACAGACTAAAGATGGAGTGTTTTCAGGAGGGAGAGGTGAGCAGTGGTTGTCCAGGCCAGCTAGCAGCTTGCTGAGAGTCTGTGTCCTCTTTCTGAACTCAGATACATGGAGGTGACACTGCTGTCTGCCTCCCAACAATCAATATCAGCAACCACGTTAGACGTGACCAGAGGAGGAGCGTGTTGGTGCTGTTTGTGGGATGGGTAGTGGGTGTGAAACCTGCTCTTTTTCTCTACTTTTTAAGTGATGAAGAAGGCATTTAATCGTGGAGACTGGTTGGAAGTAATTTTAGTAGCTTGAGCAGGAAGACTAAAATGATCAAGTAGTCACCAGAGCATCATTTGCTTTGTTGATCATTCAAAGACCTTTTAAAGACAGTAATGACCATTTGTCATGGAGTACGTTGGAGAGATCATCACAACCGATGAGGCAGAGAGGAGGGGTCATGTGTACGACCGCCAAGGCTCTACATACCTGTTTGACTTAAACAGTTCACATGTTTAAGTCTTTCAGTTAATTAATTGTATGTATGTATTGTGTGTTTTGAGAGACAAATGACTGGAAACACTTGTGCAGACATATCTGTTGTTACCACATGACTGCAAAAAAACCAACAGGCAAAATTCAACAAGAACTGTGGCCTACTGTTAGAATAAAATGCTTCAGGTACCTGTGTGTAGGATTCAGAGGCATCTAGCAGAGAGGTTTCAGATTGCAACCAACTGAATACACATCCCCAGCCTGCCTTTTCCATAACATGTGGGAGAACCTACAGTGGCTTGTCACTTGAGTGTGAATACCCAAAGTTCCCTCTGTAGAGAGTTGTCGCGTCTGTGCAACTGTAGAAGCCAAGCAGCAACCTCTGGGGCTGAAAAGTGAAGCCAACACAGACGTGCCAAAAACAGTTCTTGAAGTGGTCAGTTGAGGCCGGATCTAAAAGAGAGTCATAGATCCTCATGTTGAAACGGTCGGTTTTACAGGAGAAGTCAACATTTACAGCCTGGTACAAAAAAAATGCAAATGTCTCTGTTGAAAATGCATTAAGGCGTATCGTCATGTATAATTAATGGCACGGTTACCTCTGTTCCATATAGGCCAGCTCATGGATAAATGCATGACCCACCTCTTTACCTCTGTTGATTTTTGGATTAGTTAGGAGTTAGACAGAGTCATGTGCTGCCAAGATGGTGAAGGCTGGAGCCATAACACTGAGCTTCGAAACTGCTTATTAGGAAACCTATGGGTGTCACCATTAAGGTGTTGTTGTATCTTTATATACAGTTTACTGTAGAAACGCAGCCATAGAAGAGGACTTGCTACTATGTAGATGAACATTACAAGTATAAGCTTGCTACTGGCCATGCATATCTCCTCCACTTCCACTAGCTACATGTTACCCTTTCAAATTCGCCTTCACTACAGGAAGCAGAAACAACAAGCTCTGGGAGCCACCTAGAACACTGAAAAATTCAAGTTTTGTTGAAGGTTCGGATCGTGCAATAAAGCAGCACTGTCAGTATTTTTGATGAATTATACATTTTAATGACAGCGCTCGTCTCTTTCCACGCAAATGTTCCACCAGTTCCACCTGTCACTATTTTGAGCATCACAGCATCCTGTTCTTAGTCTTGCACAAGATGATTGTAATTGGTTTAAAGAAATACAGCAGATTGATAATGAGGTGCAGGCCGACCCTTCCTTGTGTCAGTGTTAGAGACTGGTCTAGCTATGAAGATATGAAGAGCTCATTCTAAGCTAACAAAACACCACAACTGTTGGTTGTGGATGGATGCACACAGGTAAAAACATAAATGTGAATACTATGAATTCCATTACTGCTAATAGGTTGCCCTAAATTCTACACACTAGTCTTTTCAAATAGCTTTATTGGATCAGAAGGTGCTGTTGTACACTCTGTACAAGGAAAATAGAGGTAGTGTTTTTACCTTGACGTTTCATGAGGAGCTTCAGCTTTTAAGTTGACGATGTGCTCCTCGCATTAAAAATACATGTTCTGTAGCTCTGTCATTTAGCAGCTGCAGTGTGCATACTTTCTGCTTCACTCAACTCCAATAGTGATTCTAGTAGATACCCTGCGTCTGCTTCTACTGTTTGTATGAACTTCATCATATTTTCTCCATTTTTCTTCCGTGAGGCAGTGAAATCGTGTTTTTTGCTGTCCGTTCTACCAGAGGAGCTCATTTACTCTAAACTGCAGCGAGCAGTGTTTTCTCCCAGCAGGAAACACAACTAATTGTGTGTACAGTGGCCTAAAATGTAGGGGGAGAAAAAATTTAAACACTTTGTTCCTCAAACCTGCATTAACTGTTTTCTTGGGGACAGTGAGACAAACTGTAAACACACAATTGCCATATTATCACCTCATAAATCTGATCTAGTGAACATGTGAGGGAGGAGCCGCCTCATTAAAAGTCACGTCTCTGGTCACCTGATGAATGTAAGCCCGCTGCTCACTCTCCTTTGGTTCTGTTTTGATCTCAATCAACTGCTGGGAGAAGCATCTTTTTTTCTGTTAAATGCTTTACTATGCCCACCAGCTAGTTGCTTTGTAGCTGTAAAGGCTTTGTCTTTGTAGTGTTTGGCGCTGGGCTGGGGGTGTGCAGTGGCTTTGCAAGGCCTGCTGTGGCTGGGAATGGGATTAATGAGAGCTGTGAGACTGAACCAAAACAGTAAAATTACAGGACAAAAAAAAAAAAAACCTAAACAAAACAAAACATTGAGTTGAAAGATGCTGAACACAATCTGTTGTTTTCCAGCAGTTTTGTCTTCTTTTGTGCAGCATGGTTTATGCTGACATTAGTGAAATGACTGAATTCTTATGTTTTCTTCATTAATTTAAAGCATTAACTGACTATTAATGCTTTAAATTAAACATGGAGCACTGGTCTAAAAATGTACCATAAGTAAATCTGACTTGGAGTCTGCTAGCGCATCATACTCCACTAAAAACATTGTAAAATTACTGCTAAAATTGCCAGGTTGCTCAGTTTTAACATTCTACATGAGCTAACTGACAGAGCAGAAAGTGGAAAATAGCAGGACTGAGTGGAAGCATGTGGGGGAGTGAGGGACCTAAACTCTCAGACATCTTTGGGCGCTTCTAAAACCAACATACCCCAAATCAGAAATGTATTTTTCAAGCACCCAGGCTGCCTGAACCGTACTCTTCATCCTGTGGCGACTGTCCAGAATCCAGCCTGTGACCCATTTGGGGCCCGAACTGAAGTTGAAAGGGTGTTCTGCCCCGAGTGAGTGGACCCTCGTTGTTGTTTTTGGAGACCACAGTTACCCAGTGTGAACTTCTCTGGTCCAGTCCAGGCCGGCCTGCAGATTCGTGCTCTCAGTCTCGGCAGACGCTCGCCACGCTACTCTGCTTGCCTGCCTGCTGGGCTTCCTGTGCGAGGCGGGTGGCTGGCAGCCAGGAGCCAGGAGCATGTGTGAGCAATCTGTAGAGTCAGACCAGACTAGGAGGGTGTGTGTGTGTGTGTGTGGAGGCTGAGCTGCTGTGTGTGTGCGTGGGTGGGGAGGGGTTGCCATACCTGCTCTGTGTAATCACGTCTTAATCATATCCTTCCATGTCACTCTCTGCCTTTAGTTCCTACATGTACTCTTGTAGTGGACAGTTGGTGATGAGAGGGTTCACTTCAAGGTGCAGCCTGCTGCCATGTTAACATTTTCCTCTTTTCTGCACTGGAAAGATTCTCCCGGAAATCTAATTTGATTTTCTGTGTAAAACACAAAACATATAAAAGGAGGATCTCTCTCCAGAGCTCCTGTTTGTTTGTTTTTCTAATGCCCAGATTAGTATAAAGTGCACCATTGCACAAGCATGCAAACTAGTGACCCCGATCCGTCCGGGTGCTTCCCGACCACCCCCGAGGCCTGGAGAGCCTCTGAGCGCTGACCTATAAAAGTGACCGCCAGGCCCTCTGAGATTAACCCCTGACCTCTACCTTCACTAATATCTGACCTTCATCCAACCCCCTCAAACACACAACAGAGCCCATTCAGATGACAGACTCCCTGGCTGCTCGTTAGACAGACACACACTCGGGGGTGTGGGCTCACGTTCAGCCTAGACCAAACACTGCACTCCAGATTGTTACCTTAAGATGCACTTTACAGTTTACTCCAGCATGCAGCATTTGAGACATGACTCCGCTCTGTTTGTCCCAGAGCAGTTTATTAGTATAATTTTCTCTCCACCTCTGGGACGACAAACTCCCTTCATTTCATAACTTAGCAGAACCGCAGATCACAGCTGATCTAGTTTTCCCCCCATATAAGGAGCACTGACTGCTTGTTTATTGTGGACAGCTCGCTGAGAGGCAGAGAGGCCTGTTAGACACCAGCACGTAGCTGTTTACGGAAATGCTTTTTTCACGTTGCACTGTTGCCAACTTGGACTTGGCACCAAGCATGAACTCCTGAAGTCAGTCTGTATGCAAGTAATGTGTTGAGGCGTATTCCAAGAAAGGTGATTATGGCATCAGCCAAAAAAACAACACGCTCACTCCTCCGACCTACATGGTAGCCTATTAAACTGACATGACAAATGCAATGTCTTTGCTCTATAAACAACCAGCACGTGGGTGTAAACTTAAAAGCTCGCTGTAATTATGATGGATGCCTTTGGTTACTGTACTACTTCTGAGCTGCTGTCAGTGTAAAAACTGCATATTGATGGAATCAAGCTGTCTTGAAGTTTTGTATTTATAGTGTGCTATCAGGCTTGTTTTGGAGTGCTATCACAAAGTCCTGCTATCGGTTTTCCCATGCTGTTATCTCCTGGAATGTGGATCACCACGAGCTGGATTCCCACAGAGGCGGGATGAGACGTGTCTCCCACCAGAGACGCTGTCCAGAGTCAGCAAGGACACTGCAGAAATCACAGTTTGCCTGGAAATCAAGAAGTGGCAATGACATGTGGATGTGAGATAAAGACGGGGGAGGGAGAGGAGATGAGCTGCAGAAAGGAATGAATCTTTCATTTAACAGTTTCATATCTGTTTCACTGCCAGTTTGGCATATTAAATGGAAAACTAATTCAAATTCATAAGCAGCCAGGATTGTAGGGGAATTAAAGTCCTGACTCCCTCAACCCAATCCACCATTTCTAGGAGACTCCACTTATCAGTTTGTAACTTTCTATTGAATCTATTTACATTGAATTCACTCATTTAACTAATGTAATGTATTTTTGCAGAAATGCACCGCTGTAGTACTGCAAATCAGCTGAGTAGCCCCACAAAGCTCACACTGGATCTATCTTAAGTGCTCCACTGTGTTCACTAAAGACTGTATATACAATCCGTCAGTGCAGAAGTGATTTACACCTGCACTCTTTCTGACAACCAGCAGGGGGCGACTCCTCTGGTTGTGAAAGAACAAAGTCTGATTGTGTAGAAGTCTTTGAGAAATAACTACTTCTCAGTTGATCCATTACCTCAGTAAGCATTGTTCTAATGATTTTGTGGTCTCAGTTGCTGGTTTCAAGACCTCTTCAATACAGCATGATGTTCATTCACATACATTATGGTCCCATCTAGAGCAAACAGATGATATAGCAGTGTTTGCTTTAAGGTGAGGCTACTGTATTGTTGTGTGTAGTGTCCTCAGTTTCTCCAGTCAGATTCACCTCTCGCTTGTAAAGACCGAGATGATGACAACCACATTCCAAACTCAAGGCTTCGAAACGGTTTTCAACAAACCAAAGAGTGACATCATGCTTACATCCATGTTTTATATGCAGCCTATGGTGCTCACCAGCCAGCAGCGAGCCTCGTCTCTATGCTATTTGGTGTTGCACAGGCCGTGTGCAGTGGCATAGTCAGAGCTTTATCAGTGGAGGAGCTGCAGGCTGCATCTGGAAACCAGGTTTGGTAAAGTAAAGATTCCAGACATAAAACTGAAACAATGCACTGAAAGAGGCTAAAATGCTCTGTAAAGCTGAGGGGAACTGAAGAGTGTCGTTCATCACTTCACTCTGCACATTTCACAATAAAGGCAGTCAGGTGCTGTGGCATTGTTACTACTGCAATCAAAAATGGGTTCATAGCTCTGCACTCATGAAAAGAAGGAGAAAAAATGCTTTCCTCAGGTCTGTTATAGATGATGCTGCTGAACCACACAGCATATTAAACTGACGTCCTTTTAAAATGACGGCTCTGGAGCTAGGATGTCCCATTAATTAGAAGAGGGTTTTGTTTTCTGGGCAGTTGTTAGAAGTTGTTCTGAGGAGTAAAGAGCGCAGCAGCATCGAACTGGAGCCAGACGACATTTGCAGCAACAGTGACAATTTATGTGCTGCAGCTAAGCAGCTAATTAGCTACCTAGCTGTAAATTTACATTAGCAATGCACTTTTGAATGTTTGTCTGGCCTCTTGTCCCACAAGCCAAGGTGCAGGACAAGACAAATTCTGGAGCAGGAGAGCTAATGTAGTGAGTTTGCAATGCTTGTCTGGCTCAGTGACCATCTGCCCTGCTGATTATACTGAACTGCTGTTCTGCTTCATGGGAGATGTGATTGGCTGTATCGGAATAAGGTCTACAGTGTTCTACTGAAGTAATGCAAAATCATGGAATGATATCACAACACTAGAAAGTATAAAACAGTTTCTCCCTTTTTGGCTTCTGATTTGTTCTCAAAGGAGAACACCTGATTAACAAAGCAAATATTTGATGTGCCAGTGATGTACCAATCTACAGTAAGTAATGAAGACAGAAATTACCAAATGTAAAATGCTTCTCAGGTTTCTAGAGCCTCAACTTCCTCCAGTAATACAGAGGACAGTGTCAGCTATGATCCTTTTAGTGACCAGTGTCCAGTATTGTTACATGAAGACTTGTACAAGTTGTTAATTCTAAAGATAATGAGGGAATTCTGGTCTAAAAAATGCAAATTGGTTATCTCTGCTTCTTCCCCAGTCATCTCTTCCTTTATCTTTGGTGTTAAATTGTGACCTTACAAACAAGATCTTTGTCTTTGATCAATGTGCATTTATCTAAAGAGACTACAAAACATAATGGGCCCTAATGTAGACATGGTTACATCACCAGCAGCTGTTTGCGGCAGCACTGAAGTGTTTAATGGTGGATTTTTCTTTAATCCATTATTCAGTCTGCAGGTGTACAAGCATTCGTCACTGTGTGACAGAAAGAACAGTTAAATTACTCTCCAGGAAGCAGCAGTATCACAGAATATCTACGTCACCGTCGACCTCTACACCAAACCACTTGGATCAATATTTTCATAGTTGCCTTTTACTTTGTCTCATTTCCGCAGACATCAGCGAGGTTGCTGCGGCTGGACGCTAAAACGCTGTAATACCTGCTAACTGGGGGAGGGTGGGGCAGAGCGCCACCACTAAACCAGCCCTCCTAAGGGCCTCGCTACGTTGGTGGTCCTCCTTGCCTCAGATTTTATGGCACAGTCTAGTCAGAGCTTTCGGGGCTTTCTTGGACAGCAAAAGGGCCGAGTAAAAGTGGAATGCTGTAATGTCTTGCATGTGGGGGAGCACCCTGATGTGCATAGAGCTCCTCTCTTCTTCTGTTAACAATGATGGCACTGGAGCTGGCTGTAAAGCAGGCGCCGCTTCTCACAGCTGACACAGGTCCAACTGCTGGATGGGATTAGATTTGCATGATATCACACTGTATATCTGAGAGATGAAGAACACAAAGACAACCGATGAATTATTAGCCTCATTACACATTATCCTGTCTCCCCTTGGCTGCAGAGCCTCCATGGCTACCTCCTGTCCCTGACTCCCACCACTGTCCCTGAGCTGCAGCTGGACTGCCGATAAACTGCTGTTTACAGAGGAGGAAGGAGGTGGCTGGTTGGGTAGTTGGTTGCTGGCTTCAGATCACAGGTTGTGCGCATACAAACCTCGGAGCAAAACACACTGTGCCAGGAAGCCCCCAGATCTGCCCTACAACATGAAACCTTTCACTGCACCGCTCCGTTCACGCTTTCATCGGCACACACATCACTGCATTCATGAGCTGGAGGTCAGTAGTTCAAATCTCACAACCACAGAAAGAGGAAACGTGAAAAATGAAGAAAAATACTGCATATATGCACCTCAAAGCTGTGAAATGTGAATTCAAGAACTGTTTGTGATCTTACCATTCTGCTTTTACAGTTTCAGTCAGATAATCACAATGAGGAGAGGCAGCAACAGCATGAGGCTGATTTTCATATCTGCAGATGAAGCACTTATTAATAAAACATGTTATATTTGATAAATCATAAGTAAATGATGGCCTAATGGGACAATTTTAGGTAAAAAGAATTCTGAAGCTGAGGTCAAGGGTTAATATTCAGAGAAAAAACATCTTCAGTTTGCAATGTTGGATCAAACTGAAAACACACTTAGCAGCTGGGTGGAACAAAAATGAAACATTTGTGATATGAGCCCAGAATTAGTATTTCATCATAAGCATCCAGACGTTGAATAAACATGCAAGGCCATGTTCCACACTGTTGCTCCTCCTCACCAATGTGTGTGTACCATTATTCCCTCTTTACTGGTGGCACCTGTGACATGATGAGGCTGGTCCAACCTTGCAAAGTGGTGTGATGTGGTTCCCTGACAATATATATATTATTTATAATAGTCTCTCCATTTTTCTTGCAACTTTAATTTAAATAATTTTCTGTTTTTCTGTGTGTGACCTCTGTGCCCAGGTTTCATAATTTATTATATTTTCCTTACAGTCAAACCTTTTAAACAATCAGTCCTGACCTACTTGTAGTCTAAACAGGTCAACTACAGGATTGTTTCACAGCAAACGCCTGATTTTTAGTAGGATTTCAAAATGTAAATTGCCAATCCATCCATCTTTGTGAACTGTTTGAAAGTCATTGCATGCAACCAGATGGTGGAAAGTAGATAAAAATGTCCGCAGATTCATTAAAAAGTAATCTGCTTGTAATATTGCTGCTGCCTACAAAACGCTTCATTTACTTCTTGTCTCTACCTGCTATGCTGTCATATCCTGCAGTCAAATTGCAACCTAATAATACTAATAAAGCTTATCATAATTGTACAAATATGGAACCTTGAAGTGCTGCGTGACATGCTGTCAGACTGGAATTAGATTTCTGCAGGTCCTGACAATGACAAGATGACAGTAAACAGAACTGGCCGTTAAAGCCCCTCTCAGACAATCACTGTCCCGTTAATCTGACAGCATCAGAACATGTTGGCTTCATTTCTGAATGAGCACCAAAAGTCACCAAAAACATCACACAGCATCTTTCTTCTGAGTTTATTAATTATGACTTTTTTATGCCTGCAGTATCAAAGTCCACATGAGCATCTTCAAAGCAAGAGAGCTTTGTGTGTCTACGTGAACAGCAGCACCGCTAGCTTAACAATAAACACTTGAATTGATCAGTTATCCCCTGACATGGAGACAGGACCAGCCTGACTGAGTCACACAGTGGAGTCTTCTTCACGCCAGACAGGTGAGCTGTCGCACTAAGTCACAGTTTGGTTTGTTGCTTCCAGCTGTTTTTAGAAGTCTTTCCTCTGAGTTTATTAAATATCTGCAGCATCAGACAGCAGCTGGATTCATAGGTTTTTCCAAAGTAAGAGAGTTTGTGCATTTATGACAACGAGTCACAGTGTTCTTTTCCTCTTGGTGAAGTAGCAGTTAGATGATCATCACACATGAACAGAGTTTTCAGTGATAAGGAAACCCTGAATAGATAAGGCTGTTAGGTATTTGGACACCTGATAATTTGCTATTAGTTGCGATTTTGTCTCTTGTTGTTCTTGCTTTATTATGTATTATACATCACTTGGAGGCTCCATTACTGTGGTGGGTACGTCCAAGTGAAGCCATGAGGAATGTTAACGTTAAAATGAACCATGTCTGAACATCACAATTCTGTCACTTTAGCAGATCGATGAAGCAACAAGGTCACGTATCCCATGCATCGTCAGTTACCTGTCTGTCTGTCTCTGTGACTTCAAGTTCACTGATTTCTGTTTCTCTGTGAAAATCAGGGTGAGTAACGGTGGACCCGGACTAAAATGCTAGAATGCTTCATTTCCCCAGAATCCAGAAGAGCTGAACCAAAGCACAAGTGATTACAAGCAGCGAGACAATTAAATGTGGTCCAGGAAGCTCAGTTTCAGAGACAGATGAATACATTTCATCAAAGAATGCTCACAGACAGAAGTTTGCAACTCTGAAAAGTTGTTATGGTAGCAGCTACAACATCAGCAAGGTACAGAGTGGAAATACAGCCTTCGTGTTAGAAAGTAATCCACCAGGAATAAATGCTTGCATGTCTGGTATTTGGCTGGACAACTTAACCACTTGCCAGATGAATGCAGATGAATTGCCTTTTAGCCCCCCTACCAAAGTCATATTCAAATGAATGAAGAGGCTGTGTTTTAGGCACTACTGCCAGCCTGAAAGCAGATCCTGCAGCATCCCTCCTTCCCAGACATGTGTGGACAGGCTGCAGCTAGTCCAGACATGCCTGCAGCAACTGCAGGAGGGGGAGAGGGGGAAGATGGTGAGTATTTTCTAGAAAATACGCCTAGAAAGTTTGCAAGATCATTTTGTAGCATTAGTCAGTTATCAAAGTGTCTAGAACTATTTCCTGAGTTTTTCCAAATTGGCTGAGCAGTGAATCCTCATGATTGTATGACTCAAAGTTTTTATCAGACTGAACTGTGCGCACAGTCACCAAAGCAAGGTCAGTTAGTGACTGGAAACAAATAGGTCTCACTTAGTTTCCTCATAATCTCCTCAAGTTTTAAAGTTTTTTACCTCACTGGCATGTCCATGTGTTATTTTTTATATGCTGGAAGACACATCATGAGCGAAATAGCAGTGAACAGCAGGGTTTCCATTTGAAACACCAGTGTATCAATGACAGGGTGTCATATACATAGCAAACCAAAGGAATCAATACTGTCAACTTCCAGGATGGAACTTTCTGTATCATTCTTCTGCCTCAGAATCAGTTGGAACGTCCATCCATCATCTATATAAAGCTTAATCCTCAGTAGGGTCACTGGGGGGCTGAAGCCTATCCTAGCTGACTAAGGGTGAAGACAGGGTTCATCCTGAAAAGGTTGCCAGTCTATCACAGGGCTACACATAGAGACAGACAACCAAGCACACTCTGATGCACACTTACAGACAATTTAGAATCACCAGTTAACCTCAGCATGTTTTTGGACTGTGGGAGGAAGCCAGAGAACATGCAAAGGGAAGCTCCATACAGAAAGATCCCATGTGAACCGGGGATCTTCTAGCTGTGAGGCGACGGTGCTAACAACCGAGCCAGTCCCTCAGTTGGAACATGTATGAATAAATTAAATCAATATTACAATCTGTGCCGTTATGTAGCAAAGAGTAGTTTTACAGTGCTTAAACAGAGTTGTAGGTGAGCTGGTGTGCTTGCTGTGAATGGGGAGTGTGGGTGGAGAGAGAGGCAGGGGTTGTGTAGATCTGCACATCCTAGAGGAAGCAATGGTGTAAAGTTGCATCTAAGCCATATAAACACTTGAAGGGAATGTTTTCATGGTTAAAAAACACAAAACAAAACATCTAAATATGTAACTTTTAGACACAGAGATAAATTGTAGGGTTTAATAAGCAACCAGAGAGAAACTTTACAGAAACTTGTAAACACTAAAAAAAACTGAACAATCTTTTCATCAGGTTGTCCAGATTTGCAGTCTTTGACAGTCATGAAACATTTCATGCTCTTTCGAGGCAATGCAAATGGTGCTGAAAAGGCCAAAAAAGAAAAAAAAGAGGAAACAAGCCAAGAGTGGCTGAGATCCTGGATGGAGAAGCACATAGGGCCATAGAGCCTACAGAGGAAAGTGGAGCTGAGTGAACCTTGTAAAATGAAGCGTCAGTTAAGAATGTTTATTTACCACCACGCCTCCCTCAGGCTGCACACTTGTGACGCCATCAGTCCCTGACATCAATTATCAAACACATTTTAAACAATCTGAAGGCTTTAGATCAGAATCTTTAGATACAACACCAACTGACAGACTCGGCCCAACTTGGTCTGATCAGTGGTCATAGCAAATCATAATCGCCTCGGCAGTCGTTGTGTGTGCCTGTCTAGAATGAATGGGGAGTGACTGCTGCGCCACAAAACCAGACATTTCCAAATCAACATCTTGAACAAGGAGGTTGAGACTGGCACACAATAAAAACAGCCTCTTTCTGTCTCACGCTCCTTCAACACATTATGTATATGAGTGTTTGTGTGTTACAGAACAGTACACCTTCATACTAACAGTGCGTGTTCCCCCTATAGAGCAGATGAACTGATTAGTTACTGGAGCACCTAGATGCATACATTTGCATGCTAATGAGAACACCATACCCTGTTAATGCATTAAGCTCCATTTATATTAATAGTGGTCATGTTAAGTATGTTGACGTGGACATATGTGCTAATTATTGCATTAATTTGCTGAATTAATGACCTCTGGCATAACAGGTTGTGTTTAATATATCACGGTGATTAAAGTGAGGATGGTAGGCAGCTCAAGAGCCGCCACATTATGTTGTAGAGCTGAATATTTTAACTCAAATTTCATGTCTCCCAATTAACGTGTGCGTAGATTACATACCTAAAAAGCTGAAAAGTTCACCTTGAGGTTGGGCAGCAGTATTTCACTACAGCTACATCTGTATTCAGCAGCCTTGGTCTCCTGGCTCTGAGTAAACTCTGGAAGAATGATTCAGTGGTGATGCACTGTGTTTGACCCTGCGTGCTGCCTCCAGTCTGCGTCCATGGACTCACACTGAACTGGTCAATTGCTGATAATGTTAATAAATGAGTTGCTGGAAGTCGGTGAAACGTGTCGAGCGTTGTGTGCATGCAGCAGTAGGAGGTCTGCACGCCGCTGATTGGAAGCAGACGCAACCGGGTGGGGCTCGCTGCACGGTGGAGCATCCAGATTTAGTCACCGAGCTCCACGCTGCCCCCCCCCCCCCAACCATCACGTTGTTTACACGTACACAAACTAGTGGAGAGGAGCAGTCAGCCAGACAGCATGACTTATAAATCTGACACAGATGACACCCTCTCCATCTCCGTCCCACAGCATGCAGCAGGAGACAAAATAATGAGGCAACAACGGGCCCCTGAGAGTTGCAGATTGAGCCTTTAACTTCATCTGTGTGCAACTTCTCGCCGCAGACCTCCGCCGTTGCACAGAACACAACAGCACAGAGAGGTTAGATTCCACTCAGGATCAACATGCTGAAAAACAACAAACGCTTTTAGTCCTCTTGGCTCAGCTTTTACGCTCAGTCTTTACCTCTCAAGGGAGCTTGCATTGGAGCGCAGCAAAAATAACACCGTGTCATATTTCCATCGGCCCAAAGTGATTTAATGTTCAATTGTGCTTGAAAAAACCCGGGTGGTTTTATTTTGATACACTCACGCCACACCTCTCCCACTCACTCCTTTCCAGCTCTGTTCTTTCCTTGTGTCTTTAGTTCTATACTGTCTCTCTGATTCAGTTTGTCCAAACTTTCTACATCACATCAGACAAAATGTCCACATAACACCCCTTAGAGCAGGACATGCAGGTAAGTTGCTTTTTTAAGTTTGATGGGCCCGGTGTAACATTATGGGAAGTGCTTCTCATGCCGTCGGCTCCCACTCCACTCAGACATCCATTAAAATAAAGTGAAAAGGGAGGAAGACGTATGAGTGTTTGCCTTGCTTCCTGCATCTGCAAAGAGTAAAGTTTTCCTCGCTATAGGCAAAGGCCAGAGAGTTTGTGGAACAGCTGGGTGTAGGAATGGGTGCAGATAGGCTGACACTATAATTAGTCACTGGAAGGGTTCCGTGAAAAGCTAACAGCGGCCGCTGTGAGTCCTCCGGCTGGAGGAAGAGAGTTCCTTATCCCTGAGCAACATGTCAAGGGAGGGAGTGAACCTGCTGAGGAATCTCAACCATGTCTACTGTGTTTGTGTGTGTGTGTGTGTGTGTGTGTGTACACTCTCCATCAAGCGCTGTCTCTCATCCATCTCTCACGCCTGTTGGCCCCCACAGAGCGAATCATACTGCTAATGTCTCTTCTGGGAAGGATGGATGTCGTTATGTGTGTGTGTGTCTCAGTGTGTTTGTGTGAGTGATAATGGAGACTCTATGGCACGCACTCGAGAGTAAATCATAACTTTTGCATATATACCATCTGCGAAAGGCAATCAGCATGAAAATGGGCGCAGGTTTTGTTTCAATAAACATGTTATCATCGCCTTCAGCTATTTTGGAATTTCGTTTTAGTTTTGATAGGAAAGACTTTACAGACATTCTGCAGTCCTGTGGTTTTGGTCAGTTGCAATGTTCCCTCTCAGCCTCTTGTTAAGTGAACCGCTGCTCGCTCACTGAACAATGAATAAGGAGAGGAGGCCCAGTGTAGCAGACTGAGCGGAGAGGTTTTCTCTAAGAGAGTATAAGCTTTACAGCTGATTCAAGAGAAGGTCTTTTGTCCTCTTGCCAGCGCCTTAGTGACTCCAGTGAAGGCTGAACGGAGACTGTGCTTGTGGCTCCAGATGTGAGTTATCTCATCCCATGCATGTCAGTGGCCCAGCATGCTCATCATCACCCCCCTGCTGGGGTGTTGGGGCTCAGAGAGGGAAGGAGGATGAACTGGGGGTTGATGGGAAGTAATGGGTGCCTGGTACTGGTCAGGGCAGGACTTGCATCATCCTTAGAGCAGACAGATCTACAAGTCAGCATACTTACTCAGTATATAGTGCAGATCAATCTTTATGTCTAGATAAGGATAGCAATGCATTTATAGAATTTTATATTTCAGTTTTTGCTGCCCTTTAATGTGCCTATAATCTACAAAGCCCTTTTCAGACATGGGCTATGTAACATTGCCAGCTTCATCATTCTTCTAAAGTTGTGGCATTCCGTTATTCAGACATAGGTCACTTTTAATGCTCTTCAAGGCTTCATTCAGACATACTCACCACAGTGACAGATAGAGCCACGAGAAAAATATTCCGACAGCTGTGATGGAGCTCAGGATTCAACCCGAGGACGACCGCTATGTAACAAATGATTTAACTGCAGCCGATAAACTGTGATTCTGTGTGACAGCTCACCTGTCTGAGGCGAGGAAAAGTGCACTGTTGTTTACGGTTAGATACTGGTCAATCCTGTAGTTCATAAATGTAAGTAATTAACAAAGCAGGATCCATATGAGAGTCTTTGGAGACGCTCATATGGATCCATCTGTTGTTTGATGCTGCAAGTATTTAATGAACTCAGAGGAAAACTCCTACAAACAGCTGGAAGCAACAAACTAAACTTCAGCTCCTGTTAACCATGACACTTTATCTTGTCAGAATATGAATAATTTGGTCCATTAACATCTAAAAAGTCTATAAGAGCTGAATGATTATTTTCTTTCACCACATACACAAGTGTAGGGAGCAACCCTGTCTACCAGAAACTGTGTTCCTTTACAACTAAACTGCATTCTCATATGTGTTTCGAGACAAACTGAGAGTATAACTGTGTGTTCAAACTTCAAGTTTGAAAGAGCCGTTCAGTCTATATGAGGAGGAAAGATGGAAGCATAAGTCAGCAACAGAAATGTTAGTGAGGAGACTGTGTGGACCGATATTCTTAAATTCCATTCACTTTCAGTTTTCACCTGCTGTCTGGTTGAGTTTAAGCACCGAAACTATGTGTTTAAGTTTCAGAAAATATCAAGGTTAGTTGAAATGCAACCCTTTAACCACATTTCTGAAGCTTGTCCTCTGTGTAGATACTGAGTCATCCATGACATAGTAGTCCTAGGAACTTCAAGTGGACTTGTCTTTCAGATTCTTGATGATGCTTCACCTCTCGTCTGAGGTACAACTGAATTAGCCTCTTGGATTAGTAGTGAAACATCTTCAAGAACCTAAAAGAGAAGTCCAGTTGCTTCTCACTGAAGCTCCTGGGTTTTTTTGCCATATGTATCACTGAGCAACTTTCCCTTAAATATGGTGCGAACTGGGAGCCTGGTATCCAGCTCTCCTTAATACATCCTTGGCCCTATTATACTCTGATATCTGTTTGCACCTTATTTCACAGTCCTTGCGCCTTCCATAGAAAGCAACTGGACTTCTCTTATACGTTCTTGAAGACATTTCACCTCTCATCCAAGAGGCTTCTTCAGTTCTGAACTGTGAAACCTAAAAGGGCCTACAGGAGAAGTCCAGTTGATTTCTACTGAAGCTCCTAGGACTAGAATCTACACAGACATACTTTCATAAGGATTTAAAGAATTTGTGCCTCCAGCAATACCCAACTGCTATTTACTAAATATATATAAGTGCTACATTTGGTATGGAAACTTGCCTTTACACAGAGTAAAATGGGAACTCCGGTTTCATTCTAAAAGTGGAGAAACAAACATTTTTTAGTTTTACCAACCACCAGTTTCCAGTGGAAACTGTTGATGGAGAGTTCTGTGGCTTATCCCTTCACATTGTCTGGGGAAAAAAGAACATTGCTCCTGACTCTTTAAGATAAAACATGAACAATAACTTCAGTAAAATGTACCTGCATGGCCCTACAGGAGAGGAGTTAAGTGAGAAAACATGTATATTTAATATGTGAGTGAAGTCACCCTTTTAAAGCTGTACAGCTCCCACCCTGTCACCTTCATAACATCCACCGCTCAACCCTGAAATAATGCACTTTGTCTGCATTGTCAGACGGGTAATTAGGCAAGCTGTGGTGTAATTACACATTACTGCAAACTTATAAAACTTTCTTCACATTGGAAATACTGCGCTGTCTACACGATAAACCTGTATTTTCCCTCTGGCACTTCACCATCCTCCTTCCCTCTCTGCTCCCCGTCTGGCTGTCTGAGCGTCTGCTGCACTCCAGTCAGATCCCATGAGAAATCGGGGACAGCCTGTATTACTCTGACCATATGTGTGTGTGTGTTTGTGTGTTACTGGGACTGTGTGTTTTGCCATTTAACAGCCCAGCGATACTTAGAGAAGGAAGCAGGAGCACAAACAAGACACTGCGATGGCAAAATACACACACAGAGTGATTCACTGAATTGTCTACCAAGTCTGGCAAGCATTTTCCAACAAAGTGATCCAAGTGAGTGCACATGCTCCGAGTGGATCTGTCATCCAAATGAGATGTGTGTTGAAATGACTGTTTAGTGCGGTGGGATTCAGAATCCAGGCTGCAGACAGTTAATGTGAAGTGGAACACCATGACTCTGCTTCTACCCCCCTGATTTTCCATCTGTAAAAGCACGGAGGACGACAGCCATCAGTCACACAGACGTTCTCATTCCTCGTCCCTCTTCGAAGTGTACTGATGTCATTTCTGGCATGAGCAGCCTCAAAGTGGACATATCAAATTAGCCACGATGTGTGCATGAAAACACTTATCTGCATGACTCATATACCAAACGGAGGTCAAATATCTTGCCCATGGGTGCCCCACATCCAGCCTTCACAAAGCATCTATATCTTGTCTAATTCAGATAATGGAAGGCTTACTTATGCATTCAAACAGTGTGACGTGTCAGAGGAAGCAGCGGGCGAGTGCACTGTGCTTCATCAGTTCTCTGAGGATTCCAAGTCTGATCTGATGTGTCAGTCTCGCTGTGCCTTGGAGCAAAAACACCAAATTGTTGATCACCGTGGATTGTGGCATCAGCAAAAGGCTTGAGCGTAAAATGACGTTTTCTCCGAGTGGGGTCTACTGACCTTGCAGCCTTCTTAAGGAAATCTCATGCTGGCAACAGCTAAATGAGGAGGATTCATTTCATTTACCAATTAGCGCGGGGAGAGAATGGGTGTATCATTACTTCATTGGTTCCACTCCCACCAATTATTGCAGCACTTTTAAACAAGCAGCTTAAACCAGATTAAATGAAATCTTAGCAAAGCAAAGAGGAGAGGCTGATGAGGTCCGCAGCCAGATGGCTCACTGTTTTGCAGTCCTTGGCTAAATATCTGAGATCCACTGAAACAAGTAATTACCTGCAAGGACTGGATTGTTGCAAACTGTTTCCTCAGTACACTGCAACTGGGGCCTCGTTTACCTTTGAAGGTCCTTCCATTGACAGAGAGGTGACTAGTGGAAGCTCTTTAAACAAATACAAGCTTACAGCACCATTTACTATGACGAACACTGCTCTAATTTTTCATACAAAACACTGTAATCCTGCAGTTACCAAAGTTAGTGGCATCAGCTGGACATTGCTTCAATGGCTTCTAACTGGCTACATGATGTGTTAAACTGTTAAATTGGCCTTAAGTCAGGCAGCTGTAGCTGGTGGTTTCTTTCTCATAACTCTGACAACAATTACACTTGATAAATTGTCTGAGTCAGTATACAGTAGGTTCCAATCTGGACCACATGGAACATCTGTCATATTTCCATGTAAACCTGGAAATAATCAGAGAGTTTAAGGAATCAAAAACACTGAAAAACACAAAAAGTTCTGACATGTAAAATGAAGAAGAACTGTTTCAAATTATGCCCCATTTCACTGTCAAACTGAAGCAAATGAGTAGCAGTGACTATGTAAACTCCTTTGAGAAAGAAATCAGATTTCCTTGAATTGTGTCCTCCTGCTGAGGGAGTGTACAGATGTCAGTTACATGGGCTTGATCTTCAAAATCAAGCTGCAGTCATTATTCACCTGTTATATCTGCACGTCATTGCTTACTAAGCAGCATTATGATAGTGGGAAACATGGCGTCAGAACTATGTCAAAGAGTCCAAAGTCAGATTCTTCATCTGAGGTTTCTAAGAGGCCAGTGGATGGATCTCTACAACACTTTGTGGAAACTGGATCAGCTGCATCCAGAGAGAAGTGTACAGCATCAGCAGATCAATACATCAGCTTTGTTCACTAAGAGATAGAGAAGCGGCATCATCACAGATACAGAAAACACTAAATAAATCCACAAAAGTCCTGTCAAAAGAAGCCCTCTCAGGAGAGAAACATGGCCAAACACTCGGGGTGGGCTAGGACAAGGCAGCATTTCACAGTGGAATGCAGCTATTTACTGTTAACTCTCAGAGATTAAAGGCAGTAATAGAAAGGTGTATGTGAGGAGACCAACAGGAGAGAAGGTGATTCTGCAGTGCATCAAAACATGCTGCTGGGAATATTCAAGTCTGGGAGGGGTTTGCTACTGTGGAGATGGGCACCTGCATTGAATCAACTCCACCCTGACCAAAGAGGAGCAGCACCCCATTCTTCAGAAACATGCTGCACCCTCTGGTTTTGCATGTTTATGGAGAAGGATTCGTAGTGCAGCACAGTAGTGAGCCCAGTAACACTCAAAACTCTGACTTGAAGGCCAAAGAGTGCTGACTGTCACCTGACCTCAACCTCACTGAACATTTATGGGCACTGGAGCTGAACTTGTGGGGCAGCTGTCTCTCAGGCGGTCGTGCAGGTTGTCTACTAACTGAGAGGTTGATGGTTCGATCCCCGACGCCTTCTTGTGTCAAAATCTCAAACTGAGGTTTTGGTCAACAAAGACTTTGTTGTCACTAGCAGGGGGTTGTGTAACAGTAGATTATGCAGCTATAAAATGTGATGCACTGCACTGTACTGTACATGCCATGGACACAGCTTTTTGTTGAGTTGTGTAAGTCTTTGAGGGCTCCAGTTTTCAGAACACTTCATTCATTAGCTTGTAACCAAATTAAATCGAAGAACACAGTAGGGGCCTCAGCTCACTTTTTACCCTTTGGCCCATCAGCTCGTTAACCAGGCCCTGGTGGGAGAATACTTCATTTACACAGGTAGATAATAAACACAGGTAGATGAATAGCATGCAGTCTCCAAAAGCAAATCCCCTACACAATATGAACGCGGTTGTCTGCTCGAATCCGGATCAAGGTGGATCAAAGTGAATCTCAACATCAACATGAGGCAGCTGTTCACACCACTGGTTCAGAGGTGAGGGAGCTTTACATGATCCTCATGTGTTGAGGTTGGCCTCTGTGCCCTCTTCTCCACAGATCTCTTACCTTACAACAATAACCACCATCCACAGCCGGCCCAAAACACAGAAAATCCCCGGCCGGTCCCTCAGATCTCCTGAGCAGAAGCCTCTGGGTGGTGAGGTACCGCCGGAGGGGGCTCAGACCTCATACAGTCAGGCCTTCTTCACATCTGTCCTGAGTTACGGTAGGCACTTTACTCCGTCAAAACCCAGCTGTTTAGGGATTTGCTTTGTTGCTGTAGAGCTGGTTTGATCACGGCTGTGTTACGTGGGAAGAGGCCTTTGGATCCTATTTGAGAGGATTCTGTGAGGCTGTGCGTATGTGTTTGTTATTGCCTAAAGATCATTGTTTTCTCTTGAATTTCTCTTTGCCATTTCAGCTAGTTGCTGATCAGCCTCTGTGAGCTTGCAGCCGAGAAAAATAAAAGCTTTCCGCAGGAAGAAACTGAGTAGATTAGATAACAAGTGTTGGGATATGATGTAGTCTGCTCATTCGTCGTCAGCGTCTATTTGAAATGTAATCAGGTCTTGGCATGTGACAAGTGACTAACACATTTTGTTTTCCAATGAATGTGGAGATATTTTGCTCCGGACAAAAGACAAGTGTTACCCAGCAGTAAACATGGAACACATGTTCATAATCACAGCCCAACAATTCCCCAAATGTTGAGAATGTTTTCCTGTTGTCGAGTCACAATTTCATTGGAAGCCATGCAGACTGATAAAGGAATGTAACACTGAATCAGTTTTGTGTTTATGCTACACTGTGGTGCAATTGTTAGGGTTCAGGGCAGCTCCTGTGGTTCTGCCAGATACATTCAGAGGATGCAGTGACCACTGGATACTCTGGTGTTCCTAAAATAATCCTAATTATAGGTCTGCAGATGGATTCTGATGGGAAATGGACAATTTTGGTCCAGGAGGCCCACAAATGTGCAGTTGTTATAACTGAGCCAAGTTTAGCACATTCTTTTTGTATGAAAAAACATCCAACTTTACAATCAGCTAGATGGACTCAAAGCAGCAGAAATCATTCTCTGGCATTCTCTCTGAGAGCGAGCCATCGAGGTGATGTTAAATAAAATCTGTCTGGAAGCGGTTTCATAATACCAGCTGTTTTCAACTTGCCAGGAAAGTTTGCCTTTTTTGTTGTCAGGAGGAAAAGCTAAATCATGATTAGTAATTCGTAAGAAAAGAGCTCAGAACAAACGCTGAGACAAGTGCTCCTGGTTGACCAGTGGCCATAAATTAGAGCGATCACAGAGATCGTGGTGTTTGCCAGGTGGCATCGTAGCCCCCTGATGGTAATCTGTGTGGCCCATGCCAAGCTTTAAAAGGTGGCTGCACTTGCTACACAAGGATTGCTACAATTATAGCCTTCCAAAGCCCATTACCTGCTGATCTATTTAAAGGCACTGTAGCAAGCTTATTTACACAGACGCCTTTGATGTGAGCTTTACCTCAGCAGAGGTAACTTATACAATAGCTCATTCACACTGACTGGACATAATGACGAGGACATGTAGACTTTTCAGACAGAATTTACAGTGTATTTACAGTTATGGACAGTGGTGGAAGAAGTATTTAGATCCTTCACTTCAGTAAAAGTACCAATACAGCAAAGTAAAAATACTTCATTACAAATTAAAGTCCTGCATGAAAAATCCTACTTAAGCAAAAATGTAGTTAAAGTGTTAAAGCAAAAGTTTGGTTTTGGTGTGTCTGACTTATATTGTTATATGTGCTATTGTTAAATTGTTAACAGTGAAGCGTTGGCAGCATGTTACTGTTGTAGCTCCTTTGATTTTTGGTGGATTATTTGATGGAGCTGTTAACAACATAGACATCTGATGTGGCCCAAGACTACACACTGATTTCTGCAAAAAGGCTGCAAACCACTGGTTTTGATCTTTAACAATGTGATGCATTTTAAAAATGTGTTATTTATTGTTTAAAATCTTCATAATAAAAAACTAAAGCTGTCAGTCCAGTACTAAGTACAATATTTCTATCTGAGTTGCAGTGGAGTGGAAGTGTAAAGTAGCATCAAGTGGAAATAGCTACTCAAAATTGTGCTCAAGAACAGTCTTTAGTTAAAGACACTGAGCTTCATGTGTTCCAGTTTAGTTTTGGTGCTGTAAATTGCAGTTTCAGCAACAATTTATTTATTTATTTAAAAACTAGCACAGCCAGTTGCTGCTGGTTAGCTTAGCTTAGCACAGAGACAGGGAACAAGTTTTCCTTTTTCTGTGTGAAGATAACAAAATCCACCTCGTAGAACCCCTCGATGTCTCTAAGTAACATGTTGTTTTGCTCAGTCTGGACCAAAACCAAAGTAGAAATGCGACAGGTTGGGGTTTAATGGAGAGTTATGTGTGTCACTATTTCTTGGCCAGATGCATTTACTAGTTTTGGATCTCTGGACCAAGCCAGGAAAGCAGTTAGCTTTATGCTAAGCTATGCTAAGTGTCTCCTGTCTCGAGCTTCATATTCAGTAGTTCTGCAAGTAACATGTGTTTTCAATGTTGATTAAGCTGTTGATTATTTGGTTGATTCGTTGTTTGGTGTATAACATGGTGAACAATATGGATCAGTGTTACACTGAGGCCCAGCATGGTGTCCTGAAGTGTCTTGTTTTGTCCACAACCCAAAGATATTCAGTTTACTGTCACAGAGGAAAGAAACTAGGAAATATTCACACTGAAGAATCTGGAACCAGAGAATTTCACTTATTTTTCTCTCTGTTAAAAAGATACTAAAACCAATGAAGTGATTGAACTACTCAGAATAATTGTTAATGAATTTTATAGTTGACATTTAATTGATTCTTTGTTACATCTCTGTTAATTATTGGACAGATATGAGAGTAGTATCAATCTCCTCCTCTAACTTTAGGTTAGCAGGCAAATAAACGTACAGTATTTCTCTGACCTTTAAATCTGCTCAAAGGAGAAGATACAAACAGGAGCAGTAGAGTCATAGAAGGGTATTCAAGGCCTGCAGCCATATCAAGATGTCTCCATTGTTTCAGTTTAGTCGTCATTTATGACAATGTTTGAGCTGCAGATCAAAAGAAATGCACAGACTCAGCTGCTCCATAAGAAACCTAGTCACTGCCCTGTACATGCTTAAGATTCATGAATTCATGTTTGAGTTTTCAGCCCAGTTGGTGCTGCTGGATGACTGGAGCAGCAGAGCGATATCCATATAAACCCCCTCCCACACCTACAGAGTCAAGATGTTAGACCAGAGTTCTGGGGAATTGGGGAGCGGCAACTGCAGCAGCCCACAGTGGGCAACGCTGCTCACCAAGCTCAGAAACGCTCAACCTCAAAACCACAGCTGGCAAATGGAGCGATGACATCAGCGTCTCTGCACCACATTTCAGTGCGCTGCATATGAGCTGCATATGTACGGCACAATGGAAAACAGACAGTGTTGGGGTGTTGGGTGCAGAGCAGTACGGGCGGAGTGCACTCTACGAACACAGGGAGCGGCACGAGCCTTGACCTTCAGTGAGACTGAGCAGATGCCAGTGAGTCACAGGCCAAATTAAATAACATGCCGTTTCCAAACTACTGTAACATGGCAGTTGCAACATCTCATATCACGTCTGTTGTTCTTGTCAGGTCCAACTCCCTTTTCTTGCTTTTCCCTTGTCTTAACGTGTCATGCAGACAAAAGTCATGCCTCCTGCAATCTAAATGCTTCATCCTGGTGAACAAATGTGCACAAGGGAACTAAAGTAACTCTGTCGCTTTGACTCTATTAAGTCATTATAGATGTTTTTCTCCATACACTACTGGCCACAGGACATGTAAAGTCAACTATTAGAACAATGGCTGACTTTACAGGAAAACAGATAATAATCAAGGAGGTAATTCAAAATTAAGCTGACTTCATGTAAACATGACCGTTACAGTTGGGGGCATATTCACAGCTGTGATCAGGCAAAGTGGACAGTCAAGACGACCATTACAAACAAGTTAGAGGACTTATTTCAATGGTCAGATACTAAGATCACCAGCCTCCTTTATTTTCAGGGGGACTCGGTTATAGGCAACATCTGTGTCAATATTATGCAGGTTTTAGGGTCCTCCGGTCTTTTTAAGAGGTGGAAAAGGACTTTCGGCTCTGAGGGCTTGGAGCCAGATGGGCGTAAAGTGGGTTTTGGCAAGACTTAGAGGAGAACTGAAAACAAAAAAATGATTAACTGCTGTAAATAACTTTTTATAATAACAACACAGTTCTGCAAAAAAAAAAAGACTCATGAAGCAGTTAGTTCTTATCACATATAAACTTCACTTTAACACAAGATCTGAGGGTTGCAGTCATGATTATTTTAACTATAGATAGAAACTCTCCAATGTGACAGCCTGGACCAGAGAACTGTTTGCATTTGGCCTGAAACAAATACATAAAAAACAATCAGTTATCAAAACAGGTGGTAATTTTCTACTGATACACTAATTATTCTACTTGTAATAGAAGCTCTGCATAGAAAAAAGCGAGCTTGGGAGGTTGACAAATACTCTTATCACAACTGTTATGATTTATAGCCTGTGCATGCAGCAAAGGCTACTGTATTAAACAGTTACACACACAGAGAGAGAGATATGTGGAGGTGATGATGAGCTCACACACATTTATTTGCAAGTAACCTTCACAGGCTGACATTAATCACTGCGATGTCAATTAATCACATGTCAAAGTAATTGCACAATGCAAATTATATAAGACTTTAATTTGCGTGTAGATGGATGGATGGATGGATGAGTAGGTCTTCAAACAGTGAGTGGAGTGACCTTATTGCTGAGCAGGATCCAGCTGCCTCCCGGCTGGATCAGAGCTGTAGAGGGCTGTTCCCTCACATCCAGCTCAGTCCGAGCAGAGCGGCGGCGGGGATGAGCGCCGGGGACTAGGCGGCAACGCAACGACGCATTTCACAGGTAAAAGTGGCTCCAGGTCGAGCGACACTCCGCCTTTCACTCGGACATTTGTTGGACATTTGTGTTTTGTTTTGCTTTTCCCACGACTCATGCTGTGGAGGCAGCAGCAGATGTGAGGGAGCAGACAGCGGCGGAGAGTCGCATCTGCTCTGCCTTCAACATTTCCAGCGGTCCCTCAACTTGCAGCCGAGCCGAGCCCGATACCTCTACTGCCCGGCTGCCTCTGCTCCTCTGCCGGGGCTTGGGCTTCAGCACAGGCACCGGGACTCTTCTAGGACGCTGCGGTAGAAGGTGAAGCGGTGGAAGGACGGTGGTCTTTATTTTTTAACTTGAAGCGTGTGCGGCGGCGACCGCCACTATGTGCGGACGCGCTCCTCTCAGCTGAAGGTTAAAGATTGCTGATGGAGCTAGCAGGCTAGCGTTAGCTCCGCTGTGTGCCGCTCTGTGGAAGAAAAGAGGCCAAACTCCGTTCAAATTACGCAGTTTTATGTGTCCTAGCTTCCACGTAGAGATTTATTTTGAGGTTAACTCTAATTGAGGACTTTAGTGAAACACTGCAGCCATGGCTGGTATTCGGGAGGGAGTCTGTGTCACTCCAAACAACTATTACTTAAATCCAATTTTAACTTGTAGAATTGCTTTGCCTTAAATTTCCTCACTGGTGTAACATCCACAGTGAGCCGTGATGGGCGACAGTAGCAGCTGGAGTTATAAAACAGAGCTCTTATTGAATTACAGTCTCTATAGTGGGTCATCCAAATGCCGAATTCAACCAAGCACCCCAGCACATCTGAATAAGGTCTTAAGTCTTGTTAAAGCAGGTCTGCATGAGAGTCTGACTTCATGAAACCGTAAACAGACAGATGTTTTAACGGAATGTCGCGTGGCTTCTCCCTGCATCTGTGAACTGCGCGCATCGGGCTAGGCTAGTATGCTACGACAGCAACCTGCAACGGAACCAGCGGGGCTAGCATCATGCCAAGCCCGTCAATCATTTCATAACCACACGATGACAACACTCGGGTTCAGTAATGTGCAGCTCTGGGTTCTGCTCAGGTGCTGAGGAGGACCAAATGGCGTTGGAAATGAGCTGCCAACAGCCCTTGGCAAATGGTCTGCCAAGTTTAGGTTGCTTTGATGTTTGCATGTTGTCACTTTGTCACACCTGCAGCATGTTTGCATGATGATGGCTGCTGCTTGACCTCTCTTCTCCTTCCCCCATGCAGCCTCCTGCACGCACTGCCTGATAACCTTGCACGAATGTGCAGCCAGCAGCTATCCTGCTGTCAGTTTGCAAAAACAGGTAAACAATATGATTTATGTTCCAGGACTGAACGTTGGACTTAAACGTTTTTTACCGAGTAGTTATATTTAATGGCCTACAAGGCTGGATGGTATAAAACAGTCGCCTCTGCTCTGCTCTTTCCTCATACCTTAAATTATGTCTCAGTGTTTGCAATGGCTCAGTGGCTTTAATTTTAGAAGGTCTTGCACATAAATTGTTACTGACACTGAGGGACCTCTAGAGGCCAGATTGCCAGTATTTTACCCTACCAGTTCAAGTTCAGGATTTTATTATTACCTAGTTATTACAGCTTTGCTCCTGAAAGTGTAGGTGGGCCATGTTTATCCATCAGATCCCTCATATTTGGGCTGGCCTCAGGTCTGATTGTTTAATGTAGTGCTGTTTATAGAATTTATTGTGGTACTATTAACATTTCCAAGGACTGATGTGCTCCTTCTTGCAGAGACCTTTCATAGCTCAGTGAGCTTACATCAAAAGCTGTTAGTAAATGTCAGCAAAGAGACATTTTCTAGTCTCCGGAGTGTGCTGGCTTTGTAGACAACAGGAGCTGAGCAGTTTAAATTAAAGCCCACACCAGCACCAGTGAATGTGCATTTTCACAGGAAGGGGTAAGGAAAGGTGTGCATGTGTGTGTGTGGGTGCGTACGTGTTACGTGGTAGGTCTTTCACACATCCTTGAGATTGGGATGGTGTGGGAACACAAGGCTGTGCTAGAAGCCCTGAGGAGGGGGTTGTGGAGCGTGGTGGGATGGGGAGCGTATTAAGAAGGGAAGCAGCTCATTAATTCCTTCCAGCAGCAGGAGGAAAGGGTTGGTCAGCAAAACTGGAGGGGCCCTCCACAGCTCTGAAATGAGTCACACCAGTTCAACTTTCAGGAGTCGTTCAACCAGCCAGTGATAAGTGAGGTCCGGGATAACTTCCCTTTCAGGAATTGTGTGTGCGTGCGCATTAATTGCCTTTTTCTAGAGAGCTCCCTCCTCTCTCTGTTAGCCTTCAACATCATTTCTAGGCCAGCCGCATCAAGAAAAAGAGTTTTTCTGCTATTGGGTAGCTGCAGTCAAAGCCTTTGAAAGTCATCTGATGTTTGCCCGGCTACAGGGATCCCCTCTGAGGTCTTGCCTGATGTCACATGGTGATGTCAGAGCAGAGGTGACGCAGGCAGGAGGAAGGCTGGTGGATGAAGCCAGCCAGAAACGTGTGAAAGCTACTGACATCTGCCAGTGTGCCTCTGAGAGCGAGAATCTCAGGCATGAATTGAAATAGAATGCGCGCTGGGTGTATATGCGGTTAAACCCTGGCTGGATGCGAGCTGGTGGATGCCCATATGTTTGGCAGGTGGCTTGAGCTGCCTGCTTTGTGATTTCTGTGTGACAGTTTTATGCCAATGCAGTGATGAAGCCCTTGAGATAACCCTGACCGTTCATTTTCATGTGTTTACACAGTAGTTTTCCACATTCATCAGCTGTCCATCATGACAACGCTCTGGTTGCGCTGTGTGGGAGAGCCTTTTCATCCCACCTGTAATGAGCATTGCAGTCATTTGTCAACAAAATTCGATCAGCTGTCTGTAAACGTTACTCTCTTGATGTGCTTAAACTTCCTTGATGATGCATGGGTTGGATTCTATGTTGGTGAAATATGTTCTGCTGGATTGTTTACTACCTTTCCCTCTATAATAGTGAGCAGGAGGCATGCAGAGTCCACATCTGATTAGCAGAAAGCCAGAGCGCGCTAACCCTTTGATCACTGTGTTCCTGGCTGATAAACCATGCCACTGTCATCTCTAGCAAGCCCCGGACCTTGACAGACACTAATTACCATGAAGCCAGTTTGGCAGGCTCAGAAACAGCATGGGCTGGGAATAGTTCAGTGCAGGTGAAGCCCACTGTGAAGCCTTGTGGATTAGCATGCTTAATAACCTCTTCTTTATGACTTCTTTTTTCCCCACTCATTTGAAATGATCATTTTTAAACACTGGCGTGAGCCCCGAATCTCCTGCACATAGGATGCATTCAGCTGAGGAAAATCTCATGACGTCAGATCGCTACATTTGAGCTGAACTGAGCTAAGCCTCGCTGCACAATAGAAAATGAGTCCATTGACATAATTACCGTCACATTGTCAGTGTCTTACTGGTTGCCTTGTGCATTAATGAGCTATCAGCTATACTGCTCTTGTGTGCGAGCCAGTTGTTGAAGATTTTCTTTGGATTGAAACGCTGGCGCTGCATTAAACTCGCAGGACAAATGTTTGGCTGGACTACTTCTTGACAGTCTGAAATGAATCAGAACCAGACCATGGTGTTGCAGACTGTGATGTGTTGGAATATGGAGGGATAAAAACATCCCCGCCCCGTTCCCCCCCAGCCTCCCACCCCCTTTCTCCATCCCATCCTGCCTTTGATTTTTCTGCCAGTGGAGTCTGACTGTAATAAGTTTTGGACTGAAGCAATGCAGCGGGAATATCTTAGCAGCCCACATGCTATTGTCTGTGAGCTGCCATTCACAAAAGCAAAACAACTGTTGCCATGGGATGTGCTCAACAAAATAATGTAAGTGGGTGTTTTTTTGGCTAAACCTTTCCGCATGAGCTAATTGAGTCTCAATGCACGGGCCCTGCCTGTTGCTACCAGGAGGGTGTGTTTCCTAGAGTGAGCACATGGGTTGCAACGTGGTGCTGAGCGCTGTTTTGTAATGGACAGGGAAATGTTTTTGTTTTTTGGAGATGTGAGTTTACAGCCTTAATTTTTCATTGTTGCAGTAGGTCATAATTGCCCTAAACTACAGTGGCTGCTGAGCCCAGTGGGATTTTCTTGATGGATGGTGAGTGTCCAAAGGGCACATAGCTCCCCAGATAATATGCCCACACTTCATGTTGCTGAGTTACAGTCCTACCTGAAGTGGAGCGCGCAGAGGGTCACTCTGGGTAAAATATGGCTTGAGGTTGTTCAGGCTGTTTATTCCTCTGGCCTCAGCCAGAAACATGCCTTCAACCTCTTTCCCCGGGACAAACAGGAGCCTGCAGAGAGCCTGATTGGAAACATTTGCGACACCGTCGGTTCTCCTCCGTCCCCACGACGACACACTTCCTCAGGAAGAGAGACGGCCCCTCCGCTGGACACTGTGATGTCACATAGATAAACAATCTGCGGAACGTTGCTGTTTGCTGAATGTGATGGGCTGTCATCCCTGAGAAACCCCTGTGCGTGCACAGTCCTAACAGATGCAGCCCAGAGACTTGCCAAGTACACACCCACTCGGGTCAGTTGTTACAGATCCAAGGAGACTGGGAACAATGTGCTGGAGAGGTGCGGCTCTTGTGGAATATTTTAGGAAGCAGGCTTATCGTCTTTTTGGTTCCAGGCTCTGGTGTTTGAGATTTCTTTTGTTGTGGTGCCTTTATGCTGGAGCCTGTTAAATCCAGATTTGTTTTCGTCTGTAGTGCTTCACTTTAAGCGAGGATGTACTCTTTTAACACATCTATGTCTTCATCGGGACAACTTTAATCACTGGGCCTCAGTGTGTTTTGAGCACAGTGCACCAAGTGCTCTGTTTTTCTGCTTCATACTTGTTATACAGTATATATTTCCATCGACTTTCCCGACTGCTTACTATCTGCAAAGTTTATTTATGTGGACTGAATTATTCAGCTAACCTTTACCATGTGAGGCCTGTAATCCATGCATTGGACTTGGCTGTTTACTAACACCCTGTAACGCTGCAGTTCTGTCCTCCCCGAGGCCTGATTTAAGTCTCTGTCCTGCATTGTCTGCCACCCATGCTGTCCCTGTGCTTCGCTTCCTCCCCACCTCCTCACCATGCCCTCATCTCAGCTGGGCCATGAATAAGGAGCTGACACCAAACTGTCAACCTGCAAGCCGTCATGCCCCTGCAGCCTGCCGCTGGTGTAGCCACCAGTAAGGGCACAGCCGCCCCCACCTCTCACAGCTAAAAAATGCTGTTATCTGTTTTTATTTAAGCGAACCACGGCCTTGACAAAAGTTCAGTTGACCTCAAAAGCACCAGTCTTACGTGTTTCACAAAGGATGTGACAATAGTAGTGTACAGTGGCTGATTAGAGAAAGTGTGGTGTGAGGCGACCAGCTTTCATGTGGCTCTTTTTATTTTTAGCTTACTTAGCAGCATATGGTATCCATAAACTATATCATGAATTTCTCTCTTTGAGTGAGCCATGTCATTAAAAATACAGCAGATCAGCCCTTTTTTCCCCAGTTGCCAAATCCAAGAGCCTGCAATGCCAACGTCTTTTTTCACACAAGAAGGCATTGTAGTGAAACACAATGTTGTTGTGTTTTGGGGGATGAAAGCCGGCCATTGTTGCGTACCGTTGCTTGAATCCAAGGTTTTATTTGATATAAAATGGGTAATTCCATTGCGTAACAGCATTAGCGGTATTTAAACAGCGCTTGTCATGGGAAGGAAGGAGCGGGGGTGGGAGGTTGAGGGGGGGATGAGAGCAGGTCATTTTACAGGAGGAAATCCTCACTTTTCCCGATGATGGAGATAATCCTCATTTAGTGATGACACCAGGAGCAATTGTCTCAAATTACGGATTAGACTAGATTAGAGAGCATATGGATGTTGAGTTAAGACAGGTTAATATGCAAACATCATAACAAAAGTGAATTATCATATTAATGAATGTAGCCCTTGACCTCAGGCTCACTTAATTAAGTCTTAGCGTGGTTGGAGGGATAGGCCTTATCTACAGGAAGGAAAGGGGACTGATACCAATCGGACTGTGATCTCAGAGTGTGATTTGTGCTTCTCTCAGGCTGTTGGGAGACCTGGTGGTGAGTCTTAATTTAAAGTACAGAGGAAAAAGGAGTCTGTGAAGATTCTCAGTCATCCAGGTAATAGTATATCTAAGTGCTAAAACCAGGGCAACTGAAGAAAAAGTTTAGAGAAGAATCCACGTGTATTATGTGAGCTTGAGTAGCTAATCTGTAGAGACAAGTATTACCGTCTTCGATTGCATGTTTTGGCGTTTTCAGTATTTCTGGGACACAGTGTAATTTATTGAACATCTTCGCTGGCCTGTTGCCCAGCACAAGTTCAACTTAAGTTCATGGAATAACAGTTGATGAAAAATTGTCTATGTTCTAGGTCTGCATGCTCATCCGGAAGCAAATGAAGCAAATCAAAACCCATTCTCATTGTACTGACATTGCTCGCAAGACGCAAACTCAGAACCAGCTTCTTCTTGAGGAGATTACTCAAAACACAAATGGAAAGAGTTAAACTCAACAAAAGTATTAACTGGGTAAGCGCCAAGAGTCAATCCTCCAAAACTAACAGGTTTAAGGTTTTAAATGAAAAAGATAATCGCATTAGAGAGCCAGACATACAAAGAGAGTGGCATTTCACGGTCTTGGATCCTGTTAATCACCTAGTAGGCTATCCTAGGGTTCAGGTACAAGGAAGAGGGAAGGGAGGAGGGAGAGGGGTAGTGATGCTGCCCTCGGAGTCAGGACTCTTTTTATAGATGGATTTTTTTCATCTCTGTGGGACTATTGTGGCTAAACAAATGCTAAGAAGCAAAACAAATGCTAATCTGTTCGCAGCTGAATGCATTTAGGCGAGGCTGCATGGGCCGTCTGTTTTTCAGAAGCAAAAACAAGCAATTTGGCTCTGCCATTTAACAATCATAGTGTGATTGGCTTTTAAACCGTCTGAACAGCGTTTGATTCTGGCAACGAGTCTCACAGTGCTGTTCCTGTATGCCATTTCTTATTAAGGACAGCCAGGTTGTTGGCAGTCTGTTCCAGTAGAGAGTATTGAATGAGTGGGCTGCAGCAGCATCTGTCCTGTTGACAAGGCAGCAAGCATGACTTCATCAAGGGCATTACATCATGAGCAGATGCACACTGGGTATCATCAATTCAATTTCTCATCAGTCCCTCATACTAATACTTGTAGACATTTTTGGGCAGAAGGAGACTTACGGTATTGCAAAATTCTCTCAAGTGTCTCTGTCCGTAGATCCATAGAGCCCACCTTGTTTGGTTTGGTCTCACCATTGACTGTATTTCAGGTAGAAATGAAATGTTTGTGGAGTTGTCCATTTTGTGGTGTCTCGGACAACTATTCTATCTTCAAGCTTGGCTTTTGCATCGTAGACTGTATATAACAGAGGGATGTAGCCTCTTGGTCTGAAAACTGAAGCCAATAATGAAGTGCCTTTAACCTGTTTTCTTTCTAACAGCCAGAAGGGGGCGACTCTTAATTGTATAGAGGCATTTAAGAACCTGACCATACTTCTCTTTTGATTTGTTACCTCAGGAAAAATTTTTCCTAATAAGTATATGGTCTTAGTTGCTACTTTCAAGACTTTTGAGAACAGCGTGGTGTTTATTTTGTAAATCATGTCCCAGTTAGAATGAAATGGACAATGAAACAGGGTGCGTTGAAGGGCGGGGCTACTTTGTGATTGACAGTTTGCTACCTTGCAACAGTGTCTTTAAGTTCTCCAGTCAGACCAGTCACCCATTACGTCTGGCTTTCAAAGACCACAATGGTGATGACCAGATTCCAGATGTAAGGTTTCAGAATGGCTGTTCACAAAACAGTGTGCACGAGTGTCTCAAAATTATTGTCCGGATACCACCACAACAACCGAATATTTGGACATTTGGATATATATTTAACCCCTAGAAAATAATCCTTTTATGCCTTAAAAAGGCTTAGCTGTAACTGAACACTATTATTATTGGTCTAGAAAACACGGCTCTATATTGTCCCCCCTCTTTCTCCACCCTCCCCTTCCTGCTCCCTGTAGCTTCAATACGCCAGCTCACCCCCAACTCTGCTCACTGTAAAACTACTATACACTACACAATGGCTAGTTGTAATATTGTTGTAAATCAGCCATGCATGTTTGAAAAAAAGTTCTCAAGAAGAATGTAACAGAAATCCCCACCTCATATATTAATAGGATCGGTTGTTTTTGCTTATTTTGATCATGATGTGTTTTCCAGCATATAAAACCACCATATGGACACAATAACAAGGTAGAAAAAAGATTTTCACCAAATGGGGTCTGTAAATAACGAATTCATTGTCGATTTTTGATTGATTTTGTGTCATTTCATGAATTGACAAATCATATTAGCATCTGTCAGCTCTGTTATTTTCTGCTGTATGTATGGATTTGACATTCAGTGTTTTTTTAGTGGAGTTTTAGAATACACAAACCCTAATCCAACTTTAAGATTTATTTGGCGCATACATCAGAAAAATTGCCCTTATCTTTTCTGACTTTAACCAGAAAATACTTTTGAGATGCAGAGGTGAGCAGAGAAGAACACAATCCCCCAGTTGCCTCACTGATGCAAAACACGAGCAGTGGAAAGCTGCTAACAGCCACCTGACAGCCACTGTATGGAAGTCTGCAGGGAGCCCACTGTAAACAGTGACATTTTGTGTTTTCACTGCAGCACCAGCAGCCCCCTGAAACTCCTGTCGCCGCTGATGATCATGCTATTGTGGGCTGTTTTTGAGGGTGTTTGTTTACCTCCTGGTCCTCCGCTGTTCTGGAACGTGGACCGCTTTGGTGCTGGTGATGTCCGAGTGAAATGGAAAGAGGATTGTTGCTAGGAGGACTGGAGAAGAGAGGAGGGAGGGAATGGCTGCTGGGAAGGCGGGAGATCTCGGTTTTGTCGTGGCGGCTCAGAATGTGGGTTCTTTTTTGTTTTGTGCTCTCAAGTGTCCACAAAGGTTGGAACCCTTGACAAAAACTGGACACGGGTAGCAGCGATAATGGTTTTATCGTCATCTTCTTTTCTCTGTCTGTCTTCTTGTCTCTCTTCATGTCGTCCCCCTCTCTCTCTTTTTTCCCAGTGATGGCCTCAGCTGCGCAGCTGTGCCGGTGATCCTGCCGCTGCACGTAGGGAAGAAGCAGAGACGCCTTGACAACCGACCTACCTTCCTCCCACTCTTCAAAAAAACAGCAGAGAAAGAAAAAAAGAAAACACACCAGCATAAACAAATGCGACCATGTACAGCGTGGAGGACCTCCTCATCTCTCATGGATATAAGCTGCCCAAACATACCACCTCCTCCACTCCTTCGCCAGCCCCTGCATCCTCGTCCCGCCAGCCTCCCTCATCCTCACCGCCATCCTACAGCAAACACCATGAAATACTAGAGAACAGGCCGGGCCTCAGGACAGTGAATGGCTATGAAAGAGGCCCTGTGGTGCCCTATGGGAACGGTGGAGGAGCTAGACAGCCCCAGGTGTATGGTGGCAGCTGTCCCAACAACAACAACGAATCCAGGGACAGAAGCCAGCCAAGACGGGAGGGCGAGAGCCGGAGCCAAACTGACACCCACTCCTTGGGAGAGTCTCTGACCTCAGACAGTGGGTAAGACATGATTAAGTCCAGTGACCAGGTCTTGTCCGGCACTTTTGCATGCCCTATTTTAATTTGGGTTATACTTGTCTTTATTGAATCATGATGGAGTCATTTGTTCTGGTAGTGCTCTGATGGAGCAGACAAATTAACTGAAATAACTCATCAAGGACTTTTGCATCACATCTTAAATGGAACTGCTGCTCAGTCCCTCCCGCCATTTCTTTCTTGCTTCTGTTTTTCCCCTTGTGTGATACTTCCTCTCATTTCTTCTGTATTCCCCTTTCTCTTCCTCTTCCCAATCAAGTTTTGGCCAGGGGAGGAGGGATAATGTGTGCTGGAGTCTTAATCTCCCACATGGGACCTTGGAGTTGTAATCAAAACAGCTTTTGGGCAAACCTATGTGCCCCATTTGAGCATGCCCAGTATTAGACATACAGGTTGCCAGGTTTGTCAGGATACCCCCTTCCCCATTCTACCTTCATACATAACCAATATGCCCAACTGGCTTCCATTGTTTCACAATCATTATACCTGCTTACATAATGCATACCCCATCAATAATACAGGATTCATATAGGGTTTATTTAAATATGTATATGGAGGATAGGCTATATTTAGCGTCGTCTGGAGTTATGCAATTGAAACCCTCTCGGGTAAGGACTGTTAGAACGTATGATATTTCCAGAGATATCGCCCGGAAACAGCAAGGCTGTTCCTGTTTTTTTCCTGAAAACAGGATTGTTTAGTTTGCCTATTTGCACCAGTTCTGGGGGTTAGTATGCTGTAACTGAGACAAAGTCAATACAGATGTTCACTTGTCCACACAATTAGGCAGGCTTGTCAGATTTTTTCCCCCTTTCCTTACATTTTGTTTGAATGACTTTTTTTCCCCCCATAATCCCTTTTAGCCACAGCCAGTGACGGAGCATCTCAAAATAGTCAGATGACCTTGAATAATGTCAGTGGCTGTGTTAGTGTTATTTTCATTTTTCATTTATATTCTTTGAGACGAGTAATCCGCATTTTCATGTCGCAGCTCTGCCAGTGCTATCAGAGCATTCTGTTGGGAATGTGGGAATTGCTAAGACATATGTTCTGCGATTTCAGTCTGTTGTTTGTTCATCCCTCTTTTTTCCCCTCATCCAAATCCGTTTTGCCTGGCAGCTTTAGTTTAGATAAGGAACAGGCCTATCTTGGCACTCCCACTAGGCAGTGCTACTTAGACCCAATTAGACTAATGATGGTAACTCATCTTACATGAGATGTCCTCAAATTTAGCAGACTGCCACAGCTAGCTCCCCACCCCTCCTCCTCCAGCAAACGTCCATGGTCAGTGATGATCATGGATGGAAATGTCAAGGACGCTGAGCGGCCTCAGCCTCGAGGGGAAGTACACATGTGCTTGCGTCTTGTTTACGTTGTCAGTCAGTCTGTCACTCCACAAATAGCTTGAAATGATCAGGCTGCATGTAGAGACCAACTGTGTCTTGTTGTAGTCCATCAGGTCTGCTAACATCTTCTCAGAGACATAGTGGAAGCCTTCCTTACGCTCATTTTGTCAGATTAAGCTCTAAAGAACAGGAATTCAACGATTGTCACTGGAAGATCCTCAAAATTTTGATCTGTTTTGGAGGACATCCGAGACAAACAGCCACAGTTTGTCATTGTGTAACATGTTCATTATGCCCCATAGAAAATCACAATTACAAACACTGCACTGCTACTCTTGGTCATCTGTCTCCATCTAGTGGGAGATGCTTTCTTTGTTTTTATTTAATCTGTTCACTGACTGTGATCATTTTGCCCCTTATCATTTAAATGGTACCCGTTTGTTGTCATTTAATGGCTCTGAATAATTATATTTCAGTGTTATGATTATTTTCTTACTTCTCAGTGTCCATAACTTTGCTCAGATTTATAAAGTGTCCCACTTTATTGATTTGGCTCATGTTTCAATCAGCTATAACACAAAGGATCTTAAAGATCAGGTTATCCTGGAAACAAACTAGTTCATCATCCATCACTGGAGACACTCACAGACAATCTCTCTTGAAAATAATTCACAATGTGGATGACAAAATTGACAGGAGTCTTTGTTTTTCAGATTGTCAGGGTCTGAGAGTGTCAAAAATCAGCCCCAATGCTAAAAAAGGTGTATGGGGTTTTAGACATATTCCTGCAAGCTTTTCACTTGAAGCCTAATGACACCTTTATTTCTATGTTTCTTCGCAGGTTTTGCGATGGCACCAGAGGTCCTCAGTCACAGTCCAAGGATGTGTCCTACTGGAGAAGGAGAGGTCAGGATTTCACAGTGCTGCTGGACTATGCTGACTTCAGAGACCCTCATGGAGGGGGACAGGTCGGTTACAGTAGGCCAGAAGGGCCTCAACAAGCGAGAGGCCAAGAGCTGTCTGCAGAAGAGCGTCAGAGGGCTGCTCAGGAGAGGCAGCGATGGGCAGCCCAAGCCCAGGCGCAAGCTCAGGCTCAGGCCCAGGTCCAGGCACAGGCCCGCTCTAGAGAGAGGGAAGCTGCTCTCCATCAGTGGAGGATGGCAACTGAGAGAAAGTGTCAGAGTCTGGGAACAGATGATTGGCGTCCAGCTGTCAGCTTTGCCCGCCAGCTGTCACAGAGTGAGGGTGAGCGTTGGGCACAGGAGCAGCAGCGGCTCCATGCCAGGACACCAGAGGGCATGGTAGTCCACCCCAGGACCAAAGCCAAATCCCAGTCCCTGCCCAGGATGCTGCAGCCTGAGAGCCTGCAATTTGTAGACATAGCTTCATCTGGTCAGGAACTGTACAGGCGGGTCAATGGCCACCCACTGTCACACCACGACCTTTACAGGGCAAACCGCTGGCCAGAGAATGGCAGGCCGGCTAGCGCTAACCAACTCTCAATGACACCAAAGCCCCGCTTCACCCGACCCCCCAGACCTCCCTCTTATGAGATGCACCAGCAGATCAGGGGAAGCTGTGAGGTGTTGTCTGGCAGAGACTCAGCCGTTTCCCAGGCCAGAGACAGAACACCACTTCCTATATCAAGAACAAGTGACCCCCAACTGGACTACTTATCCCAGGACTCTGGACCTCCAGGGTACATCCCTCCCCCATCTTATAAAAGAGTTCCTATAATGGGAGGCGGGCGCCGGGGATATGGTGAAATTGCTGTCGACTACAGGTAGATCAGGCTTTTTTAAATCTGCTATTTCAAAACTTTACACAAGAAGCTTCTTGCTGCATGCAGTTGGTATAACGACTGAAACTAGCTTTTACATTTTTACCCTAGTTTTGAATTCAGATTTAAGCTTCATTCTTAAATTGAATTTTACATTTGACTCCTTAAAGAAACTGTAGTGTTCTCTTTGTATTGATCTAAGAGAGTGGCTAAAAGTACTGATACATGCAAAACACACACGCAAACACACTGTATATATAGATAGATATAAAATTTTTTTTTTTTGTTGTTATGGACAATTAAAAGACTTCAGATAGCAGTTCACCACGTGAAATGAGTATTTCCGAACTTGTTAAACAGACATTGGGATAGAGTGTATATAATTAATTTGCCTGAAATAAGTTTAATTATTTTTAATGTCGACAGTCTTTTCATTTTGAAGTCAGTGTTGCTCAAGTTTAACTTTGTTGTTTTTACTCTTAGGTACAGAGGAGATGTGTACCAGCAGATACAAGTGGCTCCAGATGGATCTCACTGGTTCACCAGACACCCAATGGGTTCCTGGCCTGATCCCCAGCGAGAGAGGAGCATGTCCAGTCAGAAGCAGCTTTATCCTGTGTACACTACCCAGGAGCACCCTGGTGGAGGGGTCCAATATATTCCCTTTGATGATCCCCGTATCCGCCATTTTTCCTCAGCTCTGGGTGGCAACTCCCTGACAGACGCTGACAAGATCCGCCACATCCGTAATGAGCTTCCCAGCGTCACCGTGTCGGAACCTGCACCCGACGACAGTGCCTTTTTGCCCCCGCCATTGGGGCCTTTCATCGCTGCCAAACTGGCCGATGATGCTAACCCGACGTCTTCTAGCGACTTCGACAATGACAATAATAGGTGGCACAGTGATTTGCACAAAGAGACTGTCGACAACTTCCCAGCACCTGACCAAAACTGCAACAACAGATATCCCAAAAATCAACGTCCTCCTCTGTCGCCCTCTTCAGCCTTCCAGGTCCCATTATCAAGAACCTCTTCTCGTCAGGGGTCCAACGCAGACCAGGTCTTTGCTGAAACCATTACCCAAGTAAAGAAAATTGCTCCGGATTCAGGAGCAGAGAACAACAGGAACACCAAGAGAAGAGTGAGTGAGACCATCTTCTGCCTTGTGTCTGTCCCTGTTCACACTCCGTCCAACATTAACAAAGACTTAGCGGCTGATCAGAACAACAATGAGACAATACCAGGCCTGACTGTCACCGCCACTGACACTTTCGCTGTAGGCCTCAAAGAGAGTCCAAACATTCGGAGCAAGTCTGTGAACGAGATGCCTATCAAGTCCCACTATTCTCACTTTCACACCAGCAGTACATCGTCAATGAGGAATTACAAGAGGGCTCCATTAAGGAAGGAGATAATAGATGCCTGGGCACTTCAAGCCAGTGAAGACAAAGAGTTGTGCTATGCTGGGTCCTGGCCTGGAAACCAGTACCGTAATCAGGAAACTCAGACTGGCTCCCCTTTGACAGTGGTAAAAAGTCCAGAACCCCAGAGCCCTCCTGGGGGACAGGAGCCTGTTCAGTCTGCCTCTGATACAACTACAGATAGTGGTGTGGGGACAGACTCTTCTTATGGCTATCCAATGGCAGGCCAGAAAAACCTTCATCCCTCCAGTAACAGCGCCTTCTCCCGTCTCAGCCTCAGCCCAACCCAACCGTCATCACTGCAGTCGGCACAACAAGACCCATCCTCTCCGTCCAAGGGGCACGATCAGGGAGGCCAGCAGCCATCCTCTCCTAGGAAGAACAACTGCAGTCCCCCAGAGAGTGCAGAGCAAGTGGTCTTTGGTCAGTTTCTCTTAAAGCCAGTGAACCGACGACCTTGTGATGCCATTGGTGAACTGGAGAGTATTAATAAGGAGATGGAAGACACAATCAGCAAGAGACCTAATGTGGTTCAGTGCACTGATGATCTTGACGGGGTGAATAAGAGGCTAGCTTGGTTTAAATCAGGAGCACATTTCACTGCTGGTCCAGAACCAGGCAGGGAAGCAATCAGTCTTCCTCCGTTGCACATAGAAAAGCCCAACAATATAAAAGTAAGATCAAAGTCCTTGGCTTCTACTGCTGAACTAGATTCCATGGATGTAAGGAGTGCTTTCTCCAGGCCACAGGCCAACAACATACCACCAACAAATGAGCTTTCCATACTCCCCAACCCAGGTCCCAGAGACAATTGTCTTCTGTCCTCAGTACCACCACACAGTGAGTCAAATCGGCTCTATAGACAGGACATCCCAGTCCCTCAAGAGTCTTTACTGAAGGATGTGGGGCTAACTGTCTACACAGAAACTCCTGGTGGTCCTGGAGAGCCAATGCAACGCTCACTCTCAGTCCCATCTCCACTCGATCATAAGGATCT
Source organism: Dascyllus trimaculatus (assembly GCA_024666655.1). Taxonomy (NCBI): domain Eukaryota; kingdom Metazoa; phylum Chordata; class Actinopteri; family Pomacentridae; genus Dascyllus; species Dascyllus trimaculatus. The sequence continues at coordinate 24,338,799 of CM045466.1, read as the reverse complement.
TAGTCATTCCGTGCAGCTCTCCTGGGAGAACAGAACAGCACTTGTTAAAAACAGTGGTAGCCCAGAGCACAATTCAAATAAAGGACTTGAAGCTGAGGTGAACGTGGAGAGAAAGGCTAAATCAGTCAGTGATCCACCATTTAGGGGTGAGGTGAATTTAAGTATCTGTAGGACCAGGAGTGAAAACAGCAGATCACCTCAGAGAGATAGTTCGCCACGTATCACAAGGTTGTCCAGGGAGGTTTCTTTTGTTTTTGAGAATGATGATGGTGATGAAAGATATGCCATCTCTGAGCCTCTGACCTATAAGAATGAGTCAACAATAGCAGATAAGCATCTAGAAAACTTACTGATTCAGGAGAAAGCCAATGCTTTACCCACAGAAGACCTCAGCAACCTGTATGAAGTCAAATGCGCAAAAGGAATTCCTGAAAATGAGTCCATTGAGCAGAGGGCGGCGCGGATCCTGGGTATAGCTGTTCCAGTGGAGGCCTTGAGTGTGGCTGACAAACAGTCAGGTGACAGCCAGGATGATGCAGACCCCACTGCTGCTGAGAAACGACAAAGTCCAAACGAAGAGATGCAGCAGGTGATAGGAGAGTGTGAGTATGTCAAAGAGGAGTCCCTGATTACCCAGGGAGCAGATATAGAGGAGGTCAGGGAGACAGGATTAGATGTGGACCAAGACGACCAAGAAGAACAAGAAGAATGCGACAGACAAAAGCACAGCGATGACCACAATGATGGCGAAGACAACCAGGGTCCAGAGGCTCAGACAGTAATAGACCTGCCCGAGTTCCCACCAAGTAAGCTTCCCCTGTCTCTGCCTGTCACCCCCGATGAGAAGCTAGTACTGAGCATCTGCAGTGGTGAGAAGAAGGGCCGAGGCGGAGCATGCAAACTAATTGAATCACTGCAAGATAAGCTAAACTCCTCTGCAGCTTCATCAGCTTCTTCTTTGGGTAGATCAACCACAGACAGAATGGCCCGTCTGAAAGAACTGGACTCTGTGTCTCGAATAAGACGCCTCAGCCTCAAAGGTCCCGAGTCTGAAGAAGCTGATTCTCAAGAGAGGGATGAGGACACAGAAAAATCTGAAAATCAGGAAGAGTCAAAGGAGGAAGTTGTTGAGCAACAGAAAGAGACAGAGGAAAAGGAGATGGAGGAAGAAGGAAGTAATAAAGAACAAAACCCAAATGAACATGAAAATGCACATGAAACATGTGACAAGTTAGGAGATTTTGAAGAAGACTGTAAACCAAAAGAAGAGAATGAAGAGGTATGTAAGGCAGAGCAAAGAGAGCAAGAGGAGGTACAAGAGATGAATGTTGAGATTGCACTAAAAGTAGACAATGAAGGGGGTAAAGAAGCAGATGCAGAATTAAAAATAAAGGAACCAGAAGAAGAGGTGGAGCTGAAAATTGTGGAGGATGACAAAGACAAGCCTGTGGAGACGATGAAAGATGATAAACGCACGGCAGAAGTTAGCAGAGCTGAGAAGAGGCAAGATGCTGGGAGAGGAAAGGTGCCCAAACCAAAGCAGCGTACCAGGCTCCAGAAGCCTCCTCTGCTTCCTAAACCTCGCAGTGTTCCCAAGAGAGAAATAACGCTGCCAGTCAGCTTCAGCACTGGGACCTGTGGCCCCGCAAACATGGAGGATGAAGAAATGCCCTCTGTCTCAGGTGGGTGCTTAGAATTAGGAGATTAGCGATTCAATATGTTTGCCACCAAAGGGTAGCATACACATTATACAAACCATGTTTTCAACCATTTACAGTTCGATATACTGTTGAGTGTGACCCTATTGTTAGTTGGACAGTTAGGCCAGTGTCATACTCTCTACTTTCACATGTATCCAAAATTTGTGCCCACGGGACCAGTCCACACAGTGTCTACGCTGTAAGGGCAGTAGTGTGAATGCTTGGCACCGGTATCAATATATAGTGCATGGATGGAATAAAGTCTTCCAGGCAGACTGTAAAGTATGCAACTACATGCTCATTGTGTTTGTAGCTATACTTGTGCGTGTCTGCAGAGGAGTAATATCAAGGCTTTCCACCTACTGGCTTTCTTTCCAAGAGTGAGAGGAGAGGATCTGTATTAATTTCATGTCTGTGTGGTTTGTCAGGACCACGGTAGCTTAGCATAGCATCAAAATTACAACAAGGAGTGCATATAATTCTAAAAAAAGCCACAAGTAGTCATTTTTGATATTTGATTAAAATGAAAGGACGTTTTTTCGTGTTTGGACAGTGACAGATAAAATAACTACCTGCTAGCTCTAGCTTTACACTCGTCAGTCACAGCATTATAACCACCTACCTAATATTGTGTAAGTTCCCCTTGTGCCGCCAAAAGAGCTCCGCCTTGTTGGGACATTGACACGGGATCTCTAGAGATGCACTGGAGTGTTAGGCTCCATGAGGTTAACAGGAATCCTTTGGGTCCTATCGGTTCCAGAGTGAAGTGTCAGTGGTTTAGACTTGTTCCGGACACTTGTTTGGATTTGGAGTAGGAGAGTTTGGAGATCTGGTCTTGGGGTCTTTGTCATGTTCCTTGAGCTGTTCCTAAGCAGTTTAGGTCAACATGTATCATAAGACTTTCCAGCAAGCTTTCTTTTGTTTATGAGGAAGACGAGGACCAAAGGTTTCTCAGCTAAACATTGTAATTTTTTAGCTCAGTTATTGTTCACCAAGAAACAGTGATGCGTTAACATATCTGTATGTAAATAGGTTACACTAATGAGGCGTAGTGTATTAATTAGTGAGCTGTAGAGGTACTGGTGAGGACATTTTGGAACTTAGGAGGGAGCCAGTCTTACTGTTGCCCCTTGACTCCAGTCTTAATGTTGCTAGGCTCCGTATGTCCTGACCCCATCTCCGTGTTTCAAAAAACACCCATCAAGCGTATTTCCCAAAATGTCAGAGCTATTCCTTTAAGGTCCACTTTGGTAAGAGCACCTAAATTCATTCTTACTTTTTGTTGTCTCATCTTTTCTTTCCTCTCTCTTCTCATCAGACTCCTACGACCCCAGTCGAGTGGAGAGGGTGTAACCCCTGACCACTGCCTTCACCACTGTGGAAATCTGTCTTTCTCAAGTTAACAGCTTTTTCCAACAACAAAGGCTTTCATTTCAACTCATGGCTCAGTCAGCTGTGACCCCTCCAGTATTGTTACACATGACTTCTCACAGAACTGACTGTCGTGGTGCTGCGAGAGCATTTTTACAGCCAAATAAAGGCACCAGTGGGTGCCGGTTCTCCAGGCCTTTTCAACCTCGTCATCCTCGTCCTTCCATTCTCTCCGCCTCTCAACGAGTTTATTTGCTCAAGCAAGCAGACTTCCCACTTTTGAAGTTGTCTTATGTTGCTTTCGGAAAAATGCATGTCATTACTCCCGTCTGCACTGGGGCTCCTTGGTGAGCTTCGGTGTTGAAATATGAATGTAAAAGTGCTTCTGCTCAACAAACAAAAGAAATGTAACAGAAAAAACATAAGACGGCAACAGTATTGCATTACAATCAGTATTAATCTACACCAAATGTAAATAAGAAAGAGTTATAAGATTTTATTAAGAATATAAAAAATCATTATAAGGCAGTTAATTGCTGAAGAAATGTATATTTTCTTATGTGTGTTAAGAAGAGACTAGATTTTTGGAAGTGTAGTGTTTGGGTGTATTACTAATAATAAAACCCCTACTCTTTATTCTTATACTTGTGTTATAGAGAATGTACTCAGAGAGCCTGGATTGCAAAGAGAAACACTGTGGTCCTTGAATAGTTTCACTCAAGAGCAATATAGTTGTCATACACAGCGCGTTTGTGACATGATTTCAGTAGTAGGTCTCTATTTCAAGGAGCTGATCTCATTTGCTTTAAAGCTCTACCTTTTGGTACAAGTGTTAGATTTGCACTTCTGAGATTATTGGCTTTATGTTACCAGCGAGCACCTGATAATCTCTTCAAATACTCAGAGATTACATTTGGAGGGATCCACATTTCGCACCCTCCCTGCTCAGACTCAGCATCAGCAGTCACAGTGTGTACCCGAAACGTCTTGTTAATCCTCATACTGTTCCAAAAGAGCATCGACGTATATTTTATGGCATTAACAGAAGTCTGTATTTAACTGTGAGGTTGTTCTTTTGTTCATATTGTAGGTTATGTGTGATTTCAGAAGTGCTTTTTGCAGGAAACAATAGATGTAGCTATACTGATCGCAGTGTGCCTTGTACGCACTGTTTCAGTGGAGAACTTCATCTCTGTGTGACACATCCAGTGTTGTCAGTTTACGAATCCTAATTTAAACTGGACATCAACAAATCCATTTCACTTTAATGAAAACAAATATATGAAGTTGTTTTGGCAATAATGATAATAACGTTAAGCTGAACATGCTTAATAGTGATGCTGTATAGAACATTGCTGTTGGAATACTTCTCACAGTATCTGAACATGTTCAATAATTTAATGCTGACATATCAGTGCTTTATAAGTTGTGGGCATAACTGGCAATTGGTTTACACTCACTTCACTTATGGGGTAGCAATACAGGAAATTTAAAAACATACCAAACTTAACTTTATGCTATGCATTGGACATCAACATTCACTGGGTTTAATGGCCGAATTCAAAGCTAAAACTGCAACTTCTGGTTTGCTTGTTTGACCCTGTCGCTCTTCGATCCAGCCGTGTTTGGTGTTGAACCTGTTGGATCTGGTTGTAGACTTGCATGGAAGTGGCTCTGACATGAGTTCATCAGTGGAACCTCAACACAAGGTTTTGTCTTTGTCCTGTTACCAACCCAGTACCCGTACCTCTGTGCTCCAGGTAATGTGCTATCTGGTCATTCTCATAGGTCTTTTTGTACTGCAAGTTCTTTGTAACATAATCTAGACTATTGATGCACATCTTGCTTTGATATTTTCTATTTTCATACAGAGGTATGTACAGCTTCTTTTGTATGCACTGCATCTTTCCCCCCTCTTTTTTTGTGCATGTAATGCGTAAGAAGTCACAGAGAAGGTGTATTTGCATATAATTGCATTTGGTACAATATAGTCTATCCAATAAACAACTGTTATATTTCATATAATGTATATTTTATTTTCAAAAGTTAAGCTACATATTTAAAACAGAACAAGGTATTTTTAGATTATTGTGAAAAGGGAACTGTTTTTGAAGGCACAGTATTTGTCTATATTTGCTATGATCATTAAGAATGGTCAGAAATAGAGACAAGTGTGTGCTATTGTACAGTACTGCAGACTATTCATAAATAAAAGTCTTTGCATGAAACGTTCCGCCTCTGATTTTGTTCTATGTTTTAATGTGTCTGTTGTGCTTATAGTGTATAGTTAATGCACATCTCACATAATATTTTAAGCAGTAATGAATACATTTATTATAACGTGTTGACGACAAGGGGAAAGTTATACAATTTGAATCTGACAAGTGAACGTCAACTTTAAGGAGCTTTAAAGTGAGTTTCAGCTCATTGTTTAGAAATCCTGATACAACTTTGCTCCTGTGATTCACTCACTAATATGTTGCTCATACATTACACCCACTTTCCTGTTTAAAAGCCAAAGTTCTTAAATGTTAAATGTCAAAATAAATATAGTCTAAAATGAGCCAGTTATGTTTTGAAATAAATAACCGTGTGACCACAGAGGTAAAGTATAAAGCTGAGGAAGCACCTGATGCTGGTGCGCCACAGGCCTGCAGTTTTTTTGTGATTTAAATCAAATAATAGGCTAAATCCATACACAGGTAAAATCAGGATTCAAGTCATGGCACCTTCAAAAGAGAGACGACAGCATTTTCTTCTGCAGCACTGTGAGAACACCAGATATCAGAAGCTCTGCTCCGAACACTTGATTCTGGTGTTTAACATGTAGGTGGGTTTTGATTCAGCTCTGATTATACATAGATGCACTACTGCTTCTACAAAACTACATTTTACAAAGTCGTCCGTGTGGATGTGCTGTACTGAACTGGGCTTTAGTGAATCTCATCAGTTACTGTTGTTTGTAGAAGAAGATAGAAGGAGCTCCTGCTGCCCCCTTTTGACCAATGACAGTATTGTCACAGAGGAGGATACCAAGTGTACATAGAAGGCAGAAAGACGTGGATAAAAGCTCAGAACTTCTTATATGTTTCTTTACACAAGCAGGAATATTCTGTCAGTTTTGAGAAAACATTAGTTTCTATTATGGAAAGACTGAGATAAGATAAAATATGATATGATACGATAACATAACATTACACAACCTAACATAAGATACAGTATGGTACGATAACATAAGATAAGATAAGACAGAACTTTATCAATCCTAAAGGAAATTCTTGTCCCAGATATTACTTGGAACAAGATTACCCAGCATGACAATAAATGCAGTGCCTACTGTAACTGCAATGAGATATAAACGTGATACATTACAAAATAAAAAGCTAAAATGAGAATAAAATAGAAAATAAAAAGCAACACTTCTAATATAACGACATTAAGCAGTAAAGCAATACTGGGCATGGAAATGAAATACTAAACAGGAGTGGTGGATGGAGAAGAGTGAATGATTCTATACAGGTCTCAGGTGAAACTTGAGGAATGGACGTAACATGTGGAAAATAGAAATCACTTTGTGTTATACATGCAGTCTTAGTGCTGTCTTAAACAGGCAAAGAAGGCAACAGCAACCATGCAAACTCTGCAACACATATATAAATGATAAACGTGTGGTTTGGTGTTCATTTAGTGGGCTTTGTAAAACTGTCCTGGAAACATTTAGGATGAAACGCAGCTTTTAAATGTCAACAATGGTTTCAAAAGCAAAGGAAACACAGGCGTTAAAATGAATAATCTATCATTCTTCATCTACCTGTTGTCCTGCCATCCACACCCCAACCTCCCCTGCTATCCCTCCCCCTCATCCCCACTCCCAACCCAACCGGTCGAGGCAGATGGCTGCCTTCCCTGAGCCTGGTTCTGGAGGTTTTTTGGTTCCTTCCCACTGCCGCTGACTGCTGCTCATAGAGAATCCAAAAGTAACTATGGATCGTTGGGTTTTCTGTTTTCTGTTCTTCCTGCTATGTAAAGCACTCTGTGATGACGTGTGTTGTAAATATGCTTTATAGAAACAGAATCGAACTAAATTGAATTGAATCTAGCAGATATCTGGGTATGTCTTTACAGCTCAGCAGGTCAAAGACAGCAGATACTGACTCTGTGAATTAGTCAGAACAAGAGTGAAACTGACAACCTGCAGCTTCATCTCTGTCTGTGGCAACATCGACAGTGAAACCAAACTGTGTGAAATGTCAAACACTCTGTACCCCTCTATCAAGCACTTCATGAGAGTGGATGTAGGGCTATGTATGTATGTATGTATGTATGTATGTATGTATTATTTATTTACAGTGCTATTACAGTTTTTTTTCAATTGCTTACACGCAATTTTGAATACAGGACTCCCTTTTTCAAAATATTCACCCAATTATCCAAACACCACACTCAATTTGCATAACTCCTAGATTGTTTGCAACATGACACACTTCAGTCAAAACCTATACACATATTTTAAAAACATACACATATTTATAAAAATACTATTTTGTTTTCATCTCACTAACACAGTATTCATTTGATCAGACACTATTGCAGTCAGTTACACACGACTGAGATCAATACAGAACATATTTGTAAAAAGGCCTATTTTAGGAAATAGCATGTGCTAGACTTTTTTGCCAGACATTTTTATGTAAGGGATAATTTACACCCTGCCTTCGCCCTGAGTCGACTGGGATAGGCTCCAGTCCCCCCGCGACCCTACAGAGGAATAAGCGGTGTACAGATAATGGATGGATGGATGGATGGATAATTTACATAAAAATGTAAATAGTATTTATAGTATTTGTGTACTTTCTCGGTATACCTCAAAGGAATACAGAGAAAGTACACAAATACTATAAACTTACCAAACACTGCTCCACACTGATGCTGCAGACTGATCATATGTATTTCTGACCATGCTCAAGTACAGTAACATATCAATCAACAATGAAAACAGAACAAAATAGTAGTTTTTCTTACTACTGTAAAATGTTCTATCACTTCCTCAGGTCCCTCTCTACCTCTTCCTCTACCTCCCTCTTCTCTTGCTCACTCTTCTTCTTCTAACTCCTTCCATTTTGTTGAAGACAGGTGAACTCACCTGCTGCCTTCTATAGCTCCTACCTGAGTGCTGTATTTTCAGTTACTCACATGTGTGCTTCCACATCTGGTGGATGTGTTTGTCCAGTTCATTCATGAGTGTGGTCATTGGCAAGCCGGGGCTTTGTAATGAGAAGGAAGTAACCTCACAATCCTTATCTGTGTCTGAGGTGTGAAAATGCATGTAGAGTTTGAAAATCACTGTGTGATGTATTGCAAAAAGTGTGAAGCTGAGTATGTGCTAATTGCTGTGCAACTCTGGACAGGTGTTTTGTTTCTTGAGTGTAAAATCTATTGATTGTGTGAAAAATTTCATTTTAGTGTGTAAACAACTGTACAAAAAAAACAACTGTAATTCTCCTGAAGGAGTGAGAGCACCATCTGCTGGTGAAAGAGTTGCGAATCTACTTTTCTCTGACAGTGACATCCAAAGCAGAGTATTTAATGCTGATGTACGTCTCCTCTTCTCTCTCTTGTCTTCTCCTCAATTATACGTGCATAAAAGCGCATAGCACGTTGCACTCGCATTGAACATGATTTCCGACTCGGTGCTTTGCCTCTGATCGGAGAAACACACGAACACACTGCGTTCGAAACACTAAAAGATGGCGTTATATATTAGAAGTACGAAGAGGACACCGAGAGAGAGATGAACTAATCGACATGCGCTATTCTATGCTCAGCCGAAAAGGAGGTGCACTGCGATGGCCGGGAATCGAACCCGGGTCAACTGCTTGGAAGGCAGCTATGCTCACCACTATACCACCATCGCGCTGTAAAACACAGTTTTTCTTTGCTGTCAGCAATTTACAGGGAAAAGAGACGCAGGGACAGAGAGAAGGGAGCAGAGGTGCATCAGCCAGAAACCCTGAACTCTGTGACAACACACTACATCTCAGTATTTACAACCGCTATTTTACAGTCAAACAAACACACTGATTTGGGTGCTGCTTGCACAGATGCTGTAGGATCGCAGTTTTAATGTCCTGTGGTAGAGTTTTTCCACCTTCATCAGCTGTGTTTCTGTAGATTTCTGGTGTTAGTGTTTCTGTCAAGTGAAACAAAGGTCAAGTACATAACAATGCGTGGATGGTGCAACAGTAACATTAAAAAGAAAGTTTCTGTTGTTTTTTGTAGTAGGCTTTAACATGTCTTTTTTTTCTTCCTGTAAAGTACGACGTTTTAATATGGGTCTAAGTTAGGACCTATTTGCTTTGGATCCAGGCTTAAGCGGCCATTTGATGATTACAGATTTTGGCTCTTCCATGTCATAAGTATGTCAGTGAGTGTGTGCATTATCCTTTGTTTTCTATTGTGGATTCTGTGTTCCTAGAGCCCTGCTCTACAAACTAAAGTTTCAGGCTATCAAGGAAAATTCAGTTTTACCTCTGTTCAGGTTGAAGCTATTTTGATTTAGTTGTGGAACATCTTTCAAAGGTGACTTGTCTTCCACAAACGGTGGCTGACAGACTGGGAGCAGCTACAGTCCTGACAGCAGGGCAGAGCTTCACCCAGCGCTTCCTTACTGCTGTCAGTAACATGTCTCTGGATGCTGCTGCTGAAGTCAGGTCAGTCATCACTGTAGTTCACTGGGGTCACACTGGTTTGTGTCTCCTATTTGTTCAGTCTTGTGTTTACACACTAAAGTGCTAAATACAGGTCTCATGGACGTGCCATCCTCCAGGAACTGGCCCTCCACAGGGACTTCATGAAGCTGTGGCAGAAGACTGGTGGAAAAAGATCCCTGCTCACTGGAGAAGGTCCTGAGGAATGTCATGAAGAAGTAGACTGGAGGAACCAGAATGGTGCATGTTTGTGTCTGTCTACAGGGGATGTAGCTCAGTGGTAGAGCGCATGCTTTGCATGTATGAGGCCCCGGGTTCAATCCCCAGCATCTCCACAGTTTATGGTGACTTGTAAGATGCAGAAAGGCTGAAAAGAAGAATTACTGAATGTGCTGCATGTCAGATGGTGGACAGTGTTCTTTGAGGAGTGAAAGGTCAGCAGTATGGTTCAACCCTCTGGCAAAGTGGGAGAAGAGCTGTGGGCCATGTCTTGGTTCTCTGAGACAGTATTTGTATTGTGGCTGGTTCTCTCTTACTTGCCCCTGATCATCTCACTCAAACACAAACTATCTCCATACATACTTGTTTATTTTTCTACTATTTGTGAATGTGTTCATGAGGTTGTTCTACAGTGAAGCTACCTGATAAATGTCTGCATTTCTCAACACTTCTTACCAATGTTAATTGGTGTGGCTGACAACGTTGGACTGTTTCGAGATGTTGGAGCCAAAAATGCAGTTTTATGTCAGCCAGAATTCTGAGCACAGCCAGCTCGCCCACTGGGCAATATAGGCAAATCTTAAGGGTGGGGTGGCCTCCAGGGGGCACCACAGAACTGGGAAAAATTCTACCTTGTAAACAATTATATTAAAACTAGTTATTACTACTAACTCTTAAAATGGAAAAGCTCACACTGATTCAAATGTAAAGTAATGCCCAATTAATGTTACTACAAACAATGCATTTTGATTTTTTTTTGTAAGGGTATGTAAATCGCCGATGGACGGGGGTGCCATATAAAATCTCGCCTACAGCACCACATTGAGTAGGACCGGCTCTGATTGTGAGGAGTATAACTTTCTGTATCAGAGAGGCAAGTTGAAGTTAGATGTTTGTGGTGTTCACAGAGATGATAGTTGTTGTTTTGTAACTTGAATCCATGTGGGTACAATCATGTGGCTGTATGAACTGTTGTCTGGATGTTTTTATTACAGCCTGACTATCCTGGATTTTTGGGATTGATGCAACACCAACTGTAACTTTCATCCACTATGTAGTGCACTACACAATGATCACCAGGCTACTAAGTAACATGTAGTGTACTGAAGATGTACCCAGTTTCTAATCTCCTTTTGTTGTTAGAAAGAATAACATCCAGACATGATCCAGTTTATTTCACATTTTTGAGTTTTTCCACCTTCATCCAGCTGCGTTCCTGTAGATTACTGGTGATAGTATTTCAGTAAGGTGAAACAAAGGTCAAATACATAACGTGACCTTTAATCAAATTATAATTTGACCATAATTTGCAAATTTGGAAGTTTTAACAGTTGGGGCTTACTTGCTTTGTTTGCAGGTGTAAGTGGCTATTTGTCAATTACAGATTTTGGCACTTCCATGTTGGGCTCATTGTTCAGCCAAAATAGGTTACCAAGGTAACTTCAGGTTTAACTCTGGGTTTTCAGGACTACAACAGTCGTTCACTTCTTACCGAGGTAGTTTCACAGTTTCACAACTATTCACACCTCCAGGCATGTGAGTCTTGGGTTGTTATTGAGGCCATTAGCTTTTAGAGGTTGGAGCGAGACTCCCCAACAGCTAGTAAAACTGGAGAAGTCTCTTGGTTGAGAGACAAACCAAAAACAGAAGTGGAACTGGTTTTTACTGAAGTCCTCAAACTGGTGAAAATATCACAGATAGTTTTATAATATGTAAAAACATCTATGGCAAGATATTGGACAGTCAGTTGGTTTGGATAACTTTTGGGAAGTCCACTCTTCCATCAGCTATACCCACTTTATCCTGTAGTCAGTGGGGCAACAGGTGAAGCATGGCAGCAGGGGTTCCATGGTGTAATGGTCAGCACTCTGGACTCTGAATCCAGCAATCCGAGTTCAAATCTCGGTGGAACCTGCTGTTAGCAGAGCTCAACTACTCTGCTGTTTTCTGCCAGAAGTTCTGGTGATCCTCCACAATCAACAGAAATGACATGTCCTTCCTGGATACTCTAATTATGAACAACAGCTTCCCTCACAATGTATGTATTGTTTCATGTTGTGTGCATCCAACTGGGACATGCCACTTTGTCATAATAAGACACAGTTGGCAGCTATGTATTGGGACATACTTAATCTTTTTGGACAAACTATATGGAACGCTAGTGAGGATATTGGAAATCACCCAGGATGAACAAAGTTGGACAACCATAAACATTACATCTCTTTAGAGAAATGAGACAGTGGCTTGAACTCAGGATGGCCGAGCAGTCTAAGGGGCTGTGTTCAGGTTGCAGTCTCCATGGAGGAGTGGGTTTAAATCCTGCTTCTGACAACACATATTGAGACCAAATCCACAATAAAGTAAACAAGCAAAACCTGGAGACACACAGAGTGAAGCTGAAACAGCTGAGGTCAAGCACTGGACTGTGTACAAGCCCCTTAGGCCTCAGAGCAGGCTTATGATGGTAGGGGGTGGTAGGTCCAGCAGCGGGTAATGAGAGGCCCAGGTGGCTTCGAGAGAGTTGCAGGCAGTATCACAGGAGTTGTCGTGGCCGAGTGGTTAAGGCGATGGACTAGAAATCCATTGGGGTCTCCCCGCGCAGGTTCGAATCCTGCCGACAACGTTGAACTGTTTTCAACTGTCCCGGTACGAACTGTCAGTCCTGAGAACCTTTGAGATGCTGATGTTCAACTAGAGACGTAATAAGAGAATAAAACTGAGCCGTATGTCAGATTAATCAACTTTCAAAATGCTTGTCGATATCAACACCACATAAACTGAGAGATTGTGGAATGTTTTTACTTATATTTAACAATTTGTATTTCATGTAAAAAAGAAAACTGTTTTGTAACTGGTTTAATCATTATGTCAATATAATGGTGTAAAGATTGAATGCTAATGATTAACAACTTTAACAGAGTTGTTGTGGCCGAGCAGTTAAGGCGATGGACTAGAAATCCATTGCAGTGGTTGAAGTCGCTGGCTATGATGAACTTATGTCCAAGTGTGCTGTCTCATGCCTGTTGATCGTGTCGTGTAGCAGCCTCAGCGCCGCCGTGGAGTTGGCTTGTGGCAGAATATGAACAGCCAGGATGAACACCATGCCAAATTCCTTCGGGACATAAAAGGGCCGATATTTCACATTGCGGTATTTTTTGATCCACCTGAATGAGGGAAAAGGAACTATCTCTAACTCTTCAACTGTTTCACTGAAATATAAGATCCATCATCAATGTAAGGTTCCCAGTTATCCCAGTATTTAAGGTGGACTACCGGCTGGCCTTGTCTTTCTCCTGTCTGGTGGTCAGTTAAGTCAGCAACATAACATCTTGTTGGGTGCATGTTTTCAGTGTTTTTTCTTGATTATTTGGACGTCAAGTTGCAATTGTTGAAGATCTCCAAAGACGTCTTAAAGCAAACAAGCTGAAATATATTAGGGTGAACTACAAAATAGCTTCTTGGCGAGTTCTTTCACAAACCTGGAATTTCTGTTTTCATTTTCTTGAGGCTAATAAAAGCATTTTAACGGCCTAAAACACACACTTTGTTGTTTGAAGGATTTCTAGGCAAACTGTCCTAGATGACGTTTTTCAACCTGTTAGAAATATTTCCTCAGACTGTGCTGTAATTCTAGCCTGGAGTATATAGTTTATAGTGACACACAGCCTCACACAGGACTGATCTCCAGCTGCTGTGCTGTAACTGCAGCTTTCAGATGTGAATAAGCAGCAGTGAAGGAAGCTCAGGGTGGAAACTGTGTGTTCCCTTCTCTCTCTGGTGTCCCTCCCTCTTCTCCTCCTCTGCTCCTCCTCCCTCTTTCTCCTCCTCTCGCAGTCAGATGATATAAACTGCTGAGTTGGCAGCAAAACTCAGCCTGTAGTGTAGCGATGGTGGTATAGTGGTGAGCATAGCTGCCTTCCAAGCAGTTGACCCGGGTTCGATTCCCGGCCGTCGCAGAGCGAATTTTGACTGGTAACATAAGCCTGACTACTTGGAGACAGAAACCAGATAGTAAACTTATATATACTGTTAAATACATTGTTATTAAGACCACCCAGAAGCCTGACATTAGAGGTCCTTATTGGTTTACTCTTGGACTACCGAACTGAAAGTGAAATACAGAGTTGAATAACACATGAGACAAATCCCCAGACTGAACTTATTGACAACTTTTTTTGTTTTTTACAAATTAGTTGCTGAAGTGAGTTTTATGGACTGTTTGTTTCTGTTCAGTTAAGATTCTGTGCTGATGGACATCCTCTCCCTCCTTTCCTTCTCTGGTCACAGCTGATGGACTCAGTATCAGACCCTAAAGAGATCTGTGCCGCATGAAATGATCATTTTACAGCGGCTGGCAACCATCTGTCCTGAACAAATACAGGCTGATGTCAAAATGATCGTGACAAGCACAGACCCTTAAATCATTAGTCAACAAACAACTGAAATCATTTCTTGCACTACACTCTAACTTAAGTAGGGGTGGGTATTAAGCCATACCGCCTTGTGGATGCCCAATCCTGTCAGATTGTGGAAGCTAAGCAGGATTGGGCCTGGTCAGTATCTGGATGGGAGACCGTGAGGGAACACCAGGAAGCCTGGGTGAATGAGTGATTGGTGGTGGTTGGAGGGGCCGATGGTGCAACTTCTCCTCAATCAGTCTACCCCAGGGCAGCTGTGGCTAAATAAGTAGCTCACCACCATGGAGTATGGAGTGAATGAATAATGTAATGTAAAGTGTCTTTGAGTGCCCTAAAAAGTGCTATATGAAAACAATGCTTTATCATTATTAAGCTTTTCACAGTACTGCTACTCCTACCAATACTGATTATTGATCAAGTACCTTAACTATACTCTTATTAGTACTTTTTGATATTTTTTCAAAAATAAACAAATAAATAAATTAGGAGCAGAGTTAAGATTTTTACCTTACACTTTACATAGTTGATGTTGATTCCTCTGTATCCCATTGACACAAGTCTCAGTTGTTAACTTTCTATATTTCATATGCTGTCAAACAGTTCATAACCTCAAAGTAGTAGGCTACTGTTGTAACCAACCACTGCAAAAAAAAACACAAGTTGGGGTCACAAATTTATTTAACACATTTAGAATCTAGACATCATTCTAGGAACGTTCTTCTCATGAACAACTTCACTGAAAGATCAGCTACAAAGAAAAAATGGAATATGAAAAGTGAAGCCGCCTTGCTTTTCTCAGCGGAGAACATTCAACCAGTTTCTGTTTCCTTTCTCATTTTTTATTTTTGGAGCACTGAGTTTAACACAGAAGCTTTTACTTAGAATCAGTCTGTTGTCGCTTGTTTCCATCTTTATAATTCTAAAGAAAAGAAAATTTAGTTTGGAGATACCAGGGATTTAACCAAGGCCTCATACATGCAAAGTATGCACTCTACCACTGAGCTACATCCCCTGTGACAATGTGAACACAGCAGCAATATGACACGACCTCATACTACAAAACTGTATTGTAGCTGAGGGACCTGTGAGGAATGGAGGAAAATCATCTTACATTCTAGATAAGGGCTACATGTGATGTTTTACCAACCCCCAAGAACCTAAAACTCTGGTTAAGTGGGCACCCACCATGCCTATCTTAGCTGCCGGCATTGAAGATAGACGTAAACAGGCAAATTCAGATAACTCTAAGAAAGGGAGCATAGGAATCCAGTTCATCTGTGAGGGGGAGAAATATAAAGGTGATCGGCTGGTAAGGAGGCAGGAGTTTGGCCGCCTGGAAGATGCGTGTGATTGGGAAACGCAGGTAGATTTAGGAGGGAAGATTGTTGTGCCACAGGAAATAGTGTGCACTAATCTGAGGCCTGATATTGTGTTGTAGTCTACTAGTCTACTAGTTTACTAGTTTACTTCATTGAGTTGACAGTTCCCTTCGAGGACTCAGTGGAGGAAGCTTACGAGAGGAAAAAGCTTAGATATGCAGACTTAAGGACAGAAGCTGAGCAGCGAGGATGGAAGGTTACGGTTTGTCCAGTGGAAGTCGGATGTAGAGGTTTTGTAGCAACGTCAGCTGTCTCGCTTCTAGGGGAACTGGGAGTGTGAGGACAGAGTTTAAGGAAGATAATGAAGGAAATGTCAGACGAGGCAGTTAAATCTAGTCCGTGGATTTGGATGAGGAGGAATAGGGCTGGAGGGGGGCCAAAATAAGGACAGGAACTAAGTATTTATCCCCCTTTTTCTCTCTCGTTCTTCCTTTTCCCTCCTTTTTTCTTTCTTCTCTTTCTCACCATTTTCTTCATTGGTGAGGTAACCAGTCTTCAATGGAAGACATCAGGTGGAGAGGATTAGCCAATCACTTCCCAGAGGTGGAGGGGTAGGAGTGGCCTATTTGAATCTGATTGTCTGGGACCATGCAGCCTCCCAGGTAAGCTTGCTTGTTGTTTCTGCCAGTTTACTTTTTTATCCGCTATTTAGTAAGATTGATGACTAAACTAGGAAGCAGATTGTAGTCCTGTAGAGGACATCTGTTCAAGAAGGTAGTATCAGCATTTTCACTACCTGGAGCTGCATGTACAGAGCCTGGGTCTGTTGAAGGTGGCAGTGCTGTCTGGGCTGTGATAGCCATGTGGTAGGTAAGGGAAGTAGCTGTGTTGGTGTGAGGAGCAGTGATGACTGGCATTAGGCGAGTGTGTCTGGGATGCCAGAGATCACTGTCTAGCCTCCTGAAGGTGTCGTGGGACCAACTAGAGGAATTAGTGGTTGTGAATCCTTTCTTTGTAGTGGAGCAGATAACTGTAGCAATCTTCATGTCTGGAAGCAAGCACCAAAATTGGCACACATCCTCCTTGGGGTTTGCTCTTTTGATAAAACCCGTTAGCCACCTAAAAATTCAAGGTGGTTGGCCATTTTTCAAGATGGCTGCCACTGAGTATACAGAAATATTGCATTTCGCAATAAAATCGCAGAGACTTGTCCTATTTGAATAATCTTGGTATGAAATCATACATTTTTGACTAAAAAGATAGTCATTTTTTCTCAAGTTAAATGGACAAAACTGTGGCTTATGGTTTATTAGAAATTAAAATTAATGCCATTTTGAGGATATCTCCATGTCCGAAGTACCTCATAGGAACATGCATTCATCTCTGTTCCTTTAAATCCTGGTAACATTGTCTGCTAGCACAGCACTGAAATTTGTATTAACAGAATATTTTTAGTTTGGTGTAGATTTAGATTCTTACATGTGGTTTAACCCAGCTGCCTTGTTGTTGTAAGTTTACATACATGAAAAATAATTCCAAGGATTTGCTAGTTTGTCTTGTAGTGTGATAAAAGTAGTAAGTTCTGATCTGAATGCTGTGTGTTCTCTTGGTGTTTACAGTGATGTGATGCTCTCAAGGTTATGTTTCCAAAACTGTTAACAGTGACCTGTGGATGGCTGCATTACAGGTCTTCAGGTAGGCTGACATAAGTTTGTGTGTTAGTGTCGCTCATTCATAAAAAGTACATATGCAGCAGCAATTTATTAGCTTTGACCCAACTTCTAGATATAATAAATAACATAGTATTAAATATATGAAGTCTAAATTTTCTCTGCTCTACAGGTGGATGGGGTAGTCGAAAACTCTCACTTGTTGCACCTGATGGTATACAGGCTATGGCTATACAGGCAGGATCTTGAAGGCTGAAAGTCGTGGGGGTCAAAATCTGTTCATAGCCCCAATTCAAGAAGAACTCAGAGTACAGATCTGCTACAACTACCAGATGAAGCATTCAGTAGCGCGTCAAAAGCAACATGTCAGAAGTGTCGAGTAGCAGTTCCCCTGCAGCTCATGACAGAACACATCAAGTCTTGTGCTGTCGCTGATGATGGCAGTGATGGTAACCTGGCTAATGTGGACAACAGTGAGCCTGAAGGAAATGAATGTAAGTATTCTTTGTTTAAGTTGTAATAATGTTGGGTAGTGCAGGAAATGAGGTGACGCATGAAAGTACTGTCAGTGAGGAAGAACAAACAGCAATGCCCTGACCATTATACAGATGGTAGGTACAGCTCAGGATTAGCAGGGGTGTGGGAAAGTGAAGAAATGTATACTGTTTTGGAAAACTTGACATGTCACAGAGTATGGTCTCGTCTTTTTGTAGTGTGACTCACTGAATGTAGACTTAGGAGTATAAGCCTGCCATTGCTGCGGTACATTTCACACAACTCACTCCTGTCCTTCTGCTATCTGTGTGTTGTTTTAAAAATAGTCTTCACTTCAGGAAACAAAAACAACAACCTGTCCAGATCTAGACATCAGAGGAACGATCGGTCTTGTATGTTCATTTAAAAAAAACAGTTATTTCCTTTCATGTTGTATTTATTTCACAGTGGGGCACCTTTTTGTTTGATATCCACATTGGGACTGGACCCGAATATTCGAATATCTGAATATTCGTTCGTTGTGGTGGTATTCCAGTAATAATTTTGATATTCTAATATTCGTGCATACTGCTGCTGAACACTGCCGAACGCTGCCGAGCGTTGCCGAGGATGTAGTATGGCTCCAAGTGCTGTCGAGCGTCGCCGAACGCTGCCTAGTATTGCCAAGGCTGTAGTACGCCGCCGAGCGCTGCCAAGCGTCGCCGAGGCTCTAGAACGCCACTATGGTTCTAGTACACGGACCTGTGGACCGGATGACAATTTTATTACTTACTTTTGTTATATTATAAATGTAGTATCACACAAAAAATGTGGATTCTAGAGCGACTAAAATGCCAGTCATCTGTAAATAACATAGACGGTGGAGCTGACTTGAGACCCACTGTTTTACACTGTTTATTGTGCAGTGCTCAGTTCTTTAACATGTGCACATAGAGCTCTTTTTTTCTTCCCTTTGTTTTGAAGCTTGAAGGGCATTCCAGCCACTCAGAAAAGGATAAAATAAGTGTTCAGGATTTGGCCTATGCCTGGGACCTCCCTCCCCTAACTCCCCTAACCATTGTCAAGTGGAGCCAAGGTTTGAGATCCCAGAGCAGCCATATACAGAGGCTAAATAAATAAAATGATATGATTGCGCTTAGGCTTAATGATGATTTGAAAATATTCTTATGTTAAGTGATGATTTGAAACAGTTTATAATTATTGGGAAGATTAAAAATGATTCTTTGTAACCAGAGTTCTGCAGGCTAAAAAGAGGAACTTAGCTGTGTATCAGTTTAGAAACAGGACATGGAGTAAAACGTCTGTGCTCAAGTGTGTGTCCTTAAGTTTTCAATAACTTTTAATGATCAAGTGATTGGAAAGTTGTCTCAGTTGATTCAGATGGTGTGATGATTCTAGATATATAATATCAATGAGATTTAAAGTAATTCTAATATGTTTATCTGAGCAGCTGACAGAAAAAGAGGAAGTCCTCTTAGTGTGTCGCAACCAGAAAGAGGAAGTCGAGCAAAACCAGACTGGATGAGACAATGTCTGAAGTTTTGGAAAGTATGAATCATGACTGAGACAATGAGCTAATGTTAAGAAAGTGTGTTTTGGGAGGAGAGAAAGGTGCATGTGTCTCTGAGGAATATAGGAAAGTATAAAAATGAGAGACAAACGCAAGTTAAACGGAGTTGTCCGGGGACATCGCAGAAGATGGTTGGATCTGGCGTTAGTCCAGGATAAGTAGAGTTTTACTCTACTAAGAAAAAGAACAGTTTAGATCGGTCTGCAATCTTGTTGAAGATGGAACAGTGCAATATATCCTTCCCTCTGCGTGAGGAAGCAGAAGATGCGGCCTGTTCAGGCCGTTCAGCCGGTGCTAGGAGAGTCAAGGACTTTCCTCAGCTCATTTTGCCATCGTATTGGATTATTGAAACTTTTCCACAACGAAGCCAAGGATTAAAAGGATTTTTGCAAGACTGATTTGGGATCTGGACTGTTCACTCCCCTTGGGATGCGTGGGGAACTTATTGGATATATTGAGACTTTGTATGGAGTTATCATTCCTTAAGGAACTCTATTGCACCCAAGTCAGGACTGGGCGTGGTGGCGGAGGCCTAGCTGCCTGCTCTCTCCTTTCCCAAAAACACACAATCGGGTAATTAGTCTTAAAGAGCTCAGCATTGTTTTATTAACCTAATTAGTTAACCATAATCAGGAATTTTTGATATAATCATCTGCTGTTGCTGTAACCTTGCCAATAATATGCAATAAACACTGGATAAGCATCTAAAGAGAAATGGTCCAGACTTTTAAATTAATCACCTGGAACACCTCATGGATGTAAAAAGTTAAGCAATTGTGTGCATGAGATCTAAAGGTTCTGACCGGTTATTCTAGTTACAAGTGAAATTGAATTTTTAAACATATCCCAGTTAGCTCAGTCGGTAGAACATGGAACTCTATATGGGATTTACCTTTCCTAACCCCTACCTCTACTCGGTCAGACGATAATTTGGCCTCCATTTTTGGAGGCACCGCTGGGATCCGAAACGCTGGGATACGAATCCAAACAGGAGATCCTGGAGATCCATTTTTGGCATCCCTGGGTGTTTTTGGCATCCCAACGTTTTTATGGGGACGGGGGTTCATCATAAGTATTCTATAAAAACTTGACAGGAGTTTTTATAGAGGAGGAGGAGGCTCGACAGAAGCGAGACTACATCTTTGGTGTCCGAACAAATGGACATAAGAGGGCTCGACAGGAGTGGCTGAGTCCAAAAGAAGAACCCAAGAACCCCAGAAGCCCAAAGGGGTTCATGGAACCCTTAGTCGAACCCAAGGAGTGAATCTGCAGCGAAGAAGAGTTCTGCTTGAGGATTTACTGTGAAGAAGTGATCGTCTGGGAGGAGAACAGGATCACTGAACCTGCAGGAAGGTGCAGGAAGCACCGCAGGAGTTTAGCCCGGAGTCGAGGACAGCTGACCAAGTCCCAGCGTACACCGTGGAGTAGCCTAACCGAGTCTGCCCTCATCCCTACTCAAGGCGCTACGAGAGGCTTTGAGGAAGCAGGCGACTCGAGACGACAAGAGATCAGGCCCGCCAAGAAGGAAGTGAGTCTTCCGCCTGGTCCCCACACAGCGGAGGAGGAGGGGGAAGAGAGTCCTCCGCCTGGTCCCCTCACAGCAGAGGAGATGGAAGAAATTGTCTTTGTCGGGATCGAGGAGTGGGACAGTACACCCAGTGGAAAGGTGGTCCCAGAGGAGTGCGTGGAGGAGGTAGTGCAGGCCGTGCATGAGGCATGGGGCCATGTGGGCACAGGCTCCACACGTAAGGAACTGGAGAAGCAGCAACTTTGGATTTCAGAACGTCGCATACGCCAAGTTTTGCGAGCCTGTGAAGTATGTGGTCGCTACAACGCAGGGCGCAGAGGACAACGAGTAGAGAGTCTCACTATCAGTGGACTCTATGTCAGGGTATGTGGTTATCGAACCAGTGAGGAAGGAAATACTCACTGGCGCAGCAGTTGAAGCAAAATACAAGAAGCCTAAAGGGTGAAGCAAGTGTTAGTGCAGTAACACAGTTTCACTGAAGAAAGGAAGAATCCAAGGAGTGGGGCAGCTGAAGCCAGTTTCAGGCTAGAAGAAACTAGGAACCGAGAAGTATGGCCACGAGCACACAAGGCTTACCGTCCTGCGTTGGAGTGGTCAACATCAATGGGATGGTTGCCATGGAGGAGAGAAACTACGGGGCTCTGGGCAGGCAGAGCACTGAAGAAGTTAGAAGATGCAAACAGAGGAGTCCTGTCAGAAGAGGTGGAAATGTGACCCGAGATTCCTGACCCAGAGGAGCAGGTTGAAGTCAACAGCTGGGAAATGACATCGGTGAATCTCCAAGACGACGCGAAGGAGGAGGATGAAGAGCTTTTTCCCTAGATCTGGATATGGCAGCCTGTGATCTCAAGAAGGGGGTGTCAAGTGGAGCCAAGGTTTGAGATCCCAGAGCAGCCATATACAGAGGCTAAATAAATAAAATGATATGATTGCGCTTAGGCTTAATGATGATTTGAAAATATTCTTATGTTAAGTGATGATTTGAAACAGTTTATAATTATTGGGAAGATTAAAAATGATTCTTTGTAACCAGAGTTCTGCAGGCTAAAAAGAGGAACTTAGCTGTGTATCAGTTTAGAAACAGGACATGGAGTAAAACGTCTGTGCTCAACTGTGTGTCCTTAAGTTTTCAATAACTTTTAATGATCAAGTGATTGGAAAGTTGTCTCAGTTGATTCAGATGGTGTGATGATTCTAGATATATAATATCAATGAGATTTAAAGTAATTCTAATATGTTTATCTGAGCAGCTGACAGAAAAAGAGGAAGTCCTCTTAGTGTGTCGCAACCAGAAAGAGGAAGTCGAGCAAAACCAGACTGGATGAGACAATGTCTGAAGTTTTGGAAAGTATGAATCATGACTGAGACAATGAGCTAATGTTAAGAAAGTGTGTTTTGGGAGGAGAGAAAGGTGCATGTGTCTCTGAGGAATATAGGAAAGTATAAAAATGAGAGACAAACGCAAGTTAAACGGAGTTGTCCGGGGACATCGCAGAAGATGGTTGGATCTGGCGTTAGTCCAGGATAAGTAGAGTTTTACTCTACTAAGAAAAAGAACAGTTTAGATCGGTCTGCAATTTTGTTGAAGATGGAACAGTGCAATATATCCTTCCCTCTGCGTGAGGAAGCAGAAGATGCGGCCTGTTCAGGCCGTTCAGCCGGTGCTAGGAGAGTCAAGGACTTTCCTCAGCTCATTTTGCCATCGTATTGGATTATTGAAACTTTTCCACAACGAAGCCAAGGATTAAAAGGATTTTTGCAAGACTGATTTGGGATCTGGACTGTTCACTCCCCTTGGGATGCGTGGGGAACTTATTGGATATATTGAGACTTTGTACGGAGTTATCATTCCTTAAGGAACTCTATTGCACCCAAGTCAGGACTGGGCGTGGTGGCGGAGGCCTAGCTGCCTGCTCTCTCCTTTCCCAAAAACACACAATCGGGTAATTAGTCTTAAAGAGCTCAGCATTGTTTTATTAACCTAATTAGTTAACCATAATCAGGAATTTTTGATATAATCATCTGCTGTTGCTGTAACCTTGCCAATAATATGCAATAAACACTGGATAAGCATCTAAAGAGAAATGGTCCAGACTTTTAAATTAATCACCTGGAACACCTCATGGATGTAAAAAGTTAAGCAATTGTGTGCATGAGATCTAAAGGTTCTGACCGGTTATTCTAGTTACAAAGAAAATAGATTTTTAAACAGATCCCTGGAGTCCACTGTCCGGACTTCTAAACTTAACCTAGCAATTCACCAAGTGCTGTCGTATACAGAGGAGGGAGCTGTCGTTAACAGGCGTGACTGGTTGGAAGGCTAGGCTACGAGGCTACTTAGTTTAGTTTTCGGTCAGAGTAAGCGGGGTAGGCGTCTGGAAGAAGACAGTGAGAGCTAGGCGAGTCCCCTCACCACCAGCTTAAGCTGTTCTGCTGAACTCACTGGGTAATACCCATGAGCAGTTTAGAACCTAACCCTAGAAACGGAGAGCTGGTCCAATTATCCTGTTAAAGGGTATACTTGGCACACGACACCATCAACCAAATAAAAGAAAAAAAAGATTCAACTGTAGGCAACAAACAGTCGCCTATAAATTTACAAACAAATAAATTCAAGACAATGTATATCTTACCTCAAAGTATATCGTGCAAGAAACAAACTCAAATACCAAAGGCTGGGACCTTAAATTCAAAATTCCAAAGCAGAAAACAGTCCCAAAAACAAAATGGCTCTATAATCTATACAAATTGAATATTAAGCAACATAAACCATAGCAGGAGGGATTGGGGTGGGATAGTAGATGGAGAACAGACAAACAATACAAAGAGAACAGTGAATATTGTGGAGGTGGGTGAGGCCAGCGGCTGCAAATCAAATCAGAGGCGTGTAGCTCCAGATCCAGAAACTCTGGGAACCGCAAGTAAACTTGTGATGTAAATTATTGTTCAAGTGAATATATATGATTCATACTACATGAAGAAATGCTCTAAAGGCAGTACAAGAAGGACCTTTGTCAGGTTTTTGGTAACAACAACATCACAATGCATGTAAATCTAGAATTTGTATTGATGACAGCTCAGTGTTTCTGGCTGATGTACCTCTGCTCCCTCTTCTCTGCTTCTCTTTTCCCTGTAAACTGCTGACAGCACACAAAAACAAGCTTTTTCATAGCGATGGTGGTATAGTGGTGAGCATAGCTGCCTTCCAAGCAGTTGACCCGGGTTCGATTCCCGGCCATCGCATTTGTATTCCAGATTTGTGTTTGACAATCCTGCTGCTGTAAGGGTTTTGATGCTGTAATGTTTGAATTTATACAACAGGTAATGCGTCACATTTCATCCCACAGTCTGAACTGTATCAGTGTGGTGTTTTCTCCCAGTGTAACGTGCTTGTCCCTTTTACACAGAGGTGTTTTGCAATTTTCAGAAGTCAAATTTAGTGCTTTGTATACAA
Organism: Dascyllus trimaculatus; assembly: GCA_024666655.1. Classification (NCBI taxonomy): domain Eukaryota; kingdom Metazoa; phylum Chordata; class Actinopteri; family Pomacentridae; genus Dascyllus; species Dascyllus trimaculatus. The sequence continues at coordinate 24,314,348 of CM045466.1, read as the reverse complement.
TAAGACAGACGCATACATTCATAATCAGCAATGTCTTCAACTACACAGTATTTTGTTTTCTCACAAGCAGCACTTGAAGTCTAAATGTTGAGCCTTGAGTTTTGAAGAGCTAAGCTGATGACGATGTTGTAACTAAAGGACTACTTTATTTCTAATGTGACAGTTCTAACATGGTTGCAGAGACGTACATTTCCTCCCAACTGAGGACTTGTTTAACAAGTGACAGAGAAGGTGGCAAATGAAAAGCTTGAGACAATCACTGACCTCCTGTACATCAAAGATTGTTGACATGATAAAACCACTGTACTTGATTTACTGAGAAAACAAACATTCAAATCTGGTAGAAATTCACAACATATTTTTTCAAATCCCATCACAGAAAAAACAGTAACAAGAAGAAGAAGAAGAAGACGCAAACTGGGAGTCTAGAAAGATCAAACTCTATTTAGATGACTGTGGAATACATTTATTATTTACTGGTGAGTCGACAGACATGAGGCTGAAATGAACAGAACTGTTTTCAAACCTGTCTGAAACTGACATCAGAACATGAACTAACAGCTGAACTGTCCCTAACATTATTGTCAGCACATGAAAACACTCATTGTCGGCAGGATTCGAACCTGCGCGGGGAGACCCCAATGGATTTCTAGTCCATCGCCTTAACCACTCGGCCACGACAACTCTGTACACCACACTACAAACTCCTGCCAGCTGTGTAAACAGTGCCACAGTAAATAGTGACTGCAACTGAGGATGTATTAGAAAAAAATCATTACAGCATGCGCTCTACCACTGAACTACATCCCCTGTGATAATGTGAACACCATCACAGTCTATATAAGTATACTATCTGATTTCTATCAGAACCATGTTTCTCCAAATGATCAGGTATATGTTGACATTCAAATGTCTCTCTGCGATGGCCGGGAATCGAACCCGGGTCAACTGTTTGGAAGGCAGCTATGCTCACCACTATACCACCATCGCTATGCCTGACTCATCCTCTCCCTCTGTTCTGTCGGTTCCCAGCTAAATTATCCAGTCATCTTGTGGGTCTTCGATTCGTCTTGTGTTTAGTGCACTTTAGCTCTCGATAGTTCACCAGTTCAGCGATAGGTTGTGAGGCGTCATATGCGCCTTTGTCAACTTCTGTCCAGCCCTCACTTTCCTAACTTGCTTGTACCAAGTCCTGGTTAGTTTTCCTGCTTTGTCTAAAAATATATCTTGCTTCGTAAGATTAAGTCTGTTTGCTTGTTTCTAGCACCCGCCGTCACTTCACTGTCATTTAGTCAGTTCACTGCCTGTGTATGGCTTCTGTCTGTATTATTTCCTGTGTTGTTATATAAATATAAATGTATCAAAGTACATACATACACACATTTATATATGTGTGTATGTATGTATTTTGAATACATTTATATTTGCTATAATATCCTGTCTGTCGTTCTGTGCTTGAGCCTTTGAGCCACTCCATGACAGTCTGTGGTTGCTTGTTTTCATCTTTGAAATTCTTCTCTCAAGAAACTTTGATTGAACCTTCATACATGCAAAACATGCGCTCTACCACTGAGCTACATCCCCTCATCAGTGTGTCTGAAAATATATAAAACACCAAATGGATATGTTAACTAGGCCAAAAAAAACAAAAAACCCAGCTTGTTTTTCCACGATTACAATCATTCAAAGTTTTTTAAATCATTAAATATTTGTTTAATTAATATTTTGCACACTTGCACTTGTTTCTGTGAAAAACAAAGACAGGTTTTTAAAAATGGCCAGAAAGGCCTGTGCCTTGCTATGTAAAGTGCTGTGAGATGACATATGCTGTAAATTTGTGCTATATAAATAAAATTGAATTGAACTGAAAGGATGTAAATGAAAGAAGATGACTCACTGGAAGAGGATGATTTATTGCTAGTATAACAGACCTGGAAAAAAAAACAATCAGAGAGCAGACTCAGGTCATCTGTTGCAGATGAAGGATCTATATAAGTAGTAGTCCTAATAAATAATCAGTAAATTGTAGTAAAAGTACATGAAGGATCAACACACACACACACATTTGATTGAAGTCCTACACTTGGGTTAAACGTCTTCACAACACAGATAAAGATTCACATAGAAGATAGAAATGAACCAAACAGTTACAAACAGATTTTATGGACTGACTTGTCCACCAGACTCATTCTGAAATGCTTTTATTACACTATTTTTTGTGTCTCCTCCACTCGTCGGCTGCCTCCCACTGAGCTGCAGTAGATGATGTCCTCGTGATCATTTACAAACTATGGAGGCCATGTCTGTGTGATCTCAGCAGCTTAGGCTTGTTAGTATTCGATAGTGGGCCAGAATGACCAGAAGAGCATGTTGGTTTGAGCAGACGTCCTGTTTTCCCAGGACATGTCCTGTTTTCACGTCCTGTCCTGGTCGTCCTGGATGTTCTTTTTAAAATGATAAAAATGTCCTGGTTTTCATTGTTTTGAAGAAGGATGAAGAAGAAAACTAAAGATATAAATATTTGTTGTTAGTTTTTGTAAGTTTGTGAGAGCTATTTCTGTTAAAGTTGGATTACTAATATAGCAGAGGTATTTATTTATTTATCTATTTTCTAATACAGAAGAGATGTTATGTTTTTCATTATTTCATTCGTTGTTTTTGAAAGTTGTCATAATAAAACATGTTGAGTTACCTCTGAGAAGCCGATCTGAACTAATGTCTCTGGTGATAGATAGTATTTAGTAATAGAACAATGTTCTATCCATACAGAGGAGGCATACTTTAAATGTATTGAAATTAAAAGGCATCTCTGAGGAAACTTCGAGTATCTTGAGTATCTCATTGCTGGGCCGAGTGTCTTGGTTTTCAGTAATCCAAATATGGTCACCTGAGCGTACTGAAAAATCTAGCAGGATGCTAAAGGACATCCTGGTGTGGAACTAAAACTGATTTCTGCAAGATCTGTTCTAATTTTGTTGTTGTTAGAGAGAATAAAACTGAGCCTTATCCCCAGCTCAAGTTTATGTCAGATTAATCAACTTTCACACTTGTGGATGTTGACCCACATACACTGAGAGATCGCTGAATGTTTTTAACAATTTGTATTTCATGTATAAAAAAAAAAGAAAACTGCAGCTTTAAGTAGCTTGTTATTATGTGAGAGTATGTTATGTAGTAATTGTTTTCCAATACATCCTCAGGTGCAGTCAGTATTTATTGTGGCACTGTTTACACAGCTGCCAGGAGCTTGGACCGTCACTTTAATCACTATGTAAATATGATGGTGTGAGTATTGAATGCTAATGATTAACAGCCTTAACAGATTAGTCGTGGCCGACATGGAGTGTTTTCATGTAGTGACTATGATGTTATAGACAGTTCAGCTGCTGGTTCATGTTCTGCGAGTGTGGAGTGTTGTTGAGTGTCTTCTGTCTATAGCTTTGTAACCTCCTCGCTGTTCCCCAGCTTGTGTTTGAGTCTGAAGGGCAAAGATATGTTGTGCAAAGTCAAACAAGAGGCATTTAGTTTTTTCTAGCATCCTCCCTTTTGAACTGGATGTTCCTGTCCACTGGGTTGGGCACAGCTCAGGATCATAAGTAAGCAGAAACAAACAGGTCATAAAACTGACTTCAGCAGCTCATCTGTATGAAATAAAATGTTGTTAGGAAGCTCAGTCTGGGCAGCTGTGATGTAAAGTACTGTTCAAGTGAGTATCTGTAGTTCTTTCCAGAAAGGCTTTGCGTCGTCTGACTTGTGGTTTTATATTTAAACTTGACTTGTTTTTCAGTGATTTCCACAAAGCTCTGTGTTCGTGTGCCAATCAAAAGGAACGTCAGTCATTCCTAGGAGAGTACTGTGATCTTGATCTTGGGGCAGGGGTCTAGGATTATTTCTGTTGAGTGTGGAAGGAGAGGGATCACCAGAAGAAGTTTTGTCGAGCTCCTCCACTGTTCTTTACCTGCTGCCTCCTACCACTCTGATGGTCAGCTGGTCCTTCATGGAGTGGAGTTTGTATGTTGTCCCTGTGGCTGCAGGGTAGGTTAACTGGTGATTCTATTTACTGTATGTGTGAGTGTGAATGTGCATGGTCGTCTCCCTCTTTACGTGTGACGGCTGTGGCTCAGGTGGTAGAGCGGGTTGTCCACTGATCACAAGGTTAGTGGTTCGATCAGCATGCCAAAGTCATGCCGAAGCAAGACACTGAACCCGAAGTTGCTCCCAATGGCAGATTAGCGCCTTGCATGGCAGCTCTGTCTGTGGAGTGTGAATGTGTGTGTGTGTGTGAATGAGAAACACATTGCAAAGCACTTTGGATACCACTAAGGTAGAGAAAAGCGCTCTATAAGTGCAGACCATTTACCATTTACGTCAGCTGTGTGACCACCCTGCCTCTCGCCCAGGGTCACCTGAGATAGGCTGCAGCTCTCTGTGACTCTCCACAGGATGAAGTGGGTATCATTCTATACAGTTTGCTGATTTATTTAGACATTTAGTATGTCCAGTCTGTAGTATGTCAAGTGTGCATTATTATGACAAAGTGGTACGTCGCACTTGGATGTAAAACAATACAATCATTGTTCTGTATAGGTGTTGATTGTGGAAGGAGGAGGATTGCCAATGATTCCTGCAGAAGTTGCAAGTTCAGTTGAGCTCTGCTAACAGCAGGTTCCACCGAGATTTGAACTCGGATCGCCGGATTCAGAGTCCAGAGTGCTGACCATTACACCATGGAACCTCCACTACTGTGGGCCACTTGTTGCCTCCCTGCCTCTCACCCAGGGTCACCTGAGAGGCTGCAGCTCTTTGACTCTCTACCATGTGGACTATTATTGGGTCTCTGTACACTTGGGAGACAGGGACAAATCTGCTTGTCACATCAGGGTCTGGTGTTGTGATAAATTCACTTCTAATGTGGACCAGTCTTTTTGTGATGTTTTGGAACTTCTCAAAATTTAAACCTAAATGCAGAAAGGAGACAAGTATAGAAACAAATTGAAAATGTAAATAGCCGGACAGGCTGATGGACTTTGTCTGTGGCTGGCTTTTGAAGGATGAACCTTGCCGACAACGTTGAACTGTTTTCAACTGTCCTGGTAGAAATCCTCTCCACACCATTTGTCCTGAAAACCTTTGAAATGAAAGAGGAGATGCTGATGTTTAACTGGAGATGTCACCACAATCAAATCAGGATATCAAAGGAGTCACCAATCTCTGATGTACAGGAGGTCAGTGGTTGTCTGAAGCTTTTCATTTACCACCTTCTCTGTCACACTGTTAAACAAGTCTTCAGTATGGAGGAAATGTACGTCAGGTTATCGAAGTTAATTCTGTTTTTATCTCTATTCGGGTTTAAGCTATTTTGATTTAGTTGTGGAACATCTTTCAAAGGTGACTTGTCTTCCACAAACGGTGGCTGACAGACTGGGAGCAGCTACAGTCCTGACAGCAGGGCAGAGCTTCACCCAGCGCTTCCTTACTGCTGTCAGTAACATGTCTCTGGATGCTGCTGCTGAAGTCAGGTCAGTCATCACTGTAGTTCACTGGGGTCACACTGGTTTGTGTCTCCTATTTGTTCAGTCTTGTGTTTACACATTAAAGTGCTAAATACAGGCCTCATAGACGTGCCATCCTCCAGGAACTGGCCCTCCACAGGGACTTCATGAAGCTGTGGCAGAAGACTGTGGTGGAAAAAGATCCCTGCTCACTGGAGAAGGTCCTGAAGAATGTCATGAACAAGTAGACTGGAGGAGGCAGAATGGTGCATGTTTGTCTCTGTCTACAGGGGATGTAGCTCAGTGGTAGAGCGCATGCTTTGCATGTATGAGGCCCCGGGTTCAATCCCCGGCATCTCCACAGTTTATGGTGACTTGTGAAATGCAGAAAGGCTGACACAGTAACTAGTGGGAAGAAGATTTAATAAACATGGTGCTCACTGTGAGGAGGAAAGTGTTCTTTAAGAAGTGGAAGATCAGCGGTATGATTCCACCCTCTGGCAAAGTGGGAGAAGAGCTGTGGGCCATGTCTTGGTTCTCTGTGACAGTATTTGTATTGTGGCTGGTCTCTCTGACTTGTCCTTGATCATCTCACTCAAACACAAACTATCTCCATGTTTTTTTATACTTTTGTGAATGTGTTCATGAGGTTGTTCTACAGTGAAGCTACCTGATAAACGTCTACATGCATGTTTTCTGTGTTTTTCTTGACTATTTGGACATAGGATTGCAAATATTAAAGACCTCCAGAGACGTCCTAAAGCAAACAAGTTGAAATGCTGCATTGCATTTTGCCACTGAGCGGTCCAGTCTCCCCACTGCATCCATACAAAGAAAGAACTACAGTTAATCAGTGAAGACTTCAGTGTGTAGAAATGAAACCAGGTCAGTGGCAATGCAAAATATCCTGCTTGGTTTTGTTGTAAGTGATTTTAAGAGGTTAGAAATATTTCCTCAGACTGTGCTGTTGTTCTAGCCTCGAGTATCAGTTGGTCAACTTTATAGTGACACACAGCTGCACACAGGACTGATCTCCAGCTGCTGTGCTGTAACTGCAGCCTTCAGATGTGTCCAGTCAGTGAAGCAGAGGTTGGATCATGTAGAAACACCACAGAGAATAAGCAGCAGTGAAAGAAGCTCAGGGTGGAAACTGTGTCTTCTCTTCTCTCTCTGGTGTCCCTCCCTCTTCTCCTCCTCTGCTCCTCCTCACTCTTTCTCCTCCTCCTCTCTAAGTCTGCTCAGCTGGCAGCAAAAATCATCCTGTAGTGTAGCGATGGTGGTATAGTGGTGAGCATAGCTGCCTTCCAAGCAGTTGACCCGGGTTCGATTCCCGGCCATCGCAGAGAGAATTTTGACTGTGTACATAAGCCTGATTGTTGGAGAAACATGGTTCTGATAGAAATCAGATAGGAGACTTTTATATGCACTGTGATGTTGTTGTTACCAAAAACCTGACAAAGGTCCTCATTGGTGGAGTGATTTACCCTCCCACTACCTAACTGAAAAGGGAAATACAGAGGATTAACAATGTGAGTATGGTCTTTACCATGAGCACTGCCATTAAAGCATTTCCTTCACCTACTATGAATCATAAATATTCACTTGAACAATAATTCACATCACAAGTTTACTTGTGGTTCCCAGAGTTTCCAGAAGTAGCTCCTGTGTTGTGGAATCAGTTTGAAAGCACTTTTAACAGTGTGACAGAGAAGGTGGGAAATGAAAAGCTTGAGACAATCACTCACCTCCTGTACATCAGAGATTGTTGACATGATCAAACAGCATTTAGATGACTGCGGAGCACATTTATTATTTACTAGTGAGTGGACAGACATGAGGCTGAAATGAACAGAACTGTTTTCAAACCTGTCTGAAACTGACATCAGAACATGAACTAACAGTTGAACTGTCTCTAACATCATTGTCAGCACATGAAAACACTCATTGTCGGCAGGATTCAAACCTGCGCGGGGAGACCCCAATGGATTTCTAGTCCATCGCCTTAACCACTCGGCCACGACAACTCTGTACACCACACTACAAACTCCTGCCAGCTGTGTAAACAGTGCCACAGTAAATAGTTACTGCAACTGAGGATGTATGAGAAAAAAATCAACTACAGCATGTGCTTTACCACTGAACTACATCCCTGTGATAATGTGAACACAGCATCAGTGTGACAGGATGACAGTCTTTTAATATGAACTACTCAGACAGTCAGAGTTTCATTTAAACATCTATGTAACATTCACATGTCGGCCAGGCCTCGTATGTAAGAACCTCCTCCTGACTTCCACACTGTTCCACCTTTAGCAAGTCAATCTTTATACTTTCATCCATCATCTATACACCACTTTATCCTGTGTGGGGTCACAAGGAGGGCTGGAGAACATCCCAGCTGACTTAAAATGAGTTCATGGTTCACCTGGACAGACAATTTAGAATCACTGATTAATCTCAGCATGTCTTTGGACTGTAGGAGGAAGCTGGTGAGAACCCATGCAAGTAATGGAAGAGCATGGAAACTCCACACAGAAAGACCCAGGCTGAGGTTTTATTATATGACTGTGGAACACATTTATTATTCACTGGTGAGTCGACAGACATGAGGCTGAAATGAACAGAACTGTCTTAGAACCTGTCTAGAAACTGACATCAGAACTTCAACTAACAGCTGAACTGTCTCTAACATCATTGTCACTACATGAAATCACTCATTTTCAGCAGCATTTGAACCTGCGCGGGGAGACCCCAGTGGATTTCTAGTCCATCGCCTTAACCACTCGGCCACAACAACTCCTGTCATGTGAGGATCCGTGCAGGCAGATGGAGAACATGCAAACTCCACATAGAAAGACCCAGGCTGAGATTCAAACCCAGGACCTTCCAGCTGTGAGGCTACAGTGCTAAGATTAGTTTAAATTATTGATGAAAGAAACCATTCAACTAAACAAAAACAGCCAGAAGTAAAATAAGATGAAATTAAAGATCTGTATTATCCAAAGGATAAAAATGAGTCAAGCTTTAGATTGTTCAGGTTAATCCAGGCTGCACATGAACACTGAGTAAAACTAGATGTTCCAGGGTTTTTACTTTGAGGCTAAAATGATAAAGTATGTATGTGACTACAACTGGAGCAGACAATTTTAAAACAAAGGGGTTGAGACCATCTGAGCTTAGAAAACTCCCAGAATCCATTGCTAGTAAAGCCTCGGCAAGATCAGCAGGGGAAAAGCTGTAGTTGGAAACAGGGTCTTGGTGTTGTGGAGAACAGAGGAGGTCTTTTAAAAATGCTTTCAAACTGATTCCACAACACAGGAGCTACTTCTGGAAACTCTGGGACCCACAAGTAAACTTGATGTGAATTATTGTTCAAGTGAACATATATGGTTCATAACACATGAAGAAATGCTTTCATGGCAGTTCTCGTTGTAAAGGCCATAACTATATTGTTAATCCTCTGTATTTCCCTTTTCAGTTGGGTAGTGGGAGGGTAAATCACTCCACCAATGAGGACCTTTGTCAGGTTTTTGGTAACAACACCATCACAGTGTATACAAGTCTGCTATCTGATTTCTATCAGCAACATATTTCTCCTACAATCAAGCTTATGTTCATATTCAAACATCTCTCTGCGATGGCCGGGAATCGAACCCGGGTCAACTGCTTGGAAGGCAGCTATGCTCACCACTATACCACCATCGCTATGCCTGCCTTGTCTTCACCCTCTCTTCTGTCGGCTCCCAGCTAAATTATCCCCTTCTGGTCCTTTATGTGTGGAGTTTGCACGTTGTCCCTGTGGCTGCAGGGTAGGTTAACTGGTGATTCTATTTACCATATGTGTGAGTGTGAATGTGTGTGGTCGTCTGCCTCTTTACGTCAGCTGTGTGATAGGCTGGTAACCACCCTGCCTCTCGCCCAGGGTCACCTGAGATAGGCTGCAACTCTCCATGACTCTCCACAGGATAAAGTGGGTATCATTCTATACAGCTTGCTGAAAAAGATTTAGTATGTCCCAGTGCAGACTAAATGTACAGGGACATAGTAAATCCCAGTATGTCCCAGTACATAAATGTACGTCAAGTGTGTCTTATTATGACAACGTGGTTTGTCGCACTTAGATATACACAACATGAAACGATACATACATTGTGAGGGTAGCTGTTGTACGGATTAAAGTCTACAAAAAAGTACATGCCATCATTTGTGATGATGATGGAAGGAGGAGGATCACCAGAACTTACTGCAGAGGTTCCATTGAGTTCTGCTAACAACAGGTTCCACCGAGATTTGAACTCGGATCCCTGGATTCAGAGTCCAGAGTGCTGACCATTACACCATGGAACCTCCACTACTGTTTGACACTTGTTGCCTCCCTGCCTCTCACCCAGGGTCACCTGAGAGGCTGCAGCTCTTTGACTCTCTACAGTGTGGACTATTATTGGGCCTCTGTACACTTGGGAGACAGGGACAAATCTGCTTGCCACATCAGGGTCTGGTGTTGTGATAAATTCACTTCTAATATGGACCAGTCTTTATGTGATGTTTTGAAATTTCTCAAAATTTAAACCTAAATGCAGAAAGGAGACAAGTATAGAAACAAATTGAAAATGTAAATAGCCAGACAGGCTGATGGACTTTGTCTGTGGCTGGCTTTTGAAGGATGAACCTTGCCGACAACGTTGAACTGTTTTCAACTGTCCTGGTAGAAATCCTCTCCACACCATTTGTCCTGAAAACCTTTGAAATGAAAGGGGAGATGCTGATGTTTAACTGAAGATGTCATCACAATCATATCAGGATATCAAAGGAGTCACCAATCTCTGATGTACAGGAGGTCAGTGGTTGTCTGAAGCTTTTCATTTACCACCTTCTCTGTCACACTGTTAAACAAGTCTTCAGTATGGAGGAAATGTACGTCAGGTTATCGAGGTAAATTCTGTTTTTATCTCTATTCAGGTTTAAGCTATTTTGATTTAGTTGTGGAACATCTTTCAAAGGTGACTTGTCTTCCACAAATGGTGGCTGACAGACTGGGAGCAGCTACAGTCCTGACAGCAGGGCAGAGCTTCACCCAGCGCTTCCTTACTGCTGTCAGTAACATGTCTCTGGATGCTGCTGCTGAAGTCAGGTCAGTCATCACTGTAGTTCACTGGGGTCACACTGGTTTGTGTCTCCTATTTGTTCAGTCTTGTGTTTACACATTAAAGTGCTAAATACAGGCCTCATAGACGTGCCATCCTCCAGGAACTGGCCCTCCACAGGGACTTCATGAAGCTGTGGCAGAAGACTGTGGTGGAAAAAGATCCCTGCTCACTGGAGAAGGTCCTGAGGAATGACATGAACAAGTAGACTGGAGGAGGCAGAATGGTGCATGTTTGTGTCTGTCTACAGGGGATGTAGCTCAGTGGTAGAGCGCATGCTTTGCATGTATGAGGCCCCGGGTTCAATCCCCGGCATCTCCACAGTTTATGGTGACTTATAAGATGCAGAAAGGCTGACACAGTAACTAGTGGGAAGAAGATTTACTAAACATGGTGCTCACTGTGAGGAGGAAAGTGTTCTTTGAGGAGTGGAAGGTCAGCGGTATGATTGCACCCTCAGACAAAGTGGGAGAAGAGCTGTGGGCCATGTCTTGGTTCTCTGTGACAGTATTTGTATTGTGGCTGGTCTCTCTGACTTGTCCTTGATCATCTCACTCAAACACAAACTATCTCCATGTTTTTTTATACTTTTGTGAATGTGTTCATGAGGTTGTTCTACAGTGAAGCTACCTGATAAACATCTACATGCATGTTTTCTGTGTTTTTCTTGACTATTTGGACATAGGATTGCAAATATTAAAGACCTCCAGAGACGTCCTAAAGCAAACAAGTTGAAATGCTGCATTGCATTTTGCCACTGAGCAGTCCAGTCTCCCCACTGCCTCCATACAAAGAAAGAATGACAGTTAATCAGTGAAGACTTCAGTGTGTAGAAATGAAACCAGGTCAGTGGCAATGCAAAATATCCTGCTTGGTTTTGTTGTAAGTGATTTTAAGAGGTTAGAAATATTTCCTCAGACTGTGCTGTTGTTCTAGCCTCGAGTATCAGTTGGTCAACTTTATAGTGACACACAGCTGCACACAGGACTGATCTCCAGCTGCTGTGCTGTAATTGCAGCCTTCAGATGTGTCCAGTCAGTGAAGCAGAGGTTGGATCATGTAGAAACACCACAGAGAATAAGCAGCAGTGAAAGAAGCTCAGGGTGGAAACTGTGTCTTCTCTTCTCTCTGGTGTCCCTCCCTCTTCTCCTCCTCTGCTCCTCCTCACTCTTTCTCCTCCTCCTCTCTTAGTCTGCTGATCTGGCAGCAAAAATCATCCTGTAGTGTAGCGATGGTGGTATAGTGGTGAGCATAGCTGCCTTCCAAGCAGTTGACCCGGGTTCGATTCCCGGCCATCGCAGAGAGAATTTTGACTGTGTACATAAACCTGATTGTTGGAGAAACATGGTTCTGATAGTAAACTAATATATGCACTGTGATGTTGTTGTTACCAAAAACCTGACAAAGGTCCTCATTGGTGGAGTGATTTACCCTCCCACTACCCAACTGAAAAGGGAAATACAGAGGATTAACAATGTGAGTATGGTCTTTACAATGAGGACTACCATTAAAGCATTTCCTTCATGTACTATGAATCATAAATACTCACTTGAACAGTAATTCACATCACAAGTTTACTTGTGGTTCCCAGAGTTTCCAGAAGTAGCTCCTGTGTTGTGGATTCAGTTTGAAAGCACTTTTAACAGTATGACAGAGAAGGTGGTAAATGAAAAGCTTGAGACAATCACTCACCTCCTGTACATCAGAGATTGTTGACATGATAAAACTCTATTTAAATGAATGTGGAGCACATTTATTATGTACTGGTGAGTCGACAGACATGAGGCTGAAATGAACAGAACTGTTTTCAAATCTGTCTGAAACTGACATCAGAACATGAACCAGCAGCTGAACTGTCTCTAACATCATTGTCAGCACATGAAAACACTCGTTGTCGGCAGGATTCGAACCTGCGCGGGGAGACCCCAATGGATTTCTAGTCCATCGCCTTAACCACTCGGCCACGACAACTCTGTACACCACACTACAAACTCCTGCCAGCTGTGTAAACAGTGCCACAGTAACTAGTGACTGCAACTGAGGATGTATGAGGAAAAAATCAACTACAGCATGCGCTCTACCACTGAGCTTCATCCCCTGTGATAATGTGAACACAGCATCAGTGTGACAGGATGACAGTCTTTTAATATTAACTACTCAGACAGTCAGAGTTTCATTTAAACATCTATGTAACATTCACATGTTGGCCAGGCCTCGTATGTAAGAACCTCCTCCTGACTTCCACACTGTTCCACCTTTAGCAAGTCAATCTTTATACTTTCATCCATCATCTATACCACTTTATCCTGTGTGGGGTCACAAGGAGGGCTGGAGAACATCCCAGCTGACTTAAAGTGAGTTCATGGTTCACCTGGACAGACAATTTAGAATCAATGATTAATCTCAGCATGTCTTTGGACTGTGGGAGGAAGCTGGTGAGAACCCATGCAAGTAATGGAAGAACATGCAAACTCCACACAGAAAGACCCAGGCTGAGGTTCCATTATATGACTGTGGAACACATTTATTATTCACTGGTGAGTCGACAGACATGAGGCTGAAATGAACAGAACTGTCTTAGAACCTGTCTAGAAACTGACATCAGAACATAAACCAACAGCTGAACTGTCTCTAACATCATTGTCACTACATGAAATCACTCGTTGGCAGCATTTGAACCTGCGCGGGGAGACCCCAATGGATTTCTAGTCCATTGCCTTAACCACTTGGCCACAACAACTCCTGTCATGTGAGGATCCGTGCAGGCAGATGGAGAACATCCAAACTCCACATAGAAAGACCCAGGCTGAGATTCAAACCCTGGACCTTCCAGCTGTGAGGCTACAGTGCTAAGATTAGTTTAAATTATTGATGAAAGAAACCATTCAACTAAAACAAAAGCAGCCAGACGTAAAATAAGATGAAATTAAAAATCTGTATTATCCAAAGGATAAAAATGAGTCAAGCTTTAGATTGTTCAGGTTAATCCAGGCTGCACATGAACACTGAGTAAAACTAGATGTTCCAGGGTTTTTACTTTTCACAGGGAAAATCCCAGTTAAAACTGAGAGGTTGAAATGATAAAGTATGTATGTGACTACAACTGGAGCAGGCAATTTTAAAACAAAGGGGTTGAGACCATCTGAGCTTAGAAAACTCCCAGAATCCATTGCTCGTTAAGCCTCGGCAAGATCAGCAGGACAAAAGCTGTAGTTGGAAACAGGATCTTGAAGTTGAAGAGAACAGAGGAGGTCCTTTAAAAGTGCTTTCAAACTGATTCCACAACACAGGAGCTACTTCTGGAAATTCTGGGACCCACAAGTAAACTTGATGTGAATTATTGTTCAAGTGAACATATATGATTCATAGTACATGAAGAAATGCTTTAATGGCAGTTCTCGTTGTAAAGACCATAACTATATTGTTAATCTATTGTATTTCCCTTTTCAGTTAGGTAGTGGGAGGGTAAATCACTCCACCAATGAGGACCTTTGTCAGGTTTTTGGTAACAACAACATCACAGTACAAATAAAGCCCTATTCTCACCGGATAAATATTACTTGTGGACCTTGTGTCATAAATAAATTACCCCCTTACATCATCTTTTTATGTGTCCCATTCTCACGGGATGACCAAAGTCAGCTTTTCCCCAAGATTTTACTGACTTCCCCTGGATGATGTCAGTGCGTTACTTATTGCGTAACATCCGCTCAGCGCTCACTTTGTTTTCAACATGGTTATTGAGCTAGCTGTGTATTGCAGTAGGCTAAAAATAGAAAACATTATTTTTACCACACACTGTCAGGCAAGTGATCCACCATTTGGAGGTGAATTTGCTCCTTCTTTTCAGCCTTGTCTCTTTTTTTATCATACATGACGGGCCGATAAGCTCTTACCAGCCCGGGACCTAAAAGCTCCTGTAAACACTCCAATGCAGCCTCCATCATTCACCAGAAATTAATAAAGATGTGTCTAGTAAACAAAAACTGCCAAAATGCCTGTGGGGTCCCGTCCATTTCTGGCCAAATCACCGAGATGCGTATTCTCACGGGATTAAAATTATCCCAGAACATCGGAGTTCAGCAAAATTAAGTAGGTAATTTGCGAGGGAATTTTTACTTTCCAAATTACTTTTCTCACCAGATGAACATCACTGACGACCTCAGCAATGATTAGAAATTGCAAGAGGTTCCCAGATAATACTTATCCTTTGAGAATAGGGCTTCAGATGACAATCTGATTTCTATCTGAGCCATGTTTCTCCAAGTGATCAGGTATATGTTACCAGTCAAAATTCTCTCTGCGATGGCCGGGAATCGAACCCGGGTCAACTGCTTGGAAGGCAGCTATGCTCACCACTATACCACCATCGCTATGCCTGCCTCATCTTCACCCTCTCTACCGTCGGTTCCCAGCTAAATTATCCCCTTCTCTTGTGTGTCTCAGATTAGTCTTGTGTTTAGTGCACTTTGAGTGTGTGCTTCATCTGCTCTGTATAGTTCACCAGCTCAACGATAGGTTGTGTGGCGTCATATGCGCCTTTGTCAACTTCTGTCCAGCCCTCACTTTCCTCACTTGGCTGTACCAAGTCCTGGTTAGTTTTCCTGCTTTGTCTAAAAATATATTTTGCTTCGTAAGATTAAGTCTGTTTGCTTGTTTCTAGCACCCGCCGTCAGTTCACTGTCATTTAGTCAGTTCACTGCCTGTGTATGGCTTCTGTCTGTATTATTTCCTGTGTTGTTATATAAATATAAATGTATCAAAGTACATACATACACACATTTATATATGTGTGTATGTATGTATTTTGAATACATTTATATTTGTTATAATATCCTGTCTGTCATTCTGTGCTTGAGCCTTTGAGCCACTCCATGACAGTCTGTGGTTGCTTGTTTTCATCTTTGAAATTCTTCTCACAAGAAACTTTGATTGAACCTTCATACATGCAAAACATGCACTCTACCACTGAGCTACATCCCCTCATCAGTGTGTCTGAGGATATATAAAACACCAAATGGATATGTTAACTAGGCAAAAGCAGCTTGTTTTTCACGATTACAATACTTTAAAGTTTTTAGAATCACTAAATATTTGTATAATTAATCTTTTGCATTAAAACACACCTGCACTTGTTTCTGTGAAAAACAAATTAAAGACAGATTTTTGCCTCCACCAAGGAGGTTACGTTTTTGCCGGCGTTGGTTTGTTTGTTTGTTTGTGTTCAAAATAACTTGAAAATTTATGGATGGCTTTAGATGAAATTTTCAGTAAATGTGTGAAATGGGACAAGGCAGAAATGATGAAATTTTGGGACTGATCTGGATCACCGTCTTGATCCAGGATTTTTTAAAAAGCTTTTTTAAAATTAGGATCGTTAGAAACCTTACAGTGCCACCTTGTGGTAGGAAAGTGCATTGCACTTCTATGGTGGGTGTCAACCGCTTGTGCTCAACCACAGCAAGACTGTGGTGGAAAAAGATCCCTGCTCACTGGAGAAGGTCCTGAGGAATGACATGAACAAGTAGACTAGAGGAGGCAGAATGGTGCATGTTTGTGTCTGTCTACAGGGGATGTAGCTCAGTGGTAGAGCGCATGCTTTGCATGTATGAGGCCCCGGGTTCAATCCCCGGCATCTCCACAGTCTATGGTGACTTGTAAGATACAGAAAGGCTGACACAGTAACTAGTGGGAAGAATATTTACTAAACATGGTGCTCACTGTGAGGAGGAAAGTGTTCTTTGAGGAGTGGAAGGTCAGCGGTATGATTCCACCCTCTGGCAAAGTGGGAGAAGAGCTGTGGGCCATGTCTTGGTTCTGTGTGACAGTATTTGTTTTGTGGCTGGTTCTCTCTGACTTGTCCTTGATCATCTCACTCAAACACAAACTATCTCCATACACACTTGTTTATTTTTCTACTTTTGCTAATGTGTTCATGAGGTTGTTCTACAGTGAAGCTATGTGATAAATGTCTACATGCATGTTTTCTGTGTTTTCTTTGATTATTTGGACATAGCGTTGCAAATATTGAAGACCTCCAGAGACGTCCTAAAGCAAACAAACTGAAATCTATTAGGGTGAACTAAAAAACAGTTTTTGGAGAGTTCTTTCACAAACCTGGAATTTCTATTTTCAATTTTTTTTTTAGGCTAAATGACAGCATTTTTACACCCTAAGAAACACATTTTGTTGTTTGAGGGAAATTTCAGAAAACAAACTGTCCTAGATGAAGTTTTTTAACCTGTCTGACTTTTCATGCTGCATTGCATTTTGCCACTGAGCAGTCCAGTCTCCCCACTGCATCCATACAAAGAAAGAATGACAGTTAATCAGTGAAGACTTCAGAGTGTAGAAATGAAACCAGGTCAGTGGCAATGCAAAATATCCTGCTTGTTTTGGTTTTTTTTGCAAAAGATGTTAAGAGGTTAGAAATATTACCTCAGACTGTGCTGTAATTCTAGCCTGGAGTATCAGTTGGTCAACTTCATAGTGACACACAGCTGCACACAGGACTGATCTCCAGCTGCTGTGCTGTAATTGCAGCCTTCAGATGTGTCCAGTCAGTGAAGCAGAGGTTGGATCATGTAGAAACACCACAGAGAATAAGCAGCAGTGAAAGAAGCTCAGAGTGGAAACTGTGTCTTCTCTTCTCTCTCTGGTGTCCCTCCCTCTTCTCCTTCCTCTTTCTCCTCCTGTCTCAGTCTGCTGATATAAACTGGTGAGTTGGCAGCTAAAACTCAGCCTGTTGTAGAGCGATGGTGGTATAGTGGTGAGCATAGCTGCCTTCCAAGCAGTTGACCCGGGTTCGATTCACGGCCATCGCAGAGAGAGTTTTGACTGTGTACATAAACATGATTGTTGGAGAAACATGGTTCTGATAGAAATCAGATAGTAAACTAATATATGCACTGTGATGTTGTTGTTACCAAAAACCTGACAAAGGTCCTCATTGGTGGAGTGATTTACCCTCCCACTACCCAACTGAAAAGGGAAATACAGAGTATTAACAATGTGAGTATGGTCTTTACCATGAGCACTGCCATTAAAGCATTTCCTTCATGAATCATATGTATTCACTTGAACAATAATTCACATCACAAGTTTACTTGTGGTTCCCAGAGTTTCCAGAAGTAGCTCCTGTGTTGTGGAATCAGTTTGAAAGCACTTTTAACAGTATGACAGAGAAGGTGGTAAATGAAAAGCTTGAGACAATCACTCACCTCCTGTACATCAGAGATTGTTGACATGATCAAACCACTGTCCTTGATTTACTGAGAAAACAAACATTCAAATCCTTTAGAAATTCACAACATATTGTTTCAAATCCCATCACAGAAAAAACAGTAACATAAAATAAGACGCAAACTGGGAGTCTAGAAAGATCAACCAGCATTTAGATGACTGTGGAATACATTTATTATTTACTGGTGAGTCGACAGACATGAGGCTGAAATGAGCAGAACTGTTTTCAAACCTGTCTGAAACTGACATCAGAACATGAACCAGCAGCTAAACTGTCCCTAACATTATTGTCAGCACATGAAAACACTCGTTGTCGGCAGGATTCGAACCTGCGTGGGGAGACCCCCATGGATTTCTAGTCCATCGCCTTAACCTCTCGGCCACGACAACTCTGTACACCACACTACAAACTCCTGCCAGCTGTGTAAACAGTGCCACAGTAAATAGTGACTGCAACTGAGGATGTATGAGGAAAAAATCAACTACAGCATGTGCTCTACCACTGAGCTACATCCCCTGTGATAATGTGAACACAGCATCAGTGTGACAGGATGACAGTCTTTTAATATGAACGACTCAGACAGTCAGAGTTTCATTTAAACATCTATGTAACATTCACATGTTGGCCAGGGCCTTGTACATAACAACCTTCGCCTGACTTAGACATTGTTACACCTTTAGCAAGTCAATCTTTATACTTTCATCCATCATCTATACACCACTTTATCATTTGTGGGGTCACAAGGAGGGCAGGAGAACATCCCAGCTGACTTAAGGTAGTTCAGGGTTCACCTGGACAGGTCACCAGTCTATCACAGGGCCCAGAACCAGAACCAGACAACCAAACACACTCAAACCTACAGACAATTTAGAATCACTGATTAATCTCAGCATGTCTTTGGACTGTAGGAGGAAGCTGGTGAGAACCATGCAAGTAATGGAAGAGCATGGAAACTCCACACAGAAAGACCCAGGCTGAGGTTTCCCGTATATGACTGTGGAACACATTTATTATTCACTGGTGAGTCGACACGAGGCTGAAATGAACAGAACTGTTTTAGAACCTGTCTAGAAACTGACATCAGAACTTCAACTAACAGCTGAACTGTCTCTAACATCATTGTCACTACATGAAATCACTCATTTTCAGCAGGATTAAAACCTACACAGGGAGACCCCGAATGGATTTCTAGTCCATCGCCTTAACCACTCGGCCACAACAACTCCTGTCATGTGAGGATCCGTGCAGGCAGATGGAGAACAGGCAAACTCCACATAGAAAGACCCAGGCTGAGATTCAAACCCTGGATCTTCTAGCTGTGAGGCTACAGTGCTAAGATTAGATTAAATTATTAATGAAAGAAACCATTCAACTAAAACAAAAGCAGCCAGAAGTAAAATAAGATGAAATTAAAAATGTGGATTATCCAAAGGATAGAAATGAGTCAAGCTTTAGATTGTTCAGGTTAATCCAGGCTGCACATGAACACTGAGTAAAACTAGATGTTCCAGGGTTTTTACTTTGAGGCTAAAATGATAAAGTATGTATGTGACTACAACTGGAGCAGACAATTTGAAAACAAAGGGGTCGAGACCATCCAAGCTGAAAAACTCCCAGAATCCATTGCTAGTAAAGCCTCAGCAAGATCAGCAGGAGAAAAGCTGTAGTTGGAAACAGGGTCTTGGTGTTGTGGAGAACAGAGGAGGTCCTTTAAAAGTGCTTTCAAACTGATTCCACAACACAGGAGCTACTTCTGGAAACTCTGGGAACCACAAGTAAACTTGATGTGAATTATTGTTCAAGTGAACATATATGATTCATAGTACATCAAGAAATGCTCTAATGGTAGTCCTCGTTGTAAAGGCCATATCTATCTAGTTAATCCTCTGTATTTCCCTTTTCAGTAAGGTAGTGGGAGGGTAAATCACTCCAGCAATGAGGACCTTTGTCAGGTTTTTGATAACAACACCATCACAGTGTATACAAGTCTGCTATCTGATTTCTATCAGCAACATATTTCTCCAACAATCAAGCTTATGTTCATATTCAAACATCTCTCTGCGATGGCCGGGAATCGAACCCGGGTCAACTGCTTGGAAGGCAGCTATGCTCACCACTATACCACCATCGCTATGCCTGCCTCGTCTTCACCCTCTCTTCTGTCGGCTCCCAGCTAAATTATCCCCTTCTGGTCCTTTATGTGTGGAGTTTGCACGTTGTCCCTGTGGCTGCAGGGTAGGTTAACTGGTGATTCTATTTACCATATGTGTGAGTGTGAATGTGTGTGGTCGTCTGCCTCTTTACGTCAGCTGTGTGATAGGCTGGTAACCACCCTGCCTTTCGCCCAGGGTCACCTGAGATAGGCTGCAACTCTCCATGACTCTCCACAGGATGAAGTGGGTATCATTCTATACAGCTTGCTGAAAAAGATTTAGTATGTCCCAGTGCAGACTAAATGTACTGGGACATAGTAAATCCCAGTATGTCCCAGTACATAAATGTATGTCAAGTGTGTCTTATTATGACAACGTGGTTTGTCGCACTTAGATATACACAACATGAAACCATACATACATTGTGAGGGCAGCTGTTGTACGGATTAAAGTATAAAAAGAAAGGTCATGCCATCATTTCTGTTGATTGTGGGAGGAGGAGGAACACCAGAACTTACTGCAGAAGTTCCGTTGAGCTCTGCTAACCCTGGGTGAGAGGAGATGCTGATGTTTAACTGGAGATGTCATCACAATCAAATCAGGATATCAAAGGAGTCACCAATCTCTGATGTACAGGAGGTCAGTGGTTGTCTTAAGCTTTTCATTTACCACCTTCTCTGTCACACTGTTAAACAAGTCTTCAGTATGGAGGAAATGTACGTCAGGTTATGGAAGTTAATTCTGTTTTTATCTCTATTCAGGTTTAAGCTAT
>CM045466.1:23891330-24293444 GCA_024666655.1 Dascyllus trimaculatus | reverse complement strand
GACAGACAATTTAGAATCACTGATTAATCTCAGCATGTCTTTGGACTGTAGGAGGAAGCTGGTGAGAACCCATGCAAGTAATGGAAGAACATGGAAACTCCACACAGAAAGACCCAGGCTGAGGTTTTAATATATGACTGTGGAACACATTTATTATTCACCGGTGAGTCAACAGACATGAGGCTGAAATTAACAGTTTTAGAACCTGTCTAGAAACTGACATCAGAACATAAACTAACAGCTGAACTGTCTCTAACATCATTGTCACTACATGAAATAACTCATTTTCAGCATTCGAACCTGCGCGGGGAGACCCCAATGGATTTCTAATCCATTGCCTTAACCACTCGGCCACAACAACTCCTGTCATGTGAGGATCCGTGCAGGCAGATGGAGAACATCCAAACTCCACATTGAAAGACCCAGGCTGAGATTCAAACCCAGGACCTTCCAGCTGTGAGGCTACAGTGCTAAGATTAGATTAAATTATTAATGAAAGAAACCATTCAACTAAAACAAAAGCAGCCAGAAGTAAAATAAGATGAAATTAAAAATCTGTATTATCCAAAGGATAGAAATGAGTCAAGCTTTAGATTGTTCAGGTTAATCCAGGCTGCACATGAACACTGAGTAAAACTAGATGTTCTAGGGTTTTTATTTTTCACAGGGAAAATCCCAGTTAAAACTGAGAGGTTGAAATGATAAGGTATGTATGTGACTACAACTGGAGCAGACAATTTTAAAACAAAGGGGTTGAGACCAACTGAGCTTAGAAAACTCCCAGAATCCATTGCTAGTAAAGCCTCGACAAGATCAGCAGGAGAAAAGCTGTAGTTGGAAACAGGGTCTTGGAGTTGAAGAGAACAGAGGAGGTCCTTTAAAAGTGCTTTCAAACTGATTCCACAACACAGGAGCTACTTCTGGAAACTCTGGGAACCACAAGTAAACTTGATGTGAATTATTGTTCAAGTGAACAGATATGATTCATAGTACATGAAGAAAGTGCTTTAATGGCAGTCCTCATTGTAAAGACCGTACTCACATAATTAATACTCTGTATTTCCCTTTTCAGTTGGGTCATGGGAGGGTAAATCACTCCACCAATGAGGACCTTTGTCAGGTTTTTGGTAACATCACAGTGTATACAGGTCTGCTATCTGATTTCTATTAGCAACATATTTCTCCAACAATCAAGCTTATGTTCACATTCAAACGTCTCTGCGATGGCCGGGAATCGAACCCGGGTGAACTGCTTGGAAGGCAGCTATGCTCACCACTATAGCACCATCGCTATGCCTGCCTCGTCTTCACCCTCTCTTCTGTCGGCTCCCAGCTAAATTATCCCCTTCTGGTCCTTCATGTGTGGAGTTTGCACGTTGTCCCTGTGGCTGCAGGGTAGGTTAACTGGTGATTCTATTTACCATATGTGTGACTGTGAATGTGTGTGGTCGTCTGCCTCTTTACGTCAGCTGTGTGATAGGCTGGTAACCACCCTGCCTTTCGCCCAGGGTCACCTGAGATAGGCTGCAGCTCTCCGTGACTCTCCACAGGATAAAGTGGGTATCATTCTATACAGCTTGCTGAAAAAGATTTAGTATGTCCCAGTGCAGACTAAATGTACAGGGACATAGTAAATCCCAGTATGTCCCAGTACATAAATGTACGTCAAGTGTGTCTTATTATGACAACGTGGTATGTCGCACTTAGATATACACAACATGAAACGATACATACATTGTGAGGGTAGCTGTTGTACGGATTAAAGTCTGCAAAAAAGTACATGCCATCATTTGTGTTGATCATGGGAGGAGGAGGATCACCAGAACTTACTGCAGAGGTTCCGTGGAGCTCTGCTAACAACAGGTTCCACCGAGATTTGAACTCGGATCGCTGGATTCAGAGTCCAGAGTGCTGACCATTACACCATGGAACCTCCACTACTGTGTGCCACTTGTTGCCTCCCTGCCTCTCACCCAGGGTCACCTGAGAGGCTGCAGCTCTTTGACTCTCTACCATGTGGACTATTATTGGGCCTCTGTACACTTGGGAGACAGGGACAAATCTGCTTGTCACATCAGGGTCTGGTGTTGTGATAAATTCACTTCTAATGTGGACCAGTCTTTATGTGATGTTTTGAAACTTCTCAAAATTTAAACTTAAATGCAGAAAGGAGACAAGTATAGAAACAAATTGAAAATGTAAATAGCCAGACAGGCTGATGGACTTTGTCTGTGGCTGGCTTTTGAAGGATGAACATTGCCGACAACGTTGAACTGTTTTCAACTGTCCTGGTCGAAATCCTCTCCAAACCATTTGTCCTGAAAACCTTTGAAATGAAAGAGGAGATGCTGATGTGTAACTGAAGATGTCATCACAATCAAATCAGGATATCAAAGGAGTCACCAATCTCTGATGTACTGGAGGTCAGTGGTTGTCTGAAGCTTTTCATTTACCACCTTCTCTGTCACACTGTTAAACAAGTCTTCAGTATGGAGGAAATGTACGTCAGGTTATGGAAGTTAATTCTGTTTTTATCTCTATTCAGGTTTAAGCTATTTTGATTTAGTTGTGGAACATCTTTCAAAGGTGACTTGTCTTCCACAAATGGTGGCTGACAGACTGGGAGCAGCTGCAGTCCTGACAGCAGGGCAGAGCTTCACCCAGCGCTTCCTTAATGCTGTCAGTAACATGTCTCTGGATGCTGCTGCTGAAGTCAGGTCAGTCATCACTGTAGTTCACTGGGGTCACACTGGTTTGTGTCTCCTATTTGTTCAGTCTTGTGTTTACACACTAAAGTGCTAAATACAGGCCTCATAGACGTGCCATCCTCCAGGAACTGGCCCTCCACAGGGACTTCATGAAGCTGTGGCAGAAGACTGTGGTGGAAAAAGATCCCTGCTCACTGGAGAAGGTCCTGAGGAATGTCATGAACAAGTAGACTGGAGGAGGCAGAATGGTGCATGTTTGTCTCTGTCTACAGGGGATGTAGCTCAGTGGTAGAGCGCATGCTTTGCATGTATGAGGCCCCGGGTTCAATCCCCGGCATCTCCACAGTTTATGGTGACTTATAAGATGCAGAAAGGGTGACACAGTAACTAGTGGGAAGAAGATTTATCATGGTGCTCACTGTGAGGAGGGAAGTGGAAGGTCAGCGGTATGATTCCACCCTCTGGCAAAGTGGGAGAAGAGCTGTGGGCCATGTCTTGGTTCTCTGTGACAGTATTTGTATTGTGGCTGGTTCTCTCTGACTTGTCCTTTATCATCTCACTCAAACACAAACTATCTCCATACATACTTGTTTATTTTTCTACTTTTGCTAATGTGTTCATGAGGTTGTTCTACAGTGAAGCTATGTGATAAATGTTTTTCTTGATTATTTGGACATAGCGTTGCAAATATTGAAGACCTCCAGAGACGTCCTAAAGCAAACAAACTGAAATCTATTAGGGTGAACTAAAAAACTGTTTTTGGGGAGTTCTTTCACAAACTTGGAATTTGTATTTTCATTTTTTTGAGGTTAAATGACAGCATTTTTACACACTAAGAAACACATTTTGTTGTTTGAGGGAAATTTCGGTAAACATACTGTCGTAGATGAAGTTTTTTTTAACCTGTCTGACTTTTCATGCTGCATTGCATTTTGCCACTGAGCAGTCCAGTCTCCCCACTGCATCCATACAAAGAAAGAATGACAGTTAATCAGTGAAGACTTCAGTGTGTAGAAATGAAACCAGGTCAGTGGCAATGCAAAATATGACGTGTCCAGTCAGTGAAGCAGTGGTTGGATCATGTAGAAACACCACAGAGAATAAGCAGCAGTGAAAGAAGCCCAGAGTGGAAACTGTGTCTTCTCTTCTCTCTGGTGTCCCTCCCTTTTCTCTTGCTCTGCTCCTCTTCCCTCTTTCTCCTCCTCTCTCAGTCTGCTGATATAAACTGGTGAGTTGGCAGCTAAAACTCAGCCTGTTATGTAGCGATGGTGGTATAGTGGTGAGCATAGCTGCCTTCCAAGCAGTTGACCCGGGTTCGATTCCCGGCCATCGCAGAGAATTTTGACTGCGTACATCCACCTGATTGTTGGAGAAACATGGTTCTGATAGAAACCAGATAGTAAACTAATATATGTACTGTGATGTTGTTGTTACCAAAAACCTGACAAAGGTCCTCATTGGTGGAGTGACTTACCCTCCCACTACCAAACTGAGAAGGGAAATACAGAGTATTAATTATGTGAGTATGGTCTTTACCATGAGGACTGCCATTAAAGCATTTCCTTCATGAACTATGAATCATAAATACTCACTTGAACAATAATTCACATCACAAGTTTACTTGTGGTTCCCAGAGTTTCCAGAAGTAGCTCCTGTGTTGTGGAATCAGTTTGAAAGCACTTTTAACAGTATGACAGAGAAGGTGGTAAATGAAAAGCTTGAGACAATCACTCACCTCCTGTACATCAGAGATTGTTGACATGATCAAACCACTGTCCTTGATTTACTGAGAAAACAAACATTCAAATCCTTTAGAAATTCACAACATATTGTTTCAAATCCCATCACAGAAAAAACAGTAACATAAAATAAGACGCAAACTGGGAGTCTAGAAAGATCAACCAGCATTTAGATGACTGTGGAATACATTTATTATTTACTGGTGAGTCGACAGACATGAGGCTGAAATGAGCAGAACTGTTTTCAAACCTGTCTGAAACTGACATCAGAACATGAACTAACAGCTGAACTGTCCCTAACATTATTGTCAGCACATGAAAACACTCGTTGTCGGCAGGATTCGAACCTGCGCGGGGAGACCCCAATGGATTTCTAGTCCATCGCCTTAACCACTCGGCCACGACAACTCTGTACACCACACTACAAACTCCTGCCAGCTGTGTAAACAGTGCCACAGTAAATACTGACTGCAACTGAGGATGTATGAGGAAAAAATCAACTACAGCATGCGCTCTACCACTGAGCTTCATCCCCTGTGATAATGTGAACACAGCATCAGTGTGACAGGATGACAGTCTTTTAATATGAACGACTCAGACAGTCAGAGTTTCATTTAAACATCTATGTAACATTCACATGTTGGCCAGGGCCTCGTATGTAAGAACCTCCTCCTGACTTCCACACTGTTCCACCTTTAGCAAGTCAATCTTTATACTTTCATCCATCATCTATACCACTTTATCATTTGTGGGGTCACAAGGAGGGCTGGATGAACATCCCAGCTGACTTAAGGTAATTCAGGGTTCACCTGGACAGGTCACCAGTCGATCACAGGGCCCAGAACCAGAACCAGACAACCAAACACACTCATACCTACAGACAATTTAGAATCACTGATTAACCCCAGCATGTCTTTGGACTGTGGGAGGAAGCTGGTGAGAACCCATGCAGGCAAAGGAAGAACATGCAAAATCCACATAGAAAGACCCAGGCTGAGGTTTCATTATATGACTGTGGAACACATTTATTATTCACTGGTGAGTCAACAGACATGAGGCTAAAATGAACAGAACTGTTTTAGAACCTGTCTAGAAACTGACATCAGAACATGAACCAGCAGCTGAACTGTCTTTAACATCGTTGTCAGCACATGAAAACACTCATTGCCAGCATTTGAACCTGCGCCGGGAGACCCCAATGGATTTCTAGTCCATCGCCTTAACCACTCGGCCACAACAACTCCTGTCATGTGAGGATCCGTGCAGGCAGATGGAGAACATCCAAACTCCACATAGAAAGACCCAGGCTGAGATTCAAACCCAGGACCTTCCAGCTGTGAGGCTACAGTGCTAAGATTAGATTAAATTATTAATGAAAGAAACCATTCAACTAAACAAAAGCAGCCAGAAGTAAAATAAGATGAAATTAAAAATCTGTATTATCCAAAGGATAGAAATGAGTCAGGCTTTACATTGTACAGGTTAATCCAGGCTGCACATGAACACTGAGTAAAACTAGATGTTCCAGGGTTTTTACTTTGAGGCTAAAATGATAAAGTATGTATGTGACTACAACTGGAGCAGGCAATTTTAAAACAAAGGGGTCGAGACCATCTGAGCTTAGAAAACTCCCAGAATCCATTGCTAGTGAAGCCTCGGCAAGATCAGCAGGAGAAAAGCTGTAGCTGAAACAGGGTCTTGGAGTTGAAGAGAACAGAGGAGGTCTTTTAAACAATTCCTCAGTTGGGAGGAAATGTACGTCTCTGCAACCATGTTAGAACTGTCATATTAGAAATAAAGTAGTCCTTTAGTTACAACATCGTCATCAGCTTAGCTCTTCAAGACTCAAGGCTCAACCACTGGACTTCAAGTGCTGCTTGTGAGAAAACAGAATACTATGTACTTACAGACATTGCTGATTATGAATGTGTGCATCTGTCCTATTGTAGTATAAAAAGCACTAAATTGGACTCCAGGCAATTGCAAAACATCTCTGCATAAAAGGGACAGCCACGATACACTGGCAGATAACGCCACACTGATACTGTTCAGACTGTGGGATGAAACGTGACGCATTACCAATTGTATAAATTCAAACATTACAGCATCATAACACTATAACAGCAGGATTGTCAAACACAAGTCTGGACCAGTTTGTGTACAAATGCGATGGCTGGGAATCGAACCCGGGTCAACTGCTTGGAAGGCAGCTATGCTCACCACTATACCACCATCGCTATGAAAAAGCTTGTTTTTGTGTGCTGTCAGCGATTTACAGGGAAAAGAGAAGCAGGAGCAGAGAAGAGGGAGCAGAGGTACATCAGTCAGAAACACTGAGCTGTCATCAATATCAACTACATGCATTGTGATGTTGTTGTTACCAAAAACCTGATAAAGGTCCTTCTTGGACTGCCTTTAGAGCATTTCTTCATGTAGTATAAGTCATATTCATTCACTTGAACAATAATTTACATCACAAGCTTACTTGTGGTTCCCAGAGTTTCCAGAAGTAGAATGGGAGGCAGAGCCTTCAGTTATCAGCTCCTCTATTATGGAATCAGCTCCTAGTCTGGGTTCAGGAGGCAGACTCCCTCTCTTCTTTAAGATTAGTCTTAAAACTTTCCTCTTTGATAAAGCTTATAGTTCGAGCTGCTCAGGATCACCTGAGCTGTCCCTCAGTTATGCTGCTATAGCTTTAGACTACCAGGGGATTCCCATGATGCACTGGGCTCCTGTCCTCTCTCTATACTGTTATATATCACCATTACATATCACTAACTCTGCATTTCCCCTGAGGTCCTGTGTTTGTTCTCTCTGTGGGTATCTCTGGATCTGGAGCTACATATCTCTGATCTGCAGCCGCTGGCCTCACCCACCTCCAGAATGTTCACTGTTCTCTTTGTATTGTTTGTCTGTTCTCCATCAGCTATCCCAATCCCTCCTGCTATCTCCCACCCCCCTCATCCCCACTCTCACCCTAACCGGTTCAGGCAGATGGCCGCCTTCCCTGAGCCTGGTTCTGTCAGAGTTTTTTTCTCTCTTTTCTTCGTTATAGAGATTTTTTTTTTTGTTGTTCATTCCCACTGTCGCCAACAGTTTGCTAATCTCCATGATCTCTACCCCTTCGTTTTAAAATTGGCTGCTCCAGTTGTAGTCACATACATACCTTGTCATGCCTCACATGATAAAGAACCTTCTGGCCTCACAGCTAGAAGGTCCAGGGTTTGAATCTCAGCCTGGGTCTCTCTGTGTGGAGTTTGCATGTTCTCCATCTTTCTGCACGGATCCTCACATGACAGGAGTTGTCGTGGCCGAGTGGTTAAGGCGATGGACTAGAAATCCATTGGGGTCTCCCCGCGCAGGTTCGAATCCTGCCGACAACGAGTGTTTTCATGTGCTGACAATAATGTTAGGGACAGTTCAGCTGTTCATTCAGGTTTGAAAACAGTTCTGTTCATTTCAGCCTCATGTCTGTGTACTCACCAGTGAATAATAAATGTGCTCCACAGTCTCAGCCTTCTGTGCCTACATGGGTTCTCACCAGCTTCATCCCAAAGACATGCTGAGATTAATTAGTGATTCTAAATTGTCTGTAGGTGTGAGTGTGTTTGGTTGTCTGGTTCTGGGCCCTGTGATAGACTGGTGACCTGTCCAGGTGAATCCTTTGTTCATCCTAAATCAGCTGGGATGTTCTCCAGCCCTCCTTGTGACCCCACAAATGATAAAGTGGTGTATAGATGATGGATGAAAGTATAAAGATTGACTTGTTTTGGTACTGTCATGTTGTGTCTCTGTTCTGGATGGAGGTTGAGGAAATGTGTTTAGAACTTGGCCTGTCTCTGAAGTTAGATTTTGTTTCGGTACTGTTAGGAGAGTTCTTAGATTGTAGTGATCTGGTTAATTTAATTATACTCGGTAAACGTTTTATTTTTAAGGCCATAAATAGATTCTCACTCAATATTATTTCTTTTAAAATATTTATTCAGCGATATTTAGCTTTAGAAGGTCATATGGTCGAAACAGACAATGAAGCCAAAAAATATAAAAGGAGATGGAAAGTTCTCAAATGTTTATTTTGAAATTGTAAACTGAATTTTTGGATTGTATGCAGATATTTCTGTTACACCGTGGCTCACCAACTGTATTGAGATTGTGTGTTAGGTGTAGGTTTGTGTGGAAGGGGAGGGTGGGTGGGGTGGGTAACTTCTTTATAAGTGTATCTTGTGTTCTTATGTTGTTCTGTTTGTTTGTGTTAAAATTTAAAAAAAATTTTTAAAAAAGATTGACTTGTTCAGGGTGACACAGTGTGGAAGTCAGGAGGAGGTTCTTACATACGAGGCCCTGGCCAACATGTGAATGTTACATAGATGTTTAAATGAAACTCTGACTGTCTGAGTAGTTAATATTAAAAGACTGTCATCCTGTCACACTGATGCTGTGTTCACATTATCACAGGGGATGTAGCTCAGTGGTAGAGCGCATGCTGTAGTTGATTTTTTCCTCATACATCCTCAGTTGCAGTCAGTGTTTACTGTGGCACTGTTTACACAGCTGGTAGGAGTTTGTAGTGTGGTGTACAGAGTTGTCGTGGCCGAGTGGTTAAGGCGATGGACTAGAAATCCATTGGGGTCTCCCCGCGCAGGTTCGAATCCTGCCGACAACGAGTGTTTTCATGTGTGACAATAATGTTAGGGACAGTTCAACTGTTAGTTTATGTTCTGATGTCAGTTTCAGATAGGTTCTAAAACAGTTCTGTTCATTTCAGCCTCATGTCTGTTGACTCACCAGTAAATAATAAATGTGCTCCGCAGTCATGTAGTGACATTTTGTTTTTCTAGACTGCCAGTTTGCTTCTTCTTCTTCTTGTTACTGTTTGTCTGTAATGGGATTTTTAAAAAAATATGTTGTGAATTTCAGCCAGATCAACCAGATTTGAATGTTTGTTTTCTCAGTAAATCAAGGACAGTGTTTTTTTTTTTCATTATTGCTGATGTGATCTGTCAGTGAAGTCTGTGAAGCTGTTCATCACAAAAACAACCAGTGGTTACTACAGAGACATCAGCTGCTCTGTGACAGCGTTTGTCTTCTGGCTGGTAGTCTTGAACCTGTCCCTGATCATCCAGCTCAATGCAAATATCCTGCTTGGTTTTGTTGTAAGAGATGTAAAGAGGTTAGAAATAATTTCCTCAGACTGTGCTGTAATTCTAGCCTGGTTTATCGGCTGTTCAACTTTATAGTGACACACAGCTGCACACAGGACTGATCTCCAGCTGCTCTGCTGTAACTGCAGCCTTCAGATGTGAATAAGCAGCAGTGAAGGAAGCTCAGGGTGGAAACTGTGTGTTCTCTTCTCTCTCTGGTGTCCCTCCCTCTTCTCCTCCTCTGCTCCTCCTCTCTCGTTTTCCTCCTCCTCCTCCTCCTCTCTCAGTCTGCTGAGCTGGCAGCAAAACTCAGCCTGTTGTAGAGCGATGGTGGTATAGTGGTGAGCATAGCTGCCTTCCAAGCAGTTGACCTGGGTTCGATTCCCGGCCATCGCAGTGGGCTTGTTTTTTCTCAAGCAGAATGTGAAGCGACTTGGAGTTTTTATTCCAAGTTGGTCCAGTTTTGTGAAAAGGTGATGCAAACTCTCAAACTGTGCTTGAGTTTTAGATGTTTGAATTTGTTTTCTTTCCAGAATGTGTTTTGAAAACCAGATATAAACATAATACATATTTATGGCTGCATAGCACCTTCCAAAGAGACTGAAGTGACATTCAATGCATGCAGGATGAAACTGAATTACTGATACCTCCAATCCCAGCGTTTCTGTTTTAAGAGTCGTTTTTACATTAAAAGGTCACAATCTAAAGTCAGTAATGAGGAGTAAATGTGTATTTTATCATCAACATGAGACAAATTATAAAACACAATTTGCTACCACAAGGATCGGAGGCCAATAAACAAAACCCAGAAGCCCCTCAAGAGCACTCTGAGTCCTTTAAGGATTCTAGGTACCTTATTTGTCATACCAGCACCCGTGTTCACATGAGATGGTATGAAATTTGTACTCAGGTCCCAGTTTAAAGCCAAAGAAAGACATAAAGGGGATTTACAAAGCACTACAAAAACAATATACACAAGTGTTTACCAGTGGTAAATGGATAAATAGGCGTGTGTGCAAAAACTGTACAGTGAGGTAGTGTCCACTGGTCAAATGGCCTGTATTCCACGTGTAAAAAGTGTCTATAAATAGTTGCAGGTAATTGTGTGTGGAAAGCTACAGAGCCCCACCAGAGTTCAACAGTCTAACAGCTTCTGGAAATAAATGTCTGTGGTGGTGAGTAGGCTGCTCTCCACCATCCTCTGTGCAGCCTTCAGCACCCTCTGCAGAGCTTTTCTCTCTGTAGCAGAGCAGCTGCCGTGCCACACAGTGATGCAGGAGCAGAGGACAAAATGGTCAGGACTGAACTCCCAAGTCCAGCATGCCTCAGTTTCCTGAAGAAGTAGAGGCACTGGTGGGCCTTTCTGACCAGGCAGGAAGTGTTGCAACTCCAGTTGAAGTCCTCGGTGAGGTGTACGCCAAGATACCTGAAGCTGGAGACCACTTCCACAGCTGCTCCTCCGATGAGCAGTGGAGGGGGGGTGGGTGTGTGTCTGCCCTTCCTGAAATCCACGATCATCTCTTTGGTCTTTTTCACATTAATGCAGAGATTGTTCTCTCTGCACCAACCCTCCAGATGCTACACCTCCTGTCTGTATTGGATTTGTGTCCCACCACTGCTGTGTTGTCCGTGAACTTCACTATATGACAGCTCAGAGCAGTCACATGTCAGCAGGGTGAACAGGAGGGGGCTCAGCACACAGCCCTGGGGGTAACCAGTGCTGAGGGTGACGGGGGAGGAGAAGATGTCATGGATTCTGATGGTCTGTGGCCTGTTGGTGATGAAGTCCAGGACCCAGTTCTTAGGGGAGGGACTCAGTCCAAGTGCTGCTAGTTTCTGCACCAGGGTTTGTGGGATGGTGGTGTTGAGGGCTGTGTGAACCACTGATGAAATGGTATCATCAGTGGAGGGGTTTGTCCTGTAGGCATGCTGATGGGGGTCCACAGTGATGTTGGATGAGGTTTTAATGCGGGTCAGCCTCTCTAAGCACTTCATGACTATTGGGGTGAGCTCTACCGGCCAATAGTCATTCAGGCCTGTCACTGTGGAACTCTTGGGGATGGGGAAGATAAAAAAAAGGGCAACCAGTGGCATCCACTGCATTCCATATACCACAGATACTTCTGTCTAAATCAGCTACAAAGTAATTACTAGACTGTCTGTGTGGAGGCTGTCAACTGGAGGACCATTAAAGTCTTTGCTTTTGTGTGTGTGTGTATAACAGCTGGCCATGAATTTGTTAAAATGAAAACAGGAATTCATTTAAACCTGAAGTGCTGAACCTTTGTTTCGATGCTCTGGCGGTGAGAGTATAAACACCAGCACTGTGCTGTTTTATTGCTCCTTGTTGCCAGTCCAGTGTTGGGGTTGAGTTTACACACTGGACGTTTTGACATTTGACATTGATTCACAGATTCTGGGATTACATCATTTCCACTAACACAATAATTTGGAACTACATCCTTATTTTAAATGTTTGTACAGTATTTACATTCTAAATGAATTAATGTAACATAATTTTAAAGTGCACTGTTCTCCATTAGTACTGATACTTGTGAATGTGCTGCACGACTTCCACCACCAGATGATGGCATTGAGCTAGTAAATCCAATCAAGTTGGTCAGTGTGGACGTTCACATGCTGCAAAACAGAACAAACACGCAAAGAATGTTCACATAAACACATTTACTTTCTACATGTCTTGTCCACATCACTTTTAGCCAGAATATATTTTAATTTTGTACACCAGTGTGTGATGGTCCTGTATCATGTTCTGTATAGTCATGTTCATATCACCCACACATTTTGATCACACATGAAAATAGTCTGAGTCATGAATCATCTCCTAAATTGACACATATCTTTAATTTCACAAGCATCTCACACACACATGATGAATGTTTTATTCGGATATCCTTCTAGTATTGACATGAGCTGTTAAATGTTTCTAGGTTTCTATACCAGTGTAAAGGCATCTTATCCTGCATTTCTTTTCCACTGGCAGTCTTTTAGCGCCATGGAGTGCAGGTTTCTCCTACTGTGTGAGACCGGAGCAGCACAGATGGATGTGCAGTGGCTAACATGCCAGTGTTGACTATGTTGGTGGAGGAGGTTCTCTCTGAGCCGCCTGACAAAACACACAAAGGAGTGGTCAGAGCTACACACTAAGAAAGTAAACAACACATACTGTACAAATATATCATGCCCACTGCCTTGTATGTAAATGTGCTGGACAAAACTGTTTCTACAAATACACTCTCTCAACAACGAATGCATATAAGCCGTGCCATGACAAATTTTTGCTTGCATGTAGGCACAGAAACTAAAAATTTGTCCAGCATTGTCACTGACACTTAACACATTCATCTGCATGTGACTCTGACAGAGCCGGTCCTACCCAATGTGGCGCAATAGGCGTGATTTTATATGGCACCCCCTCTATTGGCGATTTACATACGCCTACAAAAGAAATAGAATAGCATTGTTTTGTAGTAATATTAATTGGACATAGCTTCACATGTTAATCAATGTGAGCTTTTCCATTTTAGGAGTTAATAGTAATAACTAGTTTTACTATAATTATATTGAAGGTGAAATTTTTCCTGATTTTGTGGCGCCCCCTGGAGGCCACAGTGCCCTTAGCATTTGCCTATATTGCCTAATGGGCCCAAGTACCCCTGAGTGCAGTGTGCAGTTCAGGGCGGAGCTAAACGCTGCTCAACGTCGGCATGCTATTGGCTGAATCTAACATTTGACTTCGCCCACGGTGATATTGCCTGGATATAAAAACGAGCGCCGTCTTATGCTCCTTGCATTGTCACAAATCTCTATTTGGCCATGTATGTGGTTCCACTCTGAATTGTGTTAGATACACATGTTCCTAAAGGGGGAGGGTGAGGGTTTGGGTGAGGGAACACCAGACTGTTGCAAAATGAAGTAAAGTTGTATGTAATAAGACTGAATGCGATTGGTTCATGGAACATTGAGATGGGAACTGCACACTGCAGTCTGGGGCTTCTCAATGGGCCAACCGGCTCTGGACTATAGACAGCCTGTCCATAGTGATAAAATTTAAAATTGCTTTGTTTTAACTGAGGTAAACCTGACACTGGAACAACTTGTTTTACTATTTTCAAAATAACTCATTTTAGACACACCACTCTCTTGGCCCCTCTTATTAGCAATGCTACAGATTTCCTCTGTGTTTTTTCTGCTAGAACTTTTCTTCAAAATGCAAAAACCCTCTTTTAGAAATCAAGAATTAAGCATGCGTCATACTGTATTAAACATTGTTAACGAATATAAAAGTCCTGCATGATGAAAGAACAACTGGAACAACTGTTCTGAAAAACACCTCTGGTTTTGGAGACTGTGAAACAACATCCTATATGTCTTCTGAAAGGTGCATCACTGCTGCTTTAGATGAGTTTCAGAAGTTGGTTTCTGTCCTCTAGATGGCAAAATGTTGTGGTTTCTGTTTAGCTGCCGACTTGTATCTGATTTTCAGTCCTATTATCCATCCTGGATGGTAGTCATGAGTGAATGTTGTGGGATTACAAGGTGCGAGGGAGTCTGGAGATTGTTTGGGAGCGTGGTGGTTGAGTTTTTGTGAAGGATTGTTGAAAAGTCTGACAGACCTCAGGGGAGCAGCTGTTTGAGGTCTGCTTTGTTTTCTGTGTGAGCATGCAAGGACAGCTGTCCAGGGTGTGCAAAGAGTTAGCTGTTTAGCGGTTCTAAATCTTAGCAATATTGACAAGAATTAAAAATTATGATACACTTTGGAGATGCGAGGAAATGATCTAAACCTGTCACAGTGCAATCAAGCTTCATTCAGTCCAATAGGCATAGAATGATAGGTTCCACCCATCTGACTGCTGGCGCTGGTGGAGATGTGATTTTTAGATGTGAACACACAGTCTGGAAGCAGAGTGAAAATTTGCGAGCTAATGGTGGGAATACACGCTTATTGCCAAACACCTGGACAGCAAGAAGCTGGCTGTAAATCCTGTTTTTACTAAAGGGACTGCTGATGCTGAAGCCACCATAAAAATCTTATTACTCCTGTTGACAAAAGGATGGTATATTTTTTAGCAAATAGTAGTAAGTTATCAGTCTCCTAAGTCTTACAATGTTTCAGTTCCAGCTGACCAGAGATCCAGCTGTTGTTAAACTGCTTTCCACAGAGGAATTTGACAGAATGTTTCCAGCATCTCAATGAAAGAGTTCAAGGATCAGCTCATGTGACTACCATCCAACCATCCCACTCCTCACCACCCTTTTTCCCCACATGTGACCTAAAATCAGGAAACATGTTTTTGTTTGGTCTCCATCACGGCTAAGCAACGCGACTCGGAGTCTGTTGCTGTGGTGAGAGACGCTCAGCAAGAACGGAAAGCAGCATTTTTTACTAGCTAGACCAGCTGAGAAGAGGAGAAACTGCAGGGTGAAGGCAACATCTGGCACAGATCAAATGGAGAAAACGAAGGATGGTGCTGTTTGAATCTTCTGAAATGAGAACTTGGAGAACACCCCCGCTTGAAATGACATTGCAAAATTATTCGCTCTCCGAGTTTTGGGAGAGCGGACTGAAAAACATTACTTCACTTTGGGAAAGTATGCCCAGATGAGCAACATGGATGCTCGGCCAGCTGAGGACTTTTATATAACATACTGTGTACCAACACAAGCTGCTGCATGCTGAAAAGCATACGGTGGCTTCCAAGTCCTGCATAACCAGCTTTTATTTTGTAAGAAGCCTCCTTTTCTAACTCCACCTGACTGATTATGTAAATACACAAGATGCACACCACATGGCGACGGAGAGGAAACCTCTGTTTTTAATTATTCAGCTTGGCTAACAGTGGGCCCCAAACAATACAAGGTCTCCGAGCCGTTCAGCACAGGCCGAAACATGAATTATGGATAAATTGGAGAGACCCGAGTTGCAGCAGAGTCTCTTTAAGGAGATGGACCATTTAGGTGTGTCCTGTCAAAACGCTGGATCTCTGCTTTATTTTCAGAATCATCCCAACATCTTGATCGCTCATACATTCAGTCTTTTACACAGCTACAACATTTTTGGTTCATATATACATAGTTTTGACCACAAGGCTGATCTGTCTGTCAAATTTCAAAAAGCTGTCGAAGAACAATGCAGTGTTTTTCACCAAAGATTGACTGAATGAAGCCAAAGGGCCAGGAGCACTGTCAGGATCATCCAAAAGGTCTGGTCAAACAAAAATGAACAATCTCAGACTCATTTTCATCAAGGCTGAGAAAGTTTAGATCCATCCTAGTTTTTAATATCCTGTAAACAGTCCAGCACTGAGTCTTATAGAGTCTTGCAGATGGGTTTGTCTGCAAAACAATGAAAAGGAATCCTACCTATGTTTATTAAAAAGGGCTGCATCTATAATGACAAGAGGATTGGGCCCAAAATGGAGCCTTGAAGGACCCCACAAGTAGATGTAAAAGCAGTATATTTGCTCAAGGGACCTGAAAAGCTGCTATCTGCTCAAGCTTTAAAGTGCAGCTGGCTTAGTTAAACACAATGATATGGAATAAAGTGTTTTTTCTTTCCCTGTAATTCTGACATAATCAAGTACTGTATAGTGTAAGCTTTAGATTAATGTTACACTGTCAAAAACGTCTGCAGTGAAGCAAAGTTATCATAAGGCTACGGAGACCCAAAGTGTTCAACATCTGCGAAATAATTCACTACTGGGCTCAGTTCATTACAGTGTAAGGTCCTTTTTGGACAGCATTACACAAATGCCCAACTGTTTAAAATGTACCAGACATTTGAGCGGTTACAGGAGGGCTTTTTATTCTCTAATGTTATTTTTTTATCGTTATGTCATTTGTGACACCCCAGGTAGAGCCAGTGGTGACTGCTTATTGCTTTTTGGTTAACATGAGCTGAGAGACAGTCAGGGAGCTCTGCCTTTGGCCAGGAAAGCCTTGAGTGCAATGTGAATGGCATTATGAAATAAGAAAATCATGGGGAAAATGACATGAAATAAAAATAAACTTTGGTAAAAGGACATGTTGAAATATCATAAAAACAATAGTATGTTATTGTTAAGGGCAACAAGATGGAATATTATTATTCAGATGGGATCAAATCTAAAAACATGTTCTACAGTGTTTTACTGCTTCATGGTTATGTCATATTGCTTGTTTCTCTTGTGTTTTAGTCTTGGTTCAGACAGCAGTCAGGCTGCTTGATTGACGGCCATGAGTCCATGTTCTTTGGGCTGACTGTTCCCCTCTTGACTCACTGCAGCAGTCTGCTGCGTTGATACTGAACTCATGCAAATGAATTTGTTTGACAGTGGCCACATTTTTGCACGTACAGCATGCCCGGCATCACAGTGAGCTACTGTTGATGTGTATCATGTGTTCATGTGGGCCGTGTGCGTTGGAAACTGAGCTGACCATTCTCCACCACAAGCAAATCCCTCCACTCGCTGCCCTGTGGTCATTAAACCTGGACTTGACTACTTTCCACATAACTGGCCAATAACTGGGTTGACGGCGTGATCCGTCCTCAGGTTGATCATATGACCTGTTCTGTCTGCGGCACTCTAGAAATCACTCGCATAAAGCTTCTATGCTCCGAAAGCATCCGCCGTCATCCTGTTTCACTGATTTCACTGAGATGAATCTCTTGTGTTTTTCATTTTTGACCACAAATCACAATTAAGTTGCCATGACAACTGTGACCTCCTCCAGTTTCCTCTTAGCCAGGAAAACAGACCAGACCACGGGTCTGTAATCTCTCCCAAACCCCCAAACCTTCCATTTACTTATGATAATTTGTGTTCGTGGATATCCCATACTCAAGAATCATAGCCCTACTTGCATGTTAACCCTTTTAAAAGGTCAAAATAAAAACAAATCAGCTAAATAAAGTGAAATAAAATACACATCATAATATGTAGTTGACTTTCCTGAATTCACTTATACATCATGATCGAATGAATAAATGTCAAAGAACAGTTATTTCACTTTTTGTTTATTGCATTTTGGTGTAGCCAGCAGAGAGCAGCATAGATCTGCCAAAACTAAACACAAAACACTGACGCTAGTTTTGATGAGGAAATTTAAGTCATAGTTTTCTTTTATGAAATGGAAATGCAATATCAGCGCCAACAGTGCCGTCTGCCCCAGCTCACATAGCATGGCATAGCTTCTCATCACTGACCAGAGCTGATAACAGGCACAATACATGCTTTCCTGTGATCCATGTGTCCTGTTTTTGTGTTTGTGCGTATAAACATCATATGCAGATTTCAAAAACCTGGATAAGCTCTTATCCTGGTTTTGAAGAACCTGGTTATGGTAGCTGCAGTACTCCAAAATAAACCAGGATACTGTTGCACATATAATCCTATCCAAGTTCCTAATCGCTGCCAACTACCTGCAGAGATGAAACACTAACCAAGCTATGGTCCCCACAACTGCCCAGCTTGTACAATGCTCTCTACTCTGATCTGTAACAGCACTAGTACTTATGCTGTTGTTCCTGTTCCCTGGTCTAATCGGCACTTCAACTGTGTCACACAGCCACTAAAAGCTCCACTCTTATGGGAAGTTTCTCTCCACTGATCTCCACCCTGACTACCATACTGTGTATCTTCATCTACTACTCAGTGAGTCTGACATCGGCCAAAGCAGAGGACATGTTTAATGTTTCCTGCCACTCTCGTCTCCCATCGCTGGCAATAAGGTGTGTAATCCAAATCCACACCAGGATGTTTGCATTTAATACTGCTGAGCCAGCTGTGAGCCAAAGTGGCCTCATTTTCAATAGCCAGGGTTACATTAGTTTAGGGTTGGGCTAATAGTTGCAGGAATGCTACATTAATTTGCCAGTTCATGTTGTGGACAGCACACAGTAATCAGTAACCAGCATACTGGTCTTTATCATGTTTAACCAGACTAACTGGGATGCTGGTGCACATATAAATACAGTCACTGTAATGTTATAAACCTCTTCACTTTGTTGTATGTGTTTGTAATTTGATGTCAAGATGATACGGAACAGGTAAGCTAAATAATTGTTTTGACAGGGATTTCTAATGTATGACATGTAGAAAGGAGGTACATGTATCAGTATGTAATGTATGTTAGGCATTTAAAATTCTCCGTGTACTCCATATTTACTATAAGGCTATAGATATATTTCTACCCATGTGGAGGCTGTGAAACCTTTCCGAAAGATTTAGCAGCAAATTCTGCCTTGTTATTCTACCAGTATGGACTGTTGCTGTGTTGCTCCTGAAGAGAGTAGCTTCTCATCCTTATATCTGACATTTGGTTCAGGCAGCAAAACTTTATCTCTCAGCCAGCTGCTCAGACATGAATAGAAGGGCATTTGATGTCATAAAGGGATGTGAAGAGAGGAGAGAAGAGAGAGGATGGATGGATCGAGAAGATTGAAGAAGGATGGAATGGGTGAGGTAGTGCTCCTAAATCTGCATAATCCCCCCGACAACAAAGAGGGACGGGACATGGTGAGTGCGGCGGTACGGACCACCCTGGATCTGGAACCCAGCAGACGGAGAGTCAGCGACCGAGAGGCTGGAACGCTGCTGCGCTGCTGACAAGATCTGACAGTGACGGAGCAGCTGTGGAGCCGGAGAGGTTTGGTTTCTGTTGACCGCCGTCTGCTGAGACAAACACACACATACAGGCGGAGGACACATAAACTAGCTCACACAAACAGACCCGCTGAGACACAAACACATGCACAAAATAGATCCAGACAAAGCAAAGAAAGCGACATCAGTGCTCACACACAAATAGCCTGATTCCACGCTCCTAAATTACTCTCCACATCAGGGACTTTTTTAGCAGTTCAAATAGTTCTGCTGTTGTGGTTTTTGACAGATTTACACAAACGAACCACTCAGAGCTTTAAAGGCAGCAGTATGAACGGTGATTTTACCTCCCCAGAGAATTACAATTAGCATATTTTTCATTGGCATGAAAAGTATCAAATGAGTGTTATTGATCATGCTGCATCTTGGTCTCTGTTTTTTACACCTGCATTACCTGATTTGATCACTTGGGGCATCACAAGCTCTTTAAAGACTGGATAACATCCTATAACTAATAAAAACTCAGAATCCAGTTTAATTTAATTGTCTGGGCCCAATTTTATTTGGTCTACAGGACAAAGTATACACAGAAGCTGTTCGCAAATTAATGAAGCAAAGCAATGAGAAAATCCATGCAAACATGTCATGGAAAATTTTATATTTGCGAAATCAGCTTTTATGTAGAGCTGGTTTTCTTGCCTTTTAAATTTGAGCCCATGTCCCCTGAACTTTTAGCAGCTGTGGGAAAGTCTTTACTTTTAAACTGTAAA
This sequence comes from Dascyllus trimaculatus, assembly GCA_024666655.1. Classification (NCBI taxonomy): domain Eukaryota; kingdom Metazoa; phylum Chordata; class Actinopteri; family Pomacentridae; genus Dascyllus; species Dascyllus trimaculatus. The sequence goes on along the minus strand of CM045466.1, from coordinate 24,273,481 downwards.
CCAGCTGGCTGCTAACTTTGTTGACAACTGGTGTGCAGTGAGCTTATCTGAGCTTTTTGCCATGAGGCTGAAACAAAGAGCTCAGAAAGGTTATAATGCCTCAGAGAGCTGAGGGGAACTCTAGTGTTAAGTGCCAATACTGCTTAGTGCAGTTCTGGTTTGATTGATTCTTCTAGTACTGTGATGACTTAGAGTGATGCTGGGAGAGGGCTGCATCTCTCACTATCGATCTGATGACGGCCTAATAATATCATAACAACCCTTCCCTAACAGATGATGACTAACTTGAAAACAACATCAGACAGAGGAGCAGAAACGTCTAATGCATATCCACTTGATTTAAGTTCTTGTTGACAGTCTCTAGCGAGCTGCCACTGCATAGCTAGCCAAATGTAGTTCAAATGTTTGAGTGAGGTAACCAGCTGACAGCCGGGGTAACAGAGGGAGACGGTAGGGCAGGCAGAGGAGGTGCGTGGTTTGGCAGGTTTGGCGTCCAGGAAGGGTTAGGGCTCATGGCAGAGATCCAGACAGAACTGGGTGGTTGGATGGTCTTGAGTGGAGGCTCCAGGACAAGAGACAGGACTTACTGACAGGATCCAGGCAGAGATGTTCGCGGACTGGAAAGAACAAAGCAGGGTTCAGTACTCAACACCAAACAGCGAGACAGACAAGCAAGAGACCTGGGTTGACTGACTGGTAGTGAATCAACGGTTGAGCGTTGTGTAGTCGTCAGAGCCAGGTTTATATGGGGAGACTGGTGAGATTTAGGAGACGACCACACCCTGCTGCAGGTGTTCACACTCAGGTGATCGTCCAATCACCAGCACCTACCCGACTGCCGAAAACATAATGTGCCTGCTGCCATTTGTTCTTCCTGTACATGTGTTTCAATTGCACTTTACTGCGTTTGGCTTTTCAGGGGTTTTTTCTTTTTAGATTTATTTTTGGCATTTTCAACCTTTATTGGAGAGGACAGGACAGTGGATAGAAACGGAAACAAGGAGAGTGAGTGGGGAAGGACATGCGGTAAATGGCCGAGGTCGGACTCAAACCCGGCACAGCTGCTATGCCTCGGCATGCGGGTCCTGTGACATAAGCACTAGGCTATCGGGGCACTTTTCAGGTTTTTTACATCTCAGTGAAGTGGAAACACCTTGTTTTTTCCATATTTTGAGATTTTCTTATAATTTCAGACATTTTTCCTCAAACTGAAATTGCATGTTAAAGTATGCGGCTGGAACTACACCTCAGATCTAACCCTGAAGGAACCACTGTGTCGTCAAACTTTGCCTTACTTTTAGGTGACAAAAGAGAAAACTCCTGACTTCGGATGACTTGTGTAATCTCAGGTTTGGTTCTCGTAATGACAGAAATGCCAGAATACGCACATGAACACATTGTTTTGATCATCCGCTCAGACAGCCATCTCTCACTTGTGTTTCCTCCCCTCTGTTCCTGTCCTCATCTTGTTACTCCTTCCATCCCTTCATGTTTTCAGTTGTCCTCTGTCTCTCGCGTGCAAAGACTTCCATCAACACAAGTCTGCCTTGTAAGCAACAAGAAGATTGTTTTCTGTTCTCTCTTTAATCTGCACAGCCCGCTGAGCTGTTGCATTATTTATATGTATGTCATTATTCTTCCCTTGAGCCCCAGAGGCACATGCTTTCCCAAATATTGTTCATTTTTCCATGTGACTTTGCTTGGCGAAGGAGGAATACGAGGCGTGGCCACATAGATATTGATAGACCGAGGCATGCCTGCGGGGTTGCAAAGGTTGTGTATGATGGCACAGCTAATTAATGCCATGCACCCATTTGCATTAGATCAGACTCAAAGTATATCCAGCTGCAGCACATTAGTCTCAAAAATGCTGTTTAAAGATAAAAAAGCAGCACACTTTTTCCTGACTTTTGATGGAAGCCCATTGTTTTCATTAACCGTGCTTTACTGGTGAATATGCCAAATGTAATAGAGTTTAAAATGTATTAACTTTTAAAAGGTATGAGTGCATTTTCTGCCACAATCACTGCTCAGAAGTCTGTGATTATCCGTGAACCATGACCTTATTTAAAATGACTGTGCGTTATATCATGCTCTCTGGCGCGCGTCCAAACCATCTCATATAATTTGTTGTTACTTCACAATAATCAGTTGCAGATGTGAATATCTCACTGGCTGGCCTCGTCGCAGGTCTCCGTAATCTTAGGAAAACAGAACCTAGGAAAGGAAAAGGCTCTCTGACATGCAGTTTCCCTAATTCAATAGCACATAGGCGTCACAGCTTTGACACATGTTTTTCATTTCTGCTTCCACTAAAAGATGACAGTCTAAGAAAACCATGTCCATGAAGTCACATGGTGATGTTTCACACTAACAGCACATCAAATGGGAACTTTAATGTTCAGTACTGTACACGGACGCTTACAAATACATGAAAACATCGTGATAATTCAAATAAAAATGACATTAATGTTATTGATGTACCGCAGCGTGTGTGTATCCCACCCGCACCTCTTTCATATCAATCCGTCAGTTGCTTTAGTTACTCAGCATGAGCAGTGCTTTTGCTTCTGATATTTCTTGGCAAAAACATGCAATGTGTGTCTAGGTTTTTGCAGTTGGAGTTATAAAAAATGTATTGAAAGATTAGTTCTGGGAAATACAGTGGGGAAAAAAAGCCCTTAAAATTTTACACAATCTCAAACATTATCATGAAAACATTTGTGGAAGAACCTTTTTTTGTGTTTCAAAAGGTGTGGCTGCGTCAGACGGACAAAAACAAATGATATTTTTGTTTATAGTTCACAAGAAAAGCTATCCATCCATTCTCTATACACCGCTTAATCCTCACTAGGGTTGCAGGGTCTTGGAGTCTATCCCAGCAGACTCAGGCAAAGGCAGGGGACACCCTGGACAGGTCCGCAGTCTATCGCCGGGCTACACATAGAGACAGACAACCAAGCACACTCTCATTCACACCTATGGACAATTTAGTGTAATCAGTTAACCTCAGCATGTTTTTGGACTGTGGGAGGAAGCCGGAGAACCCGGTGAAAACCCACGTTGCACACATGCAACATGCAAACTTCACATAGAAAGATCCCAGCAGTCCTAACCGGGACGCGAACCGGGGATCTTCTAGCTGTGAGGCGACGCTGCTAACCACCAACCACCATGCAGCCCACAAGAAAAACTAACAAAACTAAATTTTTGACAGTTCCAGTATGTCAGTTCTCAATGTTGTCAGTATCAAAGTCAACAAATAACAGAGAATGTGTTCATAATGGAACAAAAATTAAACACACCAAATTAATATTTAGTTGTCCTGCCATTAGCACGCAGTAGAGCTCTAATCCTGGCTGGCATGTTCCCCATGAGTCTTTCACACTGTTGAGGGGTCATCTTGTCTCATTCTTCTTGAATTACTGCTTTTAATTCTTTGGTTTACGCTTTGGAACTGGCTTTTTGATAATCCACCACAGATTTTCAATGGGGCTCATGTCCAGGGATTGAGCAGGCCACTCTAAGACCTTGATACTGTGCTCCTCCAGCCAAGTTCTACTGGCCCTGGTGTGTGGTAAGGGGCATTATCTTGTTGAAACATCCAGTTTAGACCTCGAAGGAACAGTGCACATGCAGAAGGGAGCATGTGGGTTTTGAGAATGGCACAATACTTGGCAGAGTTCAATGTGCCATCACAGACAGTGAGATGACCAACACCAGCAGCATTCATGCATCCCCAAACCATGATACTGCCTCCACCATGCTCAACAGGAGGTACTGTACATGCTGGAGATAATGCTTTGCCTGACCTGGTACCAAAATGACCCAAAACTCAAAATTTGTTATGTATTTTTATGGAACCAATCAAATTTAAGTTTTTAATGGCTTTTTAAAGATTTGTTTAGTATTTTGGCTGCATTAAAAGAAAATGCACTTTAAGACCTAAGAGAGATTCTTAATGCAATATTCCACAAATGCATGAGCTGTCCGAAAACTTTTTTCCACCACTGTATGACTAGAACAAGAGTTAGCGTAATCTCACAGCTACTTGTAGACACTGTGTGCAGCTCCAGCAGCAGCCAGTTAGCATAAAGCTAGAAACAGGGTAAACCAGCTAACACAGCGCCATCTGAAGAGGAGGGATTCTGTCTCGGCTGTGATGGAGTCACTGCCTCCCGCCAAGAAATAGTCCCAAACATAACCGCCCGTTAAACCACAACTTGTCATTGGTGCATTTTTTTAATCTATGGATTCAACAAAAAAGGCAGCAGACAGATTATTTAACCTTTGACCAAAACCTAGCTGGGTGTTTTTCCTTGTTTGCAGTCTTTACTCCAAGCTTTGCTAAGCTGACTGACTTCTGGCTTCAGCTTTATAGTAAACAGACAGGTATCAGTTTCCTGATCTAACTCTCAGCCAGAAAGCGAAAAAGCATGTTTCCATGAATGAAAAACTATTCCTTTAAAGACCCAAACTCAACTAATGGAAGACAATCAGCCGTTTAAGACCTTTTTGCTGACGTTTGAAATGAGGGACTAGTGTGATTCGAGCATTTGCTCATGGATTAGTATTCTGAATTTTATTATGTCTTTGGTGTAAGCTCTCTTAAATGGATTTTATTTAATACAAATAAACCCACATGGCATCTGAAAAGATAAAAATACATGGATATCAGCTTTGATTCTGTCCCCACAGGGCCACTCAGTGCTTAGTAGGTGAGCTGGTGTGTTCCAGCTGCACCGAGTGGTGGTGGAGGGGTGAATGGAGAGAGAGGTGCTACATAGGTGCTGCACGGGGGTTGGTGGTTAGCAGCATCGCCTCACACCTAGAAGATCCCCGCTTCGCGTCCCGCTTAGGACGCTTGGGATATTTCTGTGTGGAGTTTGCATGCTCTCCCTTGGGTTTTCACCAGGCTTCCTCCCACAGTCCAAAAACATGCTGGGGTTAATTGATTATTCTAAATTGTCCGTAGGTGTGAATGAGAGTGTGCTTGGTTGTCTGTGTCTATGTGTAGCCCTGTAATAGACTGGCGACCTGTCCAGGGTGTCCCCTGCTTTTGCCCGAGTCTGCTTGGATAGATCCACAGAGAATTAAGCAGTGTATAGATAATGGATGTATGGTGTGACATAGATCTGTACATTCACAAGCAACGATATAGTGTCACATCAAATCCATTATACGACAGGAACCAATAAATTTCATGGAAAGAAAAACACAGAGATGAATTTTAGGGGTTTAATCACTGACTGGAGAAGAACTTAAAAAGCAAGAAAATGCTTTTAGTCTACTGTGTCCAAGATCACACTTAAATTACCATAAAAAACAAGTGAAACGATCCAACTTGCTGGGCCTGACTGTCAAGTTAGCTTGGTTTTTTATTTGTTTTTTCTTTTACTGTGTAGCACCGGCTCCAGCCAGGGCTGTTACCCCAGGCCACTGAAAGCATGCACTTGTAATTTGCAAGGATTTAATACGTGGAAGAAATTTATGGGGTCAGTGTGGAATTAAATTGTACCAGCCGGGATCACTTCCATTCTGCAATAGGTCACCGCTGCCCCTTTTCTTCCAGCAGGCACTGTAGCACAGATATTTGCCACAGCAGCACAGTAACATTCATTAGCATTTAAGGAATTGATTTACACCAGAACCACTCGTACGAAACTTTAACCGCCACAAGTACTGAAATATTGTCAGTTCAAAAAGAAATAAAAAGAAACTGTACTCCTCCTGCAACATCCAATAAGGTCAGTAGCCCCAAATTTCCAAAAACAAAACAAAACAAAACAAAAGTTATCTTGTACATTTAGGAATGTGTGACATTACAGATGGTTTTGGTGTATTTGTGTATTGTGTATTTTTCAGATTTGGCATTTCACAAACAGTGCCCCTGTTACTCTGGATAATCCAGAGAACACAGTGGCAGGGCTGTAATCACCACCGAAGACAAGGTCGTGTCCTCAGAAATAAGGTTCTGGGATTTTATGCCAGTCCCAGGTCACGTTGTTCATTTACAACTGCACACCAAATGATTTCACTCTGATGGAACTGCTACAATAAGTAAATGTTCTCATGCAGTTAAATTACATCTGCATGCGCTATTCAAGTTAATTCCACTTTGGTAAAGGTCGACCCAAGTTCACATTGTTCACAGACATTGAGACCCAAGTCCAGATAGCAAATCAAATCACTTCATTGGCCAAATGGACAATTTACACTGGAATTGACTTAATGGTACAGAGCAGTGAAACAAGAACAACAAAAGGAGAAGAGTAAAATCGAGCAAAAAGTGAGAGTAATAGGAGAATCACAGTGGAATATGCACTAGAATAAATATACAGTAAAGGTAAGTAATGATGCAAGCTACATTTTGCTACATAATATAAAGAAGCAACTTCCAGGGCTGAAAAATGAATCCAATACTGCAGAGTCAAAACAGCACTTCTTGGAATTGTCACTTGAGGTTGGTTCCCGAAAGTGAGTCAAGCTCAGTCGAGCCCCATGTCAAGATGTCCAGCTTTACAACAGCAATAAACATGTTTACAGCCTGATGCCAATAATGGCTGTCAAAAATCACAACTGTACACAGGATGAATTTTTGTATAACTCACCTGTTTAAATTGCATTAAGTCCTAAAATTATGCGTAATGAAGGGTGGGGCGACTTTTACCCCGTTTCCACACAGAAGAACCAGGTGCCAGTTTGGTGCTGGTGCCTAGTTGGTTCAAATCTCGTTCCTCCTAAGAACCTGTTTGAGTTTCAGTTGGCAAGGAAGCAAGCTGGAGCCATGAAATGATTACACTTGCATCGATTGCATAGCAGTTAAACAAACATAATAAGTTGATGATAATATCTATGTTTATCTTTGTAGATGGTCTTAAGGCTGTTTACGAGGCGGAGGTTGCCTGTTGCTCGGGCACATCCCTGATCGCGCTACTGGTGGGACACAATTGTACCGGATTTCAGTGCACAACAGTGTGTGCAAAACTTCCGTGTGTCCTGGGAGTCATTCCAAACATCTGCGATCAGACCAGGGATTCCCCTTTCCACCGTTGATCATTGGTCGCGATAACCTCGCCACCAGCCCCTGATGTACTCAGTGCTTAGCTCTGGTCCAGCAAAGATGTTGGTGCTTGCTAAGGATCAGTTTTTAGCACCTGGAGACGGTGCTTACGCAGTGGAAACACAAAGAACTGGTGCTAAGTCAGGCACTGGCTCCAATCTAGCAGCTCAGTGGAAAAGGGGTACCTGAGCGACAGGTGGGTGCTGTCACAGGACAGTACATTGCACAGAGATGTTTGCATGACCTGCCTTATCTCCACTTCCACTCCATCTATCTGATTATGCATTTTTGAATCAGCTGGAAATTAGGAGAATTCAGGCACTGCTAAGAAGTCTGGAGCAGCGACACTGAGCTTAAGAAACGCTGTTCAGAAAACCTATGGGTGACGTCACAGAGGGTTTGTTTATCTTTATATACAGTCTATGCATAATACATCATCATGGCCAGATCAATGAACTGTTTAGGAGGGTGACAACTGTTCAGCTGTTCAGGTATCTGGTTATGCTAGTCTGGAGAAGAACCTTCGATCTTCCATGTGATGTGAACTTTTTAGATCTTTGATGATAGTGGTCCCTGGAGGATGGAGGAAACTACCGATAGCTATGTTGCACCATCCACTGTTATTTATGGGTATAAACTCCTCCACAACAGAGGAATGCTTCGCAGACAGCAGTGGAATGGGATTACATCATTTAGATAACCTGTGTAAACTCAGTGGCATGTTAGTAATCTTGGCAATCGGCTTACTAACCACAAACTGTGTATAAAAAAAGAAGGATGTAGCCTCTGTGTCTGAGAAGCGAAACCAGTGCAGAAGTACATGAAACCTGCATTCAACAGCCAGTAGGGGGCAACTGTTTTAGCAGCAAAAACTGACTGCATAGAAGTCTCCCAAGAAAGTGACCTGTACCTCAGGAAGCTTTTTTGTAATGAGTTAGCGGCCTCAGTTACTAGTTTAAAGACTTCTTGAATACAGTATGGTATTCACTTTGTACAGTATGCACCCATTTAGAGAAAAATAGACAACAGAGCAAGTTGTGGTTTTTTCTCAGACACATCCATCCTTCGCTTGTTAAGTCCAGTTTCAGAAGACCAAGACGGTGACAGCCAAATTCCAAACTCAAAGCTCCCAAAGTCCACAGACCAATGGTTGATGTCATTGTTGGTTGGTTCATCGTCTATGTTGCTAACTGATAGTTCATTTGCTAGCTTGGAAAAATATTTTAACTCACTAGCATTACTCTAGCTAACTGGCAGGTTATCAATTAGCTCATCAACTAATATGAAAACACTATGGCAAACTTTATTTACTTCATTAGTTTTACATACCAGTCACCTGACCATAATGTAGGAAGATTTGATTTTCATTGCATTTTCAAAAATGTAATTTTTAAAAAATGTGTTAAAAATATCTTAGTTGGTTAGATTTGAACTAATGACTACAATACAGTCGTCCTTCACCACATCGCGGATCAGTTTTGCGGTCTCACTGTATTGCAAATTTTAAAATTGTATATATCTAATTTTGTATCAGGCATTAATAAGAATATTAAATTGAAATAAAATGCGTAGCGTACCCCAGATGAGTACACACAGACTCACAGGTTTGGAAAACGCAGCTACGGCCACTTGAGCTAGTTTGCCCACGTGGGATCGTACACGGCACACTATTGGCTGATGGATGGGAGGCGACCAACCAGAGCATTGAGTTCTGTACCCTGGGCACTGATTGGCTCAGCGATTGTAGCATCAGTTTCCTCTGTCTCCCATGTATAGCATGCGTTCATCTCACCTTGTCCATTTCACTACTACTGCGTGTAGTGTTGCTCTGTGTTGTTGTGTTTTTGTGAAATTTTAATAAAAAATTGAATTTATTTCAAGCCCTACGATGTAGCCCAAACGTTCTGCGCCTTCTAAGGCTTTTGGCACCAAACCCAAGCATGGGGAGGGTTTGTAAAGCCTTAAAATACATAAAATAAATAAATAAATACAATAAAATACATATAAGCTAACTACTTTGCGGATTTTCGTCTATCCCAGGGGGGTTCTGGAACTTAAACCCCGTGATAGACGAAGGACCACTGTGTTTTTAAAATCCTATCTGGGTCCATGTGTACAGGGACAGTTTGGAAGGTGGAAACCAGTTCCAATCAAAAGTTGGACTACAGTTTTGCAAAGCAAATAGTTTCTGAAATTAGATAATGTGAATTATTTGAAGGTAGTATTTTAACCATTTGAAAAATACAAAACTACATAAGCAATATGGTGCCCTTTTCAAGTATGAGGTGGTCCAGTCTGAGTTGGATGTATCACCTTCAGCACATGTTTTTACAGTTTAAAACACGTTAAACTGCTTAACTGTAGCACCTTGAAACTTCTCATTTTCATGGCATAATGCAAAAGGAGGCAAAGTTCACCGGAGTTCGTTTACTCAGCGTCACACTAAACTACGTACATCCAAAAGCCTCTCCCAGGGGTGTACAAGCCCTGGGTGAGAAAATGGTATATGATTGCTGTGGGAACCCAAACTCTGAAAATGGAGCTTTCCCCTTCTACTAAAACAGAAATAAATTCAGCTGGAGGACAAAGTTTAAATCCAGGCAAAGCTCTGTACAATCAAAGCTTTTCTGACATTTAAAATTACACTCATTAGAGTACCTTGTTGGCCTCCAGTAACACCTCATTTAGCCATCTTGGGCATCCACTGTAATTAAAACGCGAGATGTACATTGCAGTGGGTGAGGATTTTTAAACGGCACATTGTTAAGAAGTCTGCAATTTTCAGCAGGCACTTTTTCTCGCAGGTCATTTCCTGCTCTGGTGCTGATAGAGCCCATCATTAGGCGTATGGATGATGAAGAGGCTTTTTCCACAACCTGTTCTTGTGCCACTTTCTCTCAGATGGCCATTAAGAGCACTTGCTTTCATAGCATTCACACTGCATCTTTCGTAGCAACCAAAACAAAAGCTACTGCTCACAATCGATAATCACTACCAAGCAACCTGCAATTAAAAGCAACACGGAAAAAAAGCATCTGAAATATCAACCGTGCGGAAACAAACGCGGCTATAAAGGAAACAGCATCAGAGTTCAGTCCAGCCTGTTCAAAGATATAGAAAACAAAGAGAAGAAAAGAGGTCTTGTTAGTGTATCTGGAGCTGCCAGAGTACGCTGTTAGTTTGACCTCATTACTGAGGCTTATACTAGTCACAGAGTTGACAAGGGGCAGAGCAGCAGAGTTAAATGCCCAAGAATGCACATTCATTTAGCATGCAGCAATGAGACTGACCCACGCAAACCCAGCTCGCTTACTGCTCTGGAGCCTTGCAGACATCAGTATGTTCAGCAAAGACATGAAATATCACTGAATGCTTGGAACAAAACTAGTGAGCAGAACAGGCACGAGGGTCATTTGCATTCCAGGCAAATTGCTCGAAACAGACCTTTAAACTGTGAAGCTTTTGTTTAAATCATCCAGTGGAGATTCTTCACTGGATAGTCGCGCCAACGCTGCAAGAGCTGATAATCGTGTTTGAGTGAAATTTAAAAATGTTGGTTGTGACATTTCTGTTTGTTGTCCGGCTGTGAGTGAGAGATGTTGGAGATGTTGAGTGGAAAAGGAAATGCTGTGGCTTTTGAGCATTTGATGTGACAAAGACCAGTGAGGGTAATGACACAACAAAAGCTACAAGCTACAGTCATCTTATTCAGGTTTACTCAGATGAACTCTGTTGTGGTTACAGTGTTCCTCCTGAATAAAATAATTCACATACAGAACCCTAAAAAAACCAACTTACTAAGTTTTAGAGATTCCAACTGTGTCTCATCATCTTTATTCTACAAATAGGTGTAGAGCTTCACATGGTGATATGCTGTCATGTAAAGGGAAGAGGTCACCTCCTGTCTGTGATCAAATATGGTCTTTTGAGTCAGATTTAAATAACCTTCTTCATCAGTATTTGTTCAACTATCCACTGACTTGATGGCTTTGAGCCCTCCCCAGTTGATGCTGCTTTTATCCACCATACATTCCAGTCTAGTTTGGAGACCCAGTGGGATGCTCTTGTTGAGTTAGTTTGATCCATTCTGGTGTTATCTTGGGGACAAAATACTTCCCATCCTCTCCCTGCAGTCATTGGCCTGGACTGCCCGGGTCATCAGCTGGTAAAATCTCAACCAGCATCATTCACTGAATGAGGACCATGAGATGTGATTGAGACTTCTGAAAGCCAGTAAATGAACCAGTTGAATTGACATCTTTGTAAATATCAAGCGTGAACTTCCATGTTAAAATGAATTTATTCTCTAGGATGAAAAACAACATTCTTCAGCAAAGCATGATCTGAAATGTTTGCAGATGACAAAATTAAAACGTCACAGTTTTGAAGTCTTTGAAGTCTCTGTGTAGAGTGCGGTGATGAAACGACTGCAACTACCAACATCTCTTTCCCCTGTTGGCTGTGGGGTTGAAGCACTTGGGTCCACAGCAAGACATCTTGATAACTAATAGCCATTTTGCCATATTAAAATACAGATGAGCAACAAACTGAGGAAAACTTGAGAGCAGGAAACACTCTGCCACTGACTGCCATTACATTCACTGACTATATTTATATGCTCCTCAGAGAATTAACCCCTTCTGCTTTGGACATTTGCTTTCCTCAAGTGCCACCATTACAGCGGTACAATCACATAATAGTGGCGGTAGATTGCCGAGAATCATGCTGAGCACATTCATGCTGTTGACAAATCTCTTTGACTCTTGTGACCCAGTGGTGTTTCCTTCAGGGCCACCCTCAGGAAAAACGTACATTTAACCCTCTGCTAGAAGGGCTCTAAAAGTAGAAAAATCATTGTTCTCCGCATCCGTTCATACACACTACACCGACTGCAGGATGTAATAAAATAGCTGCCTGCAGGAGCCACTAGAGGGGATTTCGACTTACGATATCTTTGAATGTTTAAAGCCCAAATAGAAAAGTGCAAGCATCTGACTGGTGAAAAGTCAGTTTGAACTTTTAAAAAATCACAGACGTGTCAAATGGAAATCTTCATTGGAGGCATTATTATCCCAGAATGTCTCTTAATTCTTCAGTGCTGACATGACTGTACACGATGATGATGTGATGATGTTTTTCAGATGGCTTTCACTCAGCCTGTCTCTGCTTTATGTGATGGCTGAGAACCTTGCGGTTGCCCTTGCTGTTACACAAATGCCAAACCCATGTGCGCAACATCACAACCTCAAAGCTCTGCTGGATTCACACATGTTTCTCGTGCGCTATCAGACCAGTCCTGAAGTGCTGGAGAACCTGGTCTTGTTTAGAAACTATAACACACTGCTTTTCTTTTCTGTCGGACTGAAGGGGCTACAGTCAGAGCAACAATATGGATCTGATGATACGCTTTCACAGCGTTAAGAATGTGAAATAAGTATTCACGGCCTTCATCTTACGCCAAGAAACCATTATAGTACAGTGCACACACACACACACACACACATGCACAAAGCCACAAACGTGATAGCTTGAAATGTAATATGCCACAAGGGAAAGGGGAAAAGAAAAGTTATCATAACCTCATATGACTTGCTGTGACAATGTTTTGTAAAAATGTCTTTAAAGCCCGCTGTAAACCTGTAATGAGAATGAAGGGGGAAGTCCCAGGAAGGCTGATGGGAGAAGAAACTGGCCTCACCAGAGTCAAGCAGCAACCTCTGGGGATGAAACAGTACTAAAAACTGCAGTTCCTCTAATAGCCACTTGAAGCTGGACCCAAAAGCAAGTCAGTCCCCATAGAGCCCCTTGTTAGAATGTCCAACTTTACAGCAGAAATGAACGTGTTTACAGCCTGGTGAAAAATACAGTTTGATCTCAGTAGCTAGTTTCCCTGAGGAAGACAGTGTCCAGTACCACCAGACAGACTTTGTCCTGGAATCACCGGGGGAAAAGAGAGAAGAGGCAGGAACACCTGGCGCTGAGACCTCCAGGCAGACCTCAGGAAGGTCGGTACCACCTGGAACCAAGTAGAGGCACATGTACAGGATAGGGGGCTCTGGAGGTCTCTCATTGATGGCCTGTATCCTGGTAGGAGTGTTAGGTGTAAGTAAGTCAGTAAGCTAATTTCCCTAGTTGTTAATGACAAATGTTTGAGGGGTTGACTTTTATATAACTTACAAGTTTCAATTAATTAGGAGAATGGCCTCTTTGGTCCCCAGAGAAGGAAACCCCAAACGGTTCATCCAGCACCATCATCTGATTAACATTTGAAAAATTTTACAAACCTAAATAAATACCTACTAAATACTACTAATACTAAATACCTACATTCCCTTTAGCTTAAGATGTGCATTTGTTGTTGGTTTTTTGCTTTTAAACTGATTTCTAATTGCCAACATCTGGACGCAAGACACCACAGGACACCTGGATAGAGGTTAGTTGTCCATGTTCTGACAGGTCAGAGCTGTTTTGATATATGTCTGCTATATGATACATCACCATGTTACTGATGTCACTGTGAGAATGTTAGTATTTGGTTCAAAGCTGTGCCTAAGCTGTGGCTGTACTTATAGAGCACTGCCTGAGTACACTGATGTAAGCTGTATCTGCTATCCAATGCTGGGTTCAGACTACAGGATATCAGCATGAAAACAGCCTGATCAGCAAGATGTATGTTGTTGTTATCAAAGACAGCTGATCATTTCATCCTGTGTGGTGTCTCATGGTTGACAAAAACCAATACCACCTCTGAGATACCTCAGAACACACATGCAAAAGGATTACCATGTCTTAATTTTGTTTACTTTGTCCCTGGTCATGTGGCAACCTGTCCAAGGTGTCTGTGATGATGACCAACATGAGGTCAAGGTGCACAGAATCTGGTGAAAAGTGAAAACAGGCTGCAGGACAGACAACCCATAGTGACCTCTTAGTACAACAAATAGCTGGATTCAAAGGGTTGTCTGTCCTTTTAAGGGTTTTCTCAACATAAGACATTTTGGTTTCTGGTAGTTGGGTCCCACTTCCTGAATTAATCACACAGGTCTGGATTGGATGGTGACCAGTAATAGTCTGTGGTGGCCTATGTGGGTTTATTCAAAGCTATTTGTGGCACTTCTTGTTTCACTTTGCTCTTTTTCTTTAAAATACACTCAGCGTTCATCTTAATTCACCCATGACTGACACTGATTAAACAGGCACCACTGTGAGTAGACATATTTTTTTTTGCTCTTTAAATAACAGTGTCTGACGCCTTACGTTCCAATCTGCACTGACACATGCAGTTAGATATGTTCACTGAGGGAAGTGCTCGGCTCACTGGTCTGCACTCAGAGTGATGTAAGAAATCATCTGATATGGGCAGCAACAGCAAAAGGTCACTTGGCAGTCTGCGATCGGCCTTCTGTGTGTCTGATTTACAACTTTCATACTGGCATTTATGGAATGTTCTGTTCAGCAACATAACTGTCATCCTTTTCAGCATCATAGAAGGTATTGGGTAGCAGTTCCGCAGCAGCAACAGCATTGTGTATGAGATTCCTCTTTTGAAAACAAAGGACCCTTTATCTTTCGTGGTTAACACATGATTGAGATACTAAGACAAGGAATACATTTGCAACCACAATGCCGAATAATTTAGAATATCATCACTCTGGAAAAGGGATGAAATCTGTAGGGCCTTGATATCCACCTACAGGTTCAGCCGTCCTCCCAGTTAACGCCTCCTCTGTGTTTTCCATATGGCTGCTGGAGAGTTTCATGTTCACTAGAGGCTCATCAACCATTCTGAGTGCAATTGGGGATCATTTGTTTGCCATTGGCCTGTTTCCCTTAGCAACTTCCCTCGAAACCCGCCGCTGTGGAGACTATTCAAAGGAGGCAAAGTGAACAAAGAGCAGAGGTGACAAGTCAGTCAAACAAAGTCACATGGTTACCTTTCCACTTCAGCAACTCACATCTGATAGAAAACTCTCAACCTCCAAATAATGCATCCACTCTTTGAGTGGCATTTCACAACAAGAAAGGCTGATCTATTCACCGTCAGCTTTTTGCATTTTACAAGCCTATTAAGGGATGGAGTCATAGAGATAGGAGTGGTTTGAACTGTGGTCAAATTGACTGTTTATCTGGGCTTGTTTTTAATGGACAGGATATGTGGACTCTGCCATTACAGCAGACTGGGAATTGATTGTCCATTGCACTGTGGCTGACCCCACAAGCCATTTCAGGAAAAACACTGTGAATGTGGTTCTATCCATGCATGCATATTAGAGACATGACTGCCAAGCTATGGAATGCTTACAGGCAAATGAGGAGAACATTGCACTGGTGACAGCTTCTTTTAAATACACCTGCAACAGAGAAAACTGACCTACGGTGCAGATTGCTGATTGAATATGATGATTGAGTATGAAGAGGAAAATAAATGTACAGTGTGCAGAGGTTTAGCAGAAACATCCTGAGGTTTGTCAGACCACAAGTGAATACAATGTAGTTGCACAGATGATTCAGTTCCTTGAACAGGAAAAAGCAGAATCAAGCCAGACCGCAGAGCACTGCCAGAATATTGAAACACTGCCTTCAAAATAAAAGTCCAGAAGAGCTCACTGTTGTATGCATAGCTGGACTCATGTGAACAAATCAGTCAGTCAGCTATGTACATAGTAAATAACAATTACTGTAACTGAATTTAACCCATTTCTGCCTGCTCTGTCAATTTTGAAATGAGCAACATGCATTTTCATAACTTCTCCAAAGGCTGATGAAGCTCAATCAAATATTAAATCAAAGCACATGGGCAACTTTGAGTTAACAAGAGAACAGCTTTACAAGTAAAGCAGTAAAATATGGAAAAAGCAGTTCCCAGGAAAATTTCAAACAAAATACAAAAAAACTCCAGTAAAACTCCAGTAAATATTAAAGTATGTTTTAAGAAATTTAAAGGTCACTGTCTGGTCATTGATTAAACCCCTAAAAAATCACCAGTGAGCGTCAAAACTACCTATTTTCTTCCATTAAAATAATTTCTTCCTGCCTTACATCAGATTGGTTGTAACTCCACGACTGCTTCCTTTAGAATGTGCAGCTCTACATAGTCTCAGTCTCTCTCCACCAACCCACCTGCTACTAGATGAAACTCAAGCACATCAGAGCTTGTGATTGTGTCCTTCAGTGTTCTGACCTGTGAGCAAATTGATTAGAGTCAGTAAAAATGTTAGCCACATTTCCAGAACAATGCTCTAACATGAAGGGTTTTTGATTGTTGTGAAGACACTGCTATTAATAATGAAAGCAATCCACTGAATCTTCAGCTTTTTTACATGCTGGGAGTGCATGAAGACTTTTGTGTTTACTCTTTCAGCCAACAGGAGAACATTAGGTGTGCCTTGCTTGTGGCTAAAAGATTTTAGAATTAGCAGAAGCAGCTCTACAAAGTTTAAAAAAACAAAAAAAAAACACGTGGACTATGAAGCAGCTTTTCATTCTGAATGACTCACCTGGAAGCATCAGCAGTAAGGGGGCAGGATTACACAAAGTTTGAGCTGAATGATTAGTAGTTCACAGTGGTACTTAGCACTTTGGTTAAATTCTCACAGGCTTGTAAAGTTCGGAGACGATCTAGTTGTGTGGGAATGCTTGAGGAAAGGCAGTCTTTGAGCTTACTCCTCCAAATTTATAACACCCAAGAAAATGGATTTTGAGCTTATGGGACCTTTAAAGTGTTGTCCCCACAGTATGGGTTAGTGGTACTTCAATCAGGCTTTTATTGTGAAACCACCAGCCGGATGCTCGTCGTGTAGTTACAGTGAACTTGCAGCAGTGGAAGAGTTTGAGCAGCAGCGGCTGTGTGTGACTGACAGTCAGTGTGTGTCCGCGGGATATTCCAACAGTGTGTCTGCTGCTTCACCAGCCTCAGAAACTACTTGTTTGCTCCTGGCAGCGTCGGTAGGTGAATTTGACTGAATGTTTGCGCATGTAAAGTGAGCTCCATGTTGTTTTTCCGACGTGACGAAGGACTTTTATCAGCTTGTTTGTTTCTGTAACAGCTTCAAACAGAGAGCAGTCTGTTAACGCGATAATTTGCAACTAAACATGCTAACTGCTAATGTTTCGTGTCACTTAGCGGCGTCCAGGTGGAACTTTCTGGCGTTAATGTGGGAATAGTTAGAAGAAGTTTGTTCTTTATCATGTGAACCATCAGACCTTCAGTCCCGGTGTGCATCCAGGTGAGCACATCCTCCTGTGGACAGGTGGAGGCTGTTCATGTGAGGAGACACCGCCGCAGCAGCTCACAATGCAGAAAAATTAAAAGGTGGAGTCTGCGTTTAGATAACTTGTGAAACTAGAGACACAAGGACACAATAGACTATTTTAATATCTTTGAACGCAGGACACAGTGCCAGATATGTATTGTGTTACACTGTACATGACACCCAATACCACAGCAGGGAGCAGGCACTGGTGCTGCTCTGTAGGTGGAGAATGTAAAGACGGACTCCGTCCAAACGTTTGATAACAGCACATTATCATACTGGTCCACAGCAGAGAGTTTGACCTTAGGCTGTCAATAAATCAATATAACACTGTCTCTATTTCGGCTTTCATCCTACATAATATGCAGGGTTATTTAAAGTGAAATTTTTACTTTTGTACTTGGCTTTTACTGTTGTTTTTGTCTAAAGAACACATACAGGGCCTGTCATTAGCTCCAAACAAAATGCTGAAATTGGAAATATTCTCAGTTAAAGTGCTGCTTGGAGGATTACTTGCCTGCCGAATTTATTAATAGATACTGACGACTACTTAAACTACTAACGTTATCCTCTACCTGTATTATATCCACATTGATGAGCAAAGCAACTTCAAAATGTAGTTTTTCATATGGGCTTTGGCACTGTAAATGCAAACCTCCTGCAGCAATGAATGCCTTTCTTTATCTTAAAAGCAAACTGCATGCATGAGTTGCAGCAGTGTATGGCAAATGTGTCTTTGCGCTTCAAGTCAGTAGATCTCTTACAGCCAGTGGCGAACATGCTTACAGCTGCAATGTTGAGTAAATGCACATTTTGTAAAATTATACGTGTTTTAAACAAACAAACACCCACATGCATACACAGTGCACTGTCCAAGTGTTTTTTCCCCATTCCTTCTTATTTGGCAGGTAGTCTCGTGCTAGGAATCTGCCAAAATAAATAACCTGCAGGTAATTAGGAAGGCCGCTTCTGTGCTCTTTCTCCACTCTTGGAAGTGCGTAGGGAAGCTAATTAGCAGCCATTCCCCTTCACCAAAAACCTGGAAGATGTGAGGTGAGTGAACTCAGAGGGATTGTGACAACACTCAAGTACCTTGTGCTTGATCATTCTAATGGCCACAAAGTAGAATTACTTTTCAGACTCAGCAAGGCTATTCACCTACATTTTGCACTTTGTCTTGGATTTTTTTTTCTCAAATCTTATCCCTGAATCAGTTCCTTTTTGCCAAGTTTTGGTACTGTCTTCCAAAGGTAGACCACATCTGATCTAACTTGCAAAGGATGCCAACACATTTGAGAAACTTTCAGGTGTTCTCACGAGTATTACCAGACATGTTTTCTGTCTCTTGATATTGTTGTCTAGCTTGAGTTATATCAAGATCTGATCAAACTTGGCAGTGTTTTTAACACTGGCTCAAAAGGTGTAGTCTAAGAAGCTGCATACTTAGCTTTTCCTCTTCCATAAAAGTGATATGGCTAAAAAGCTTGACCTTTTAATCCTTATGGTGTTAGCCTGCAATGCAAAGAGAGACATCCTCAAAGTGAAAAACACTGTTCAGTGTCCTTTAGTGACAGTGTCTGCTGATGTGCTGGTGGTAGTAGGGATTAATGTCAGTCTCCTTTTGGACTGAAAGAATAATGGATGATCCCATTGGAGTGGGATCAAAGTGATGATTAAGCCTCCAACCTGTCTGCTGTTGTAGGACTTTCTAATTGTCTGTGATAAATAGCTGTGCGATGGCGTTAAGCTGTGGGTACACATTATCCCCACTCCAGCAGACTGCTGTCCAGAAACATCTAGTCTCACCAAAAGATGTCTAGTTTTTACCAAAGGAGACCTATTCTAGTGTGTATACATGAGCGTGATCCTGCAAACATCAACTAATTTATGTTTTCGGATGAGCAACGGTCTTTTTGGCTACTGCATCTGTCCTGTTGGAGGCTACAGAAGTGATGAGATTTGATGCCAAGAGCTGAAAAAAACAGTTGAAAAATGAATGAATTGATTATCAGAAAATAAATCAACTAATTTGAAAAACAAACAAGCACAGCATTCTCTAGATTCAGTTTATTAAGCTTCTTTGCTACGTTTTTCTATCATAAATTCATTAAGTTATATGTTATGGACTACTGGCCACAGAAAACCTTTGAAGATAACCAAATTATGTTGGGAATTTTCCATGGATTTCTTGAAAAGCAAATCAATTAATTGAGTTTGTGAGAAAATAGTTTATGTAGTTTTGGAGATTCTGTTCAGTTGATAATAACTTTTCACATAAACATGATAATTCCTTCAATTTGCATGTTGAAGATCAGTGACTAAAAGTTTTAAGTGAAACACTTTAAAGTTGCAAAACAAACTTTAACTGCTCGCTAGATTCAAACTTGTAAGATGCATTTCTGGATTGTATCAGTCAAGCAGATGGAGAACAAGCAATGTGATGTGGTACAATAAGGTCTTTAAGAAAAGATGGAGCTTGTTCTTCAATCGCTTTATATGTGAGAAACAGGATTG
Source organism: Dascyllus trimaculatus (assembly GCA_024666655.1). Classification (NCBI taxonomy): domain Eukaryota; kingdom Metazoa; phylum Chordata; class Actinopteri; family Pomacentridae; genus Dascyllus; species Dascyllus trimaculatus. Next base: position 24,253,651 of record CM045466.1, on the reverse strand, counting down.
TAGCATCGATTCTTGATTTATAGTAAGCCAGTAAAAAGAAGCTAATATTGGAGGAATATGATCTCTGTTACTGGTTCCTGTCAGACGTGCTGCATTTTACATCAGCTGGAGATTTATAAGAGAATTATTGGGAGTCACAGTTATCCAGCCTACAGGTTATAAATGCATGGACTAGTTTCTCAGCATCACTCTGAGACAACAAGTCCCTGATTTTCACAATGTTATGCATAAAGCAGACTTGCTTCATATGTGTGTCAAAGAACATATCCTGATCAAAAATAACACCAAGTTTCCTCACAGTAGAACTGGAGGCCAAGACAATGCCATCCAGAGTAAGTATGTGTTTAGACGGTGTATTTCTGAGGTGTTGAAAGCCAAATACAATAACTTCAGTTTAGTGGCTGTAGTAATTATGATGGGAGAAAAGGATGAGGTGAAGTGAAGGAAGTGCAGGACCACAAAGTCCTTATAGGGAGGAGGTCAGGATGGATGGACGGCTCATAGACAGTCATTCAATCTTTTAAACCTGCCTGTTCCATACATTCTTTGATATTGTAATCATTCTGACAAAATTCCACTGTGTTAAACATTTTCTTTTGTTATTCATTGAATCTCACCAAAACAGTCTTAGATTGGAATGTTGAGATGCGATATTTTTTGGCCTGAACCTAACCGAGCAGAGACGGAACATATCTGTGCTAAACGACAGTCCTGTGGTTTATATTTAGAGATAGGAACAAATGATTTCTGTAGTGGTTCAGATTGGAGGACTTACATGCTGTCCATTTTCACTGAGCTGATCTTAGTGTTTCAAATGGACCATATGGCACATGCTGTACTTATAGCAGCCAAATTGTTGGGTTGCTTCTCAGTATGCAGCCAGGTGTAAATATTTAGCAACAACTAAGACCCACATAAGGACCGGTTTGTGAGATTCAACCTGCTTTATTTAGTTATGCGTGAATTATGACTCGGAAAATATTTACTATTCTAAGCTTGAACTTCCAAACAGCTGCAAGTGCAACTGGCTCCTAATGAGTTGTGGTTAAAAGGTGGATTACCTTCTACTGTTTCATTGTGTGTGAGTGCAGTTGCAGTGTGAGTGCATGTTTGCACACTCTGAATTACAGTACTTTTTTATTGTGTGTTCCCAAGGTCTCCACCTTCTGTGCTTCAGAGTGTGGGACTGCCAGCAGAGGTTAGTTACATAAGCCTGTTGGGTGTTACATCATTGTTTTGGGGGCCCTAGTCCGTAGAGCTGGGGCTGGGACTTCAGATGGGTCTGATGGGTCCACTGCCTCCCACAGACCCCTCAACCACCCCCTCCTCCATTGGACGCGATTGGAAGCAGATGCTCAGTGAGTCTCTCCTGCTGGGAGACATGGCTCAGTGCTGCTGATGAAATGGGGCTCCACCTGTAACATAGATGGGAGTTTTTGCATGTGTTCTGTGTTTTTGTCAGTGTTTGTTGATTAGCTGACATGGAAGTGTGGTTTGGGTGGGCTTGGTTGCCATGACATCAAAGAGAAAACATGCTAAACAGGAATGATTTATAGATCTACAATCCTGAAAACAGCCCCACCTCTTTGTGTTCACCGCCAGTAAATCAATCTCCCAAAATCTCATAAATATTCATAAAAAACTTTGTGGGTCAGAGTTGATGTGTAGTTAAACACAGCGTTGTTTGAAGAACCAAAAGCAAAAGCCCCTAAATGTAATAATTGGAAGATTCCTAGTAGATGTTTTTGCACTTTGGAATTTCTGTCATTTAGAACAGTCAGCCCAGAAAAATCAAAACAAGGGAAGCCTGGGCCAGCGTGCTTTTGAGCGGCTGTGCGACCTTTTGGATTGACATCCACATTATGTTCCAGATCATTTCTTTTTAAAAACAAGCATGCCTGTCAGCCCTGAGATTCCTTCCCTGTACAAGAAGTGGCTCTAAGTTGTGTACCTGTAAATCAAGAGTAGGGTTGATTCACTGCTTTGTCTAATAAAGACAAAAGGCAGAGCTTATTACAGTTTGCCTCGTCTGTCTGATTGAACAATAGTGTGTGGCTGTAAGTACGAAGTGTTGCACCAGTTTAGAATGAGCAAAAAAGGTACATATATGTCCATTTATATCTTTCTTTACCTGCAAAAAACTTAAAAGGATTGAAGGATGAAGGGTTCAGGCTGGAAATTGAGCTAAAATAGTAAGATTAGTTAGCATTTGGTGAAGCTGATGACTGCGGCTAGCTTATTCTTTTCATGCTTTGTAGGCATCAGACACATCCAGCGCTGACTCAAGTGACATCATCTGAGGATTTCTCTTCACATCACACAGCTCCATTTGGACACACAAAAGGCTTTATTTTTTAACATGCATACACTCCATGGCACCTGGAAGCACACTGGTGTTGGGCTCAGTTTTGTGCCGTTTTACCGCCATTTCACTCCTTTCGACAAAAAAAAATCAGAAATCTAACCTGGAACCTTGAATTTGATAATGTGAGGGGTGTACATATCCACTCTTAAACCTCTCAAAGTGCTTGATGTTTGAAATTTACAAGCTAAAATCTGCATTATTATCATTATAGCACTGCTGCCTGTAGTAGTGGATGCTGATGCCAAGCAGTGGTTAGTGCTGTAGTTTTTGAGCGTTACAGTAGGGACAGATGTTAAGACTGAAATCTCCCCACCGGGTCTCACTGAAGAAAAGACGACCCATGCTGACCGCATCTTCCCAATATTTTCTCACCCAGACTTGTGTAGCCGCCTGTGTTTTTTCTCACTGCAAAGTTTTAACATTACAGCAGGTTGTTGCGCAGCAGTCTTCGTGTTGCTTCCATCAGCTTCTCCATGAAATCAAGTGAGATGGTGCGCTGCTCCCTGACCGCTCTCTCTGGCGTGATAGGATATCTAGGGATGTCCTGAGCTGATGTCAACTGTCTGGACTTTCCAAGCCCATTTTTCTTGTCCAAAGCATGGGGGAGTGGGAGGTGGGAAGTGGGAAACTTTATTAAACACATCATGAGAACATCCGGAGAACATTAAGTGTCATAGAAGTCTCTGTCATGGTGTCTGTTGCTAGATAAACTCCAACAATGCTCGCTGCTTGTCCACACGGAACTGCTGGTAGCACGCAGGACCGTCTCCTGAAGTCACTACTGTGTTAAACAGTAAGACTGCACTGGCACAATCAGGTACTACAGCTAATCTACAACACATATTCCGACATGCATGTAAAGAATACCGGGTTGTGACATCTTTTGGAGCTTGTTGAGCAGATGCAGGAAAGCAGTTTTTTCTCAAAGCATGGCAAAGCCTCTCAGTTGCCAAGCATATCCACTGGATTGATTTTAATAACCTTAACTTACTTGAAATCAAATTACGTCTGTGTAACTTCATCACAAATCCTAATGTCTCATGGCGCACACACACGCTAATTGTTTAGCATGTGTGTGTCTTATTGTGTACCTGTAATTTCTGAGGTGCTGTTGTTGAGTCTTAAGTTTACTCCCAGCAGGACAGCGAGGCCACTGGGTCACAGAACCTACATTCAGTGGCATTTTCCCTATGTAGAGTGGGCGTAACAGATGTAGGTCACAGGAACAATGCTGCAGTGTTGCACATTAATTTACATGCGTTTGATGCGTGAATAGCTTTTGTAGAGGTTTAGTTCATTCATTGAGATTCATAATTTTCTTTCTGCAATTTAATTACTTGTGGTAGTTCACCGGGCCAGAATTTTTTACAATATATTTAGATGTTTTGATAAATATGGAAGTATGCAGCACTTTTTCACTTACTGATTAGTTTTGTGTTCTTTCATTTCTTTGAGAAACTTCACCGGTGGACGGGTCTGAATTTGTGTTTGTGCTCTGTACTTGCTCTGTCTAAGAGGGATAAGTGAGCATACTTCACAAACCCAGCTTTAATATGAAGTTGAAATCCCCAGCATGGTGGTGACTAAGTTAATGATTTGTTGTTTCAGGACCAGGTGGCGTTCAGGGGCGTGGACACTGGAGGAAGAAAGCTGAACTCTACTGTCTCAGTGGTCCTCTAGTAAGTACATCAGCTGAGTTCATTTGTGCTTACATAAAAACTGACTCTTGTCTGAAGCTTTGTGAATGTTTCATGGGACATTAAAAAAGACGATCATATGGTGCAGCCAAGAGGACATGCTGTAAAACACACACACTCACACACATATCCTGTGTTTCCTGGGGTCAGCCAGACATGAGCTGACCTTTAGAGGGCCTCTCTCTGTTTGGCTGGTTGACTAGTCGGGGTAACCATTTGTCAATGACATCATGTGCAGCTATGAGGAGGTGAATCAACAACAGACCCGACTGTGCAGACAATGCCAAACTTTACACTCCTCACCATGGTAACAGCTAATTGTTTAGCTTGTGTGTGTGTCGTTTGTGGTCATAGATATTATAGAGTCTTATTTTCCAGTAGTTATTATTTTTAAGTAGGTTTGGACTCCCTTTATTTAACTTCCAGTTTTTAGTGTGGTTTTGATAGTATTACTTTTGCAAACATTTACTTTGCATTATGTCTTGTTTATTTTTGTGGAGGTTGTACATTTTTATGACGTAGTGAAAGAAGCTCAGGTCATTAAATCTGCTGAAATAATTGTATTCATATAAATTACGCTTTTAATGTTTTGTAAAATGTCCAGAACTTTTCTGTCCAGAAATCACTATTTTACTACATCCTTGAATAAAACAAACATAAAATATGTAATGTTACTGGCTGCTATTCCTGCAAATTTAGAAGATATAAAACATCTGATTGTATTTTGTTTCATCCAGTTCAGTTTTGTTTATATAGTTTACATCATAAGTCATCTCAGGGCACTTCACATTGTAATGTCAAGACCTTACAATATTATGTATGTCCTCAAGACGTGTTTCACTTCAATTTAGCTTTATTTATGTAGCATCGGTTAACAATACATGTCATCTCAAGGCCCGTCACAGAGTAGAGTAGGGTGAACACCTTAAACGAGAAACCCAGCAAATTCAAAGACTCCCTTGGAATCCCTTTGAGCAGCACGTGGAAAGTTTAACTAAGTTGCTGAAAACTCAGCGTGTTTATTTACTTATATTTGAGTACTGGACAGAACCAGGACGACCTAGCTGTTTCTTTCTTTTTCCCTGATCTAACTGCTTATTTATTGCTCAGGTATGAGATTAATTTTATATTTCTCATCAAACTCTCAGCAAGAAGTGACATAAGTGCACAAGTCTCAAATTAAACTCTCAGCCTCACCATTGTGATCATGCATACTTCTCCCATCAGCTGTTTCTAGGTTCTCGCCTTAGGGGAGCTGAGTTTAAGGTGATGTAAAGTCTCCTGCTGAAGAGCCCCATATTTCTCTGTCTGTTAGCTAAAGGTCTGCTCTGCTTGTCTTGAGGAACTTGGCCCAGCAGTTTGTATTGTCTCAGTTTCTTCTCTGGCATTCTTTTCTTGTCTACCTTGGATACTTGGGTGATGTAATACATCACAGTGCATTTTCCAGTTAAAATGTATAATTTGGTGCCTCATGCTGCTTCTGTAGCATTCATGGTTGGGGTCGTGTGACATTTGTTGGCGGTGGACAGAGCTTGTATTATTTGTTACAGGTAATTTCAAAACAGATGTAGTTATGTGGGCAGTTCATGCTGATAACACAATATTGCAATATTAATAAGCATTAGGGGTGTAACGTTAGAAAAAAAAAATCACATTTCGGTACGTACCGCAGTACGGAAGTCTCGGTTCGGTTCAGTACGGAACCCTCTGGAGTAGACAAACGCGCCGGCGCGTCAAAATAACATGACCGATTTAAGATGACATAGCAGCAAGACACAGCCTCACTGAGTCTCTGCTTAAACTTGTGTCAGAAGTGTGGATTTCCAACTATCTACCAGTGTTTGAATTGTGTTGATCGGCCAAGTAAAACCAGAGTTATGACAAATAATAAATGCCATACTTTTTCAGACGTTTGGAGCTCCTTACGGCTTTGGTCTTGTCCACTTGTTTTACTCCTTTTTCATACTGTACCAGGAAACTGAAGTGATCTCAAACGTGTGATTTTAACGACGGCGGAGCGTCTTCCAGCTCCGGCTTCTTGCTGTTGGCATTAGCCATCCCATTCGCTAGCCATACGTCACAGAAGCGCCAGCAGGAGAAAAGGCGGTGCGTCACATCCTGTGTTCCACTGGAAACTCCTACTTGTTTTTAGTTCCACAATACTGTGCAACTGTGAGACGCAGAAGGTCCGCCACAACTGTGGGCACTACGAGGTTTGCAATCAAAACAATTCTGTACATCGGCCATTCTTAATAGTCTGAAAATGTTCATACCGCGGTACACCTCTGTACCGAACCAAAAGTGTCTGTGCAGAGCGGTTTGGCTCGGTTTGGTGTATTGTTACACCCCTAATAAGCGTAGTGTTAACAAGCAATCACACTGACCAGCACTGATGGACAAACCTTCTGCTGTTTGTGTTGTATGTCCTTCTAGATATTAGGAAGATTAGACCTTAGCAGCTGCTGTGTTGACACAATAGACAGTGTGTTGCCAAGTCTATGCACACATACAGAAGCTTGAGTGGCCTAACTGTGTGAGTAAGTGAGTGAGTGGTAGAGTGCACTGAGTGCTTTTCTGGAGACCCTGTTTCCAGCTATATCGGATTATTTATTGTTCTCTTAGTGCACTCATGATATACCTCCTCTCAGGAGTGTGTGCTTGTGTATTTGGCTAGCATCTCTGTGGCTCTGCTGGTAGCTTTTGTTGTTCCTGTTTGTTGTTCTTACAATGAGTTGACTTTTTTCGGGGGTTTGATGCAAATAGTGATTATGTATTTAGGGAGACTGATAACCAGTACTTTGAACCAATATGCATTTGCCAAAAAAAGGAAAATCTTCGTATCAAAATAATAAACTAACACAAACTCCAGCCCAAAGTTTTGTTATATTATATTCCTTTATTTTGTTTTACATCTGTTTAATTAAAAACTAACTTCTTAACGTTTAACCATAGGTGTTGATAGGCTATTGTTTGTGTTGCGTAACCACAGAGTGCTGACTACAGATAGAGAGAGGAGGCTGCCAAAATAGTGCATTTTAGAAAGAATGAATTTTATTTGGAATGTGTGTCAAATATATTACTAATACCTGTAAATCAGGAAAATGCTGAATATGGGATCTGATAATGATGAGGCCGATAATCAGTCGACCCCTAATCCTTTACTAGTGTTGTGTCCAGTGACCTTACATAATTTCCCAGTATGGTTGAGTTGACAATAAATAAAAACGTTACGTTTATCTCTGGCGGATTCCACAGGGTATTTTATTTTGAAAAATGACTAGATCGTCTTCCCCGACTTCAGTCTGTGCTCGTTTCCTGCACTTGACTCTTCAATCTAACCCCCTGCCAAAATGAATAAAAAACGAACATCTCTGGAGAGCTTCGAAAAAGTAGAGACTTGAAAAAGTAAATACACATTTTGCAATAAATAGTAATTTTATTCATTGAGGACACTTAAAAAATGTTGTTGAATAAAAAAGTTGCAGCCTTTTTTGCACCATGGACCAGTTTCAAGCGGTCTGCAGAAAATTGTCTTGCTTGAAACCGGTCCGTGGTGAGAAAAGGTTGCAGTACGCTGCTTTAAAGCTTGACTCGATACACATTTGAGAGTAGAAAAGTAACAACTACTGACAAGTTTCTTACAACTTCCTGCTGTTTGCTCAAACTATAATTTAGTCCTCAGCTCCCTGAGCTCCTCTGGACTCCATACATACACTGACCCACCTCCAACACAAATAAACACTCCATCACCAAATCCACCCACATGGCTCTCTTTAAATCAGGAACATGTGTATGTTGTGAGTCAACTGTACATTTTTATTACCAAACAGTTTTTGACAGTTACCCATCCAGCTTTCTTAGGCCTGTGTTTTTTTCGATGTCCTGCTTGCCTTGTATTTGTTAGTGAGAGACTGAGAGTTGGCTCTTGATGAGGTTTGTTGCTCACAGGACTGTGTGAGATAGACGTGACTCATGCTGAAACAGGATACTCACAGTGACAGCAGGGGTGAATCAAGTGGTGGCTGCAAATCTGTTGTGCCAGTTGTTTCAATAGAAAGACTTTAAACTGGGGTTACTTAGTCATATCTTTGTGACAGCCTAATGCTATTAGTCCTGTGCTATGAAGACAGACCCCACCCATCTGGAACTCCCCATACCTTGAATCATCCAATAAAAATATAAGTTTGACGAAGAAAACAGGAGACCCAAGTGTGTGAGGTCATGATGTATGATGTTTTCAGGTGGCTCCAGGTGTTCCCATCCTGACCTCCTCATGTCTAGCCAGTTTGAACAGATCCAAAGTGGGTGATGAGTCAAAGGAGTCATCATAAAGTGAAATAATCCGACTGGGTGACTGTGTTGAGCTGACAGACGTACATGGACTCTCACCTCCACCTGGTGCTGCTTATCATTGTTCTTGGTCTGCTGCCACACTGGAGCTTACAACTTGCCTTTTATAGGAAGGCATTTGTGCAGGATGCCTGAGGTGGTAGCAGTGTGTGGCTGTGTATGTAACCTTGATACACAATTACAGAGCTGCTCCTTACATCAGCGATACCTGCTTATTTATTACTAATCTGATGAAGCATTTCCTGCTCCTCGTGTTAAATCCTGACCAGGCCACCAGACAAAAATCATCAGGAGTGGTTCTCCTGGCCAAAGAAAGCCCAGTACTGTATGTAAATATGTGGTGTTTTTTCAGCTGCTGTCTGTTACCTTTTATTTGTTCTGCCTGCCACATCTGCTCACTCTGTTCCTGGTTGGGTCATCCTGGGTCTCTCCTTAGCTGAGTTTGATTGAGACAGTAAACTCCCCTCCTTGCAAATTTTCTTGCTCAATACACAGTTACCCAAAATGCTCTTTAGAGGCTGTTTGCTGCAGCATCAGATCGACATTTGTCATTGAAGTATCCGATAGCAGCTGGTAACTGTTCTCCTCTTACAGTATTATGTTGGAAAGTTCCTCCTTGAATGCAGCTACAAATCTAAAGTCTTCAAAGCCTGCAGTGAAATGCTGCTGTCATTGCACAGTCTTCAGGATTTTATTAAAGTTGAATGATCAATATTTTTGTATTAACAGTAGATCAGATGCGTCCCCCTCAGGTTTTATGCCTTTATCTTCAGTCTTTTGTAGTTTGTTGTTTAGTACAAAAACTCTGCTAGCAGCTGTTTCAGCAGAAGGTTCAGATAAATCCACTGTTCTCTTTCTGCCCAGCATCAAATAGCAGACAGGCACTGTTAGTTGAAACAGATATTTAACTAAAGAGGACAACTCCAACGGTAAAAAGAGAGTTAAACAACACAACTTTAAGTAAAGGCTGATGATAATACATGTCTGCTGAATGTGTAAATAGGCGGCTGTATGGTAACGTGCTCTCCAGCGATGCCATCGGTACCATGGTGGAGGGGTCAAACTAACAAAAAATGCTAAGAATTAACTATTAAAAAAATGTAATCATGCATAATAGACATTTTTCTTGATCGAGTAGTCACAAACAATGAAATTCATTGATCACTGTCAATTAAGATAACGCTAACGCTGCCTTTATTTCATGTGGACTGATGCTTGCTATGCAGTAACCATCCAAAGGACTATTTTGAGTCATTCCAACTTTAGGGAATATTATTATCAGACTTGAAATAAGTGACCAGTGTCTTGCACTGTAATTAAATGAAACTTCAAACTTGTGAACTTGAAAGACACAAAACTGTCAAAGTGGAGTATCAGTTTGGAATTATAAGGGATTACCATCAAGTGACAGAATACGTGGGGGCCGTCGTCATTTAGTTGCCCGTCTTTCACTGCAATACGCCTCATGTAAGATTTAGACAGACAATTAAGACTTCATGTGTGACAGTTTTCATTTTAAAAAATGTAACTGAGTTGAAATTTGTTGTTGAGGAGCTGAAAGTATCATCAAAGTAGCATCCAGCTGTTCTTCCAAACTGCACTAAATTTCAGTGAGAAGGTATTTTTACATTCTAACCTTCATTTTCATGGCATTGAAATGCAAATGTATATATTTTACATATGCAACATGTTTTTGAGGATCTCCTGAATGTACTTTTTAAAAAATATCAGAAATGGTTAAAATGAAGTCCTCTTCATACACTACATGCATTACATTAGGGATTTTTCATTTTTAATTTCTGTTCACATTCATAATCCACAGACTATATGCTCTTCAGACTGTTATTGTACATTTTCTTTTGGTCGGGCAGAGTGCATTTTAAAACTTATTGCTGCAAATTGCTGAGGCAGTATTGTATGTAGATTAGTTTGAATTAGATTGAATGAATTTTCTACCCGTTCAAATTCCTTCAAGCTTGATTATTTATTTATTTATTGAAATTTAACAACCCTACATTACATATAGACCACCTGCATGGCAGACAAGCACAGGTGAGAACAAACTTCACTGCACATTTAAAAGTGAGAGCCGCTTTATTAATTGCAGCATTTTTGCAACAAACAACCTGGATTTGTTTACCTTTTATAAGGGAATAATGCACAGATGACTATTTATCTGTTGACTTGTAGCAGAGAAGTGGCAACCTCTAGGCCTGGAAAATGAAGCCAGGTCCTTGATTGGCCACTTGAGGCCAGCTTCAAAGGTGAGTTAATCCTTGTAGAATCCCATGTTAAAATGGTCCAACCAGCAATTTACAATACTTCAAGGATCTGCTGCTAAAGGCCTGGTGCCAGATACCAACAAGTCCTCTGAGAAACCCTCAGAGGTCTTGTTGAGTCCAGGCCTTGACAGGTCAAAGCAATTGTGGCATCACCCAGTGGACCTAGAACATCATGTTTAGGCTCATTGGTTTATATTCAAACATGGGTTTTCAGTTTGTTCGGCTAACTGCCTACCCTTCAAACTGTCAAAGGGAGTGATGCAGAACACCCACATACCTCCTAGAGGAGCTGAAATCATGTTTGTGACTGCATTTGTGTCAGTTATGGCTGTTGGGCTTCAGCCATGTGGGAAAGTGGTTCCCTCTGTCTCTGCGCTGTTGCTTTTTCTGGTTTACTGTCCCTCTGTTTGACTCATCAGGGCGGCTGGAAGGAATAAAAAGGGATTCCAGGCCCTTCCTATCTCTGCTGGGTGACCCGGTCCAACCCTCCCCCCTCCCACCCATTCATCCTCATTTCTTTTCGTGGAAGCTCATTAGGACAGATTCCCATTTCTGGTCATCACTCTCATAGTGTTCGTTAGGGCTGTCAGACACAGTCCAGGTGTAAGTCCCCCTGGCTGGGATCCTAGTGACCCACTCCCAGATGCCAGGTTCACTGTCTAACTGCGCCTCAGTTACTGCCTAAACAGGCCAACGCTCATATCACCGCCAAACCCACCCTGTGGTTTTGTGGGCTGTGGTTGCTGGTGAGCCGCCAGTCGCTTCCAGTCTGGTCATGTGACTCCTAGTCCTTCCAGTCCTCACCCTCTGGCAGTCTCATTCTCTGTCCTGTTCCTCTTACCATGTCCCTTCTATCTCTTTCACCCTTCCTGGTGTTTCTGTGACTTTTACTGGAAAATCTATACCACGAAGAACAACTGAAACCAGCGAAGCTATGAAAGGTACAGTTGACTGTTCATCTCCTTTTTCCTTTCATCCATCATGTTACTTCTCAATCTCAGCCTCTGTTTTTCCCATATTGTCTCAATTGAGCTATGCGATTGCTCTCGTGGTCGGACATATCCGCTCATTAATGTGCTTTGAAAGCTTGTTAGCCTGCCGGGAGCCTGGGCGACGGGCTTTGGTGGAAGAGGGGGTCTGGTTAGTGTAATACCAATGTTTCTGCTGTTGAGTAGACATGTAGGTCATGGCAGTGTAGGATGATAAAGCTGCAGTTGGGAGAGAAGAGAGGGAGCTGTCATTGATGGGTGCTGTCAGTGTAAGGTGCTGGCTATATGACTGCAGCTTCTGTTTGGGGAAAAATGCACCATTTATTGTCTTATCTGTCCCTTCCTACACTGTTAGAATTTTAGGCATTGTGCTTTTATCACACCAATTCATTCTTGTCCATTCCCCATTTTTTGTTGCATTTTTTTGGCTTTCTAACCTCTTTATCGGCCCTCTCTGAAGCTCTTATCTGCTCTTTCACTGTCTATTTGTGGCTACTGAATGACACCTTGAAATCTTGTGCTGCATTATAAGGCGCTCGTGGGAAGTTTGCTCTTGTTCACAGGCCTCATACACGCAAGTTTGTGCAGTGGTTGGCACGACAAAGAAACTTTGACCACTCATCTGGATGTTTATTGTATAAGAATAAACTTTGTTAAAGCTAAGCATTTATGAAGATGACCAAACAGTGTAGTTGAGGTGAGGTTTGAAGGTGCTACCACCTACAGTATATTTGCTGTTTTGTGGATGTTTCAGGTTAATTCATTTACTAAGTGGGCAGTGGACACAAATACGGTATTATACTATAATAAAAATATACTGTATATTAAAGTGTCGTCTCTCATCAAATATACTATATCTTCATCAAGCCCAAATTTACAAGCTAGCCATTCAAACGAGTCTGGTTTACAAGTAGTTAAATACTTGAGTTTCTTAAAAAGCTAAGGCACCGTTTCCTGAGTGGAAATGATTTTTGAATGTAAACCCCAAGTCTTGCTGTGTGAAACCAGTTATTAAACAGTAGCTATGGGCATTAATGCATGCAACAGTGGTCAGATAAAGATGAATGAAGCAGACCATCAAGAATTTTTTCGCTCGCATACAACACATTTTTTTGGCGCTCTATGCAAATACAAAAAGGGAATCTCATCTCATACATAAAATGGTAAATTCCACCATCCTCAATACGCAGTGCTTTCTTTTTCTTTTGTTAAGAAGGTGTAAAAGTTGTTTCTATGTGAACATCACACACATTTGTGCATTGTTCCCATGTGGTACAAAGTTCAGCCTGAAATGTGGCTCTTTTGTTAAGCTGAGCTACTTTTCGTTTGCTTCCCAAATCTCTGCAGTGGAGGTGGAGATCGCAACACAAGGTTAAAATAAACTGTTGTTGGTCTTTAAGAAACAATCTGTTGAGTGAATGTAATAGAGCTTAGACAGATGAATTTCCTGTAGGCCACTTTTTGAGCCTGAGGACTTTTCTTTTGGAGTCTGCGGTTGTTATCGATCTTGATCTTCAAAATATATCGATATAATAAAAAACATGGTGAGATGAATTAAAACAAATGAGATGCATAAACAAATAGTTTCCTTTGTTTCTCTGTCCAACTTTTTTTCTTTTGTTCCTTTTCCCCATCTGTTATTTCTTTTCACAACACTTTACGAAGACTTTTATTGTGTTCCAGTTTAATTGGCGCTGGTGGTTCATGCTCGGTGCTCCCTGTGAATGCCATCTCATGCTGCTGGATAGTTTCAGGGCTGAATAAACTCAGCCTGGTAGGTTCTTTTCAGTCTCAGGAGCCATCCGCTGCATGGACTTGAGCGCTCTGCATGTTATACAGAGTATTCCTTGAAACCAGAAGCTGCTGAGTATGAGTTTGCCTGCATGGCTGACCCTCATCAAAGCAATGCGGTGAAGGAGGGGAGAGGGTTTAGTGGAACACATATTTCCAGTTTCTCTGCATCCCAGGACATTGTTGTGGTCTATCTGCAACTGTTTATGGAAAAACAGGAGTTGAGCTCTTTTGCCCTGAGTTTTCTGTGTTGTGCTGACAGTTCAGTGTGGTCAGGGTATGTTAGCAATCAACATTCGGCTCTTGCTTAACAAGGGGCTAAATTGAAATCACATTTGCTCTGACATTTCTCTGTCGGCTTTGGAAGACCTGATGTTTCTCCACTGCTAATTAGCTCTGAAGTGGCTGAACCCCCTTTAAAGCTCAGTCAAAGCACAATGCTGCAGAGCCTCAAAGCTTGGCCCTGAGCCCAGAGCTACTCTCTGTACCAGCTGAAAAAGATCATGAGTCTGTTTCAGGGTTTACCTTTTCACCCAGCCATAAACACATCAGATGGTGTGATATCTTGACGAATGAGGTGATGAATTAAAAAGCTAACGGTGCAGACCAGAGGCTAGTGAGGGCACAGTTTACATTGGTGTCGTAACACAATGTCACCACTAGATGGTGCTGTTTGCTGTGAAGCTCCAAACAAAAAAGTCAGTGTTTGACTCAAATGATTCCGTAGTTTAAACAAATGTTCTACAGAATCACTTGAGTCAATAAAAACCCTCCACAATAAAAAAAACATTTAATGAAAAATCTGTGCCTTGCCCTCTCTGTCCACCTCCTCCATGTGACTGGCTGTGTCCCAGTGTGTCCTTTGTTGAGTGGCCAGCTGAAACAGAGCCCTGTCCTTATCTTTGGGGCTTTGTGTGTGTTTGATTCCCTTCCTTCCTCTCCATCTTGTCTTGTGATGTGCTTTTGAACCTCAGATTTTGAATCTTTATAATGAATGAGAGGTTTGTGTGCTTGATGTGCTGACTGTTTAAGGACTGTAGCGTTACTTTTTAGAATTCATGGACAGTGCAGCCAAGCTAATGAACAGATTATACGCTGCATGCTTCCACTGTGTTCTGTTGTCTTGACTGCAACTTCTTGCTCATCTCACACGGAGTCAGTAGGAAGAAACACGCCAAATACATATTTCTTTAAAATATCAGATGGAATAAAAAACCCTTTTCATCTGTTAGTGCGGCCCCGATAGGAAAACCTCTGTTTATAACACGTTTGACAAAACTTAAGATGATCTGAGCTCTCTGTGCAGCTCTGGCATGATGAAAATGATAGAAAGATCTTTTGAATTCACACTACTGAAATTATAGCAGTAAGTCTAGTTCCAGGAGGCTTTTAATTTTCAGACTGATTACCCAATCAAAGAAAAAGCTGACTTAACAGCAGCACTTTTAAAAGAGAGTCAACACTGAAACCTGTAGGCTTCTTACGGCGAGCAGTCTTTGATTTTGTCTTTTAGAAAATAAATCAGTCAAAACCTTTGCTGCTGAACGTCCCATTTGGTTTAGAAACATTTAATTGTAGAAAAGAGTGATCACTCTGTAAGACAATCGCAGTCCACAAAGTTAGTCTTTTGTCTTGTATATCAAGCATCAGCTTTTATGCAAGGTATTTTTGTCTGCAATTTGTATACAACTTGGTGGTGTGTGGCTACTTTGTGTATAAGGAGGGATTACTGGCCTGACAGCTGATTTTGATCCCAGAGACCAGCAGAGGTCTATTTTGGGGAGATTGAGTGCCATCAAAACTTCAATGTCAAAGTCCTTAAATGGGTTTTGCCCACTGGATTCATTTTGGGACACCAAGTTACTTTTGATGTCCTCAGGTATAACAATGCAGCAGGAGCTCCATCTATTATAGACAGTTTACATGTCATGAAGAGTACCGCACGGCCTGTGACACGATTTTCTGCGGGTCAGAAGGCGCTGAAGTCTGAGGAAAACCACATGAGCATTAGGGTTATTTCAGTTTGGGCTCTGTGATGGAAAATATACAAAAATGTAACACGTCTTAAACTTTGTACGTTAAGTAGGAAAATAGTAGCATTTAGCAGGCAGGAGAAGTCTAGTGTCTTTATTTCTGGGGAATGTTTTACCCCAATTTTTTGATCCAACCAGGGATTGAAATGCTGAATTTATCAGTGGTTACAGCTTTAATCTGACCCCTCCCCTTTCAGATGAGTATTTTGAAGGTACCTACTAAAACGCCTGAATTACATCTTAAATGTTTTTGGTGAATTGCTGCCCAGAGAACTGTGTCTAATTTTGGCCTGCAACTGGTCGTCAGTGTCGTTGAAATTGGAACACCAGCAATTTAACAACGTGCTTCCATGATGCAGAGGAATGAAAGACGAATCGGCCAAATCACAGCAGTGCAGGCTGTGCATATGCTGATTGTCAGTTCTGAGTTTGAGTCCTGCTCCAGAAACACCACATCCTACTTTCCCATAATGCATCTTGTCTTTGATTGCAGCTATTCTACTTGGTGGCTATCTATGTCTTTCCAAGTTCACAGTCCATGACTCTAAATTAAAAATGTGTGGTTAATAGAATCTATATATGCTGTGATTCTAACTGTAGAGGAAAAACTTTCAACTTCACAGTACAGTAGAAATAGAACCCTTTGTTTCGTTAGTTCTCTCTCTCTCTCTTTTTTTACAAGAATGGGGGAAACATGGATAGATTCAGGCACAGCCACACAAGACATACAGCACTTTTCACCAGCAACACAGTACAAAAACATTATCAGCACCTCAATTTTAATAATATGTGTGCTTTAGATTTTCCTATAAAGTCTAATGTACATAAGGTAGACAATTTACAGGCAGTATTTTAAGTATTGTGTTTATTAAATTACAAAACAGCAAAATAAGTTGGTGTAATGCCATTACAGGCCTAATTCCAATGATTCAAGTCATTTAATAAACAATGTGAAAATTTCATATCTGTATTTATTGAATGTGTGTGTTGACACTTTAAAACCTAGGACAATATGGACTTGTGGTGTCAGAAAGAAGCATTTTAACTTCACTAGTGCAGCTTTATACAGTATTTTACCTTTTCATTTCATTATTTGTAGCGTTTGAAAGTAACTGCTTCCTTCATCTTGGCTTCCCACTTCGCCCAATATGATTGGCTTCATGACCAGTGCCTCTCATTATTTGATTGATCTTGCCTGATGAAGTGGGAAAGCACCGTTCTAAATTTATCACCCACCCACCCCTTGAGTCCATGCCTGCTGCCGCGACACATGCGCCCCTAAAGGAGGCTTGGAGATAGAAAGTGGGTGGGGGGTGGCGGGTGTTTTCTGGCAGGGCCTGTAGACCTGTCAGTCTATCTTTGTGTCCCAGTAGTCCTATCCCACGAGCCTCCAGAGCTCTGACCTTCCCCAGAACTGTGGAACCAGCGGACTGAAAAACCTGGAAAGACTTGATACTGTACCCACCAGCGACACTTCAGCCTTATTTAGACTCAATGACCCTCTGAGAAATTAACCTACATTATCAAGGTATGTAGCTTCCATTTGATTATTGACTACATGCTCAATAATCTGTTAAGTTGTTGAATGACTCTTGTGGTGAAACATTGTGTTCCACTTTACTTTTTCTTAGTGGTTGTAACAATTGAAAAAAAATGTGATGGTCTTAGGTTGGGTATTTATGTATTCCTAGTGTTTTAAATACCTTAAATGTTTAGGATTGCTCATCTATAATGTACTTTTTTAGGTATGTGTTTGGAGAATAGTCCATTCCAAATTATATGAAACTTAATAAGGACTGACGGTGTGGTTCATTTGAATGGTTTCAATGAGACTTTGAGATCAGCGATGAATTGCAGCACACTCCCCTTTTGACAGCAGCATCACATCACATGTATATTTATGCTGAAACGTCCTGAGCAAAAATGATCCCGCGCTTTTATCTGTGTGTATACAAGCGGTGGAAATAGAAAGTCTCAGTGAGATTTGGTTTTGGGGGCCGCTGAGCTCTTCCATGTGTGATTCATTCAGTGGTGAGTGACTGCTTGGGGAGACTACAGTTGTTCATTGTGCTGCACCTGCTCTCGCTCTGTCAGGACACACAGACAGAAATAGAGCGCTGCCTAACAGGGCAACACACACACACTAAACATTTAACACAAGTTTTTCCATTTAAACAAACCCCATCTTTAATCTTTACTCACAACCAAAAGTCTTACTGCTTTTTTAAAAAACAAACTACAATCAAACACTTGCTGCAGTTTGGCTGCAGCCTCCAGTTAGTCTGTGAAAAGCTATTGTTTGTGATTTTTTTCAGGCAAAGAAATACTAAAACTGCATGTAATTCTCTTATTGTTTAAAATAACTTAAGATTTATGCACACACTTCTGTATACATCATTTATTCATTAAGCCCTGAGCATTGGGTTTATTTTTACCCTCTGCTCCAAATATACACAAGCCCTAGTTCAGAGTTACTTAATTGGCTGAGGTCTGATCTGATTTCCGGCTCTTGAGGGAGGAGGTGAAGCAGAGCGGTGATGTTGTGACTGTCTTCTGTTACACGTCGTCACTGTTTGACTGTGTCACCGTAACTTTTCTCAGCTGTTTGTCAGGGTGTCAGACTCTCTATGCTTTCATTGGCTCAGGTCCAGAGCACCTAATCTAGGAAGTGTATGTGTCAGAGTACTGATGTATCCGTGTTGTGTGAGGGCAGTCATTTGGGGCGCTACAAGGCACTGTGATTTATTTCCTTTGAGGGATTTGAGCTCAGTCTCTGATGGTGCATTCGCCTGTCAAGATGGATAGTTAGCTCTTGTTCGTAAGGTGCTGCTCTTTCAAAGGACACATTAAGTTTGTGTTGGAGCTGCAGCAGTGTGTTTGTAGCCTTCACATAACACAGACAACAGAGACAAGTGATTGAGCCTGTTTGTGGATTTCTGTCTTACTACTGAAGCACCATGACTGGAAATGCCTCATACTGCTGTTCAAACCTTTATTTTAGTCTGGACGTCCTCTTGTTAACAGCCACAGTTCACTGAACACAGAACTTGCAAGTTAAATAAGACTTACCGAAGGATTCGGCTGGGGGTTTTAGACGATGCTTATGATTCCACCAGATGTGCTGCAGCGCATTTTTAGAAACATCCCAGCAGCAGTTCTCTACTCCGCTCCGCTAAAAATACAGCTAATCTATTTTTTGACTGAAGATGCATTGCGCTACACAGAGCGGATCAAGATAGCTAGGAAGTTGGACATTACAGCGGTATAGAGTATCCTTTTGATTTAAAAAGAAACTGGTTGCCTGTAACATGACTATATAACATGACTACATCAATGCCATAACCTGTGGCATCAGGCCAGAAGTCAACTGGTCAGTGGATATAGAACAAATGTAAGTGTTCTCTTTAAACACAGAAATGAAGTAACTAAAAAGATGAATATACACTGAACAGTAATATAAACACACCATACAAATAGCCTTTTTTTCTTACTCAGAAGAAAGGTAGCAGATTATATTTAGCCAACCGTGCGCAAAATGTTTATGAGCTGTACAACTGGTGCCAAATTCTTGACCATTGAGTTAAAATGAGCAACCAGGTGCCCAGGCCCACAAGGTCCCCTGAGGATCCAACATTTACTTGTCTGAGCTGTGGTAACTGAACTGAAATGCGTAACATGATATTTTGCAATTTGAGGCACTCACATCTCACTTAGTAACAGGTCGAAAAATCTAAAATCCATTTGTGTTCAAGCTGAATGTATTGAATTTTGGCCTCTTGTGGAGAGATGAGCTTTAAATTGTAACATTGATCTGACAAACCTCAAGTTGTTAAAGCTAACATATTAGCAAATACTTGTTTCTAAGCACTACAACAGACACAGCAACATTAGCATTCATTTGGAGTTTTGTTTGACTCAACCTTACAATTGTGCAGGCAGTATGCACTTGTTATATATCTTGTTTGTTCTCCACTATTTCCTGAGGAGAAGATTTGTCCCAATTGCTAAATAATGACAGACTAGTTGCTGTCTGTCAGCTGTTTGGTTGGGAGCAGCCAAAGTGTGCATTGACTTCAACTGAGCATCTGAAACATTAAAGTTCAGGCTGTTTAAACCAAAATAAGGAGCTGAAATAGACTCAAACACTCTGTAGAGCAAAGGGGACCTGCATCGTTGGGCTGTGATTCTCCATGGGTTCACTTTTACATAGCACACTTAGTAATTTAAGCCACTCTAATTCAAATTGATCAGTGCTGCTCTAAATCATATTATCACTTACTAACAGACACATGGCAAACCTGGAGCAGAGAAGTATACTAGCACAGTAGCACTGCTTGGAGCTGTGGGCAAAATCTAATGAAGGTGTCGTGGTCCAGCTGTAGTTGGCATCACATGACAAAAGGGCAAACGGACAATGCAAAGTGATTAGAAGGGAAGAAAGTGGCCATAGCTGATTTTTACTATGAAGCTACTTAGCAGGTTTGTCTTCCCCTTCTGATCACCAGTTCAGTATCCAAATAAAGATATTTAATTTACAATTTAATGATAGCATTGAACCTTTTATGTCTCATCTCTGTGTTTTGTGTTTCACATTTTTGCTTGATGAATGATGCAAATGAATGATGATCAAAACTAGTCACTGTAAACACATGTCCAGTTGAGATGTTGAGTTTCTTGTCTACTGAGACCAAGAAGATCAGATGAGGACAGACATAGACCTGCTCCAGGCTTTACTTAGCAGCAAGAGTCTTCCAAGAGGCTTATTAGTCCTGGTGGTCTCACGTGGTGGGTCTTAAGTGCATATTTCCTCTGCCATGACAGCTTTTCCTTTATTTTAAACCCACTGGCCCTGGGTTTGAAATCTAATTAGTGGTGATTTATGATGAGCCACTAATAGCAAGTAGGAGTTAGTACTGGGGTCTCTGCCCTTGGCATTGACCTCCGACGTGAGCTTGGACAGGAGCTGCTGCAGCTGAGAATGCAGACTGTAAATAGGCCTTTTGTAGATACAGAATACCAAAAAATGTAAAACTGAAGGGACACAAATACATCTAAAATGTCTATAGTGTCTGTTTAGAGACAGCATATACTGGACAGAGTTTAGTGCTAGTCTACCTCTTGGTCTTGGTCATATGCATTATTGTCTTTACACCATTACTAAAATTATAAGCCCAAACCAAGCTGTGACAGTGAAAATGAGGGTCATGGTGAATGTTTTTTTTGTATCTTCCTTTAGACGCATCACGTGTCTTTTTGCTCTGTTTTGCATGAAGCCTGGCTGGCCTCCTCATTTTCAGTTAAGACTTTAGATTTTATCTGCAGCTCCGAGCTTTGGTATTGGGTTTAGTTGATAAAGAATAGCTGGAAGGAGTGAGAGCGACTGCTGTAGTGGGACCATTCTGCCAGCTTGTGTGGATGAGTCTACATGTACATAAACTCATGAAGAACTCATACATCCTTGGTTAGACTGTTGCTCTGGAAAGGTGGAGGCATAATGGTTTAGATATCCGGGCAAAAAAAAGGAGAAGAATGAAGGCCAATAAATTATCATACCATTTATGTTTGCTAAGATCCACTACTGTTAGTCCTCCTTACTCTGGTAAGAGTGGTGGATTTACCTTTTTTAAAAAAAAAATCTGTCTTTTAAACCATAGGTTTTTGATTTGATAAAGAGGCTTGGTAAACAAAAGAGGCTTATCTTTGCCGACTGAAACTACATGTTATTACTTGGAACCAACAAATAAGTTAGCATTAGCTACACACGTGTCCTGTTAAATGTGAACTCAGTGGCAACATATATAGCACAGTGTTTCATAGTGTTAGAACAGCAGGAAAGCACTGCTTATATCTGTGTTTAGATGCTACTTATGGACTGTTATAACCTGCAACACCACAAGCTACAGTAGTGTAGCTAGTAAATGATGTAGTGGCAGTAATGCTTCTGTTTACTACTGTTGGTATTAAGCTGGTTGGTGGATTAAAGCATTGTTTTATTTGCTCTAACATTTGTTGACATGTCCAGGTATGTCCAGTTTTGTTCTTGTATTAAAAAAAATCTTCCATATTATTAAATGCATCGTATTGCTCTTACTTTAAAACCCTCTGAACCTTCCTTTGGTTTCGTCACATTTTTCCTCAGTATGGGCTCAATTCTTTTCCTGGAAGGACTCAGAGGTGTGTTTTTTTGTTTGTGTTTGCAGTGTACCAAAGTTCTAAAGCCATAACTCATTAAAAAAAGCAAAAGTAAAATAAAAATGTTAAATTTAAATTATTTGTTTTGCAAAAATTGAAAACATTTGCATCAGTTTTCTGTGAACCCCCAGGTGTTAGCAATACTTTGAAAAATGGTGGCTCTATATATAATTGGTATTTAACTATTTACATTTTTAATTAGTCTCCTATCTGCTCTGTGTAAACAGTCCAGCTGAAAATTCTCCTGGTTACAGCTGAGTCAGTGAAGGCTTCTGTGCTCCGAGGTGTGGACATATTATTTACAAAACTGAAAGTAACACATGAGTCATACCAAGACCACTGAAAACATAAAATGACAGTTGTTCTTGTTTCTACAGTTTCTTGCTATGATGAATTGAGTTATTTTGGCAACTTGTTAAAAATAATTTGCCGTTCAAACCTGCCGGTGGCTTTGGGAATCAGAAGGTTAAACATGTGAAGAAGCGACACACCTACCATGCCTGGTTATGATTGCTATGATGTGACAATAGTTGTTGAGGAGAGCGGCTTTCCAAAAAAAGTCAGCCTGTGTAAGTATTCCAATGTTATTAACTGATCATCCATGGATAAGTACCAGTGCCATTGATAATGTTTATTTGGATCAAGCAGAGCTGCACCATGGAGCTCATAGTACACAGAGTTCCCAGTTCGTACTCTGGAAATAGGTGCATCCTGCCAGCCACAGATCATTGTAGCTGCATTTGGTTCAGCTCACCAATGGCAGCCTCAGCTCTGCTGGCTCACCTCACGCTGTGACGACTCTGGAGGGAAATGAGAGACACAAGGTTTCCACCAGTGTCTTTCCTTCCCTTTAAGTGTTCCCGTCCTCCAAGATGACGGTTCTTGGGAAGGTGTCTGTGGCGCCCCGGGATGGAAATGAATTCTCTGGCATGCAGGATCGATGAAGAAATCTGGTGCTGTAGCTCTCTCTCCTGACCAGATGTTCCGTGTTTATAACGCTGAAGCACAAACGTGTGTTTATTTAACAGCTGAAGGCTCTGTACGTGTGCGTGCTGACTGGGGTATAGATGTTTCCCCAGGGCTCTATTTAAATCAGATAGTGCAGACGTGTGTTTCAGCATTTCAGGTGCATCACATGCCTCAGGAGTCACATCATCCTTGTCGAACAGATGGTGCTATATTGACTTCCATAATTGCATATTAATCATAATTACAATTAAGGGTAATAAAGGGCACTGTTGTCATTTTAGTTATTCATTTGTAGGAAAAGAAAGTTAGAAAAATGTGTGTGCAGAATGCTTCTGGCGTTGTGTTATGTTTTTTTGTCTGTTCTTGTTGTTTGGTGTGTTTTTCTTCCCATGGATAACTGGCCAGAAATAGACAATGCAACTTCAAATGTTCTTACTACAGCAAACTTATTATATTAGCAGAAAGAAAATAGCAGGTATTGTCAAATGAAGATTTTGGTGTCAGCACCATATGAAATTACAAAGCTTTCAGCGTTTAGAGAGGAAGAAATCCATCAAAAGGATGAAATGCCCATTTTTGTACCAACAGCAGCCTTAGTAAGTCAGAACTAACTGGATTTTCAGAAATAAGGGATTATACTTAAAATAATATGAATGTTTGATGTTTGAACATCTTTTATAGGAAATTTTCGAAGAGCTTTTAGAAATTTTGGATAATTCAGTTTTTTTGGTGCTATCTCGGTCCTTCTGCAAGTCATCATACTGGAGACGACGAGTGTAGCTGAAGCCCAGGGCCAAATATAAGCTCTGTGATAGGCCTCAAGATACACATCACTTAACCTCTTCACTCGGACTCAGTGAAGTCTACTTAAGACCTCTTATGTGTTTTATTTTGGGAAGGCTAGGCCAAAGTGTTTGTGTTTTCACAATACAGTACAACTGCCAGAGAAGGTCAGCGTTGTCTTGGCGTATCTATTTGTAGGGCGACTGTAAAATTTCAAAGACTTGAGTCAGTTCTGAAAGGAAGTCGATAACGAGGCTTGAAGCTCTTGTCCAGGAGTGTCTCTTGAAGTTTGAGGCCTGTTGTGTCTGACTTCAGAGGCCCTGAAGAGCTCAGGGTGCCAATTAAAGTGCAGATGCGTGGTGATATTTAAGCTAAATAATGAACTCTGTTAACACTTGCCATTTGTAGGAGTAAACATTGCCGGTGCAGATATCAAAGAGACCACCTGTTGAGACCAGGGTTGGGTTTCACTTCAGATGAAATTTACTCAGGTTTGAAAAAGGTTCGGCCTAATGATGAAGGTCTAATAGATCTCAAATGGAATCTTTTGTGTGCTCTTTCTTTTTGTTAGCAATTAGCAAGAAACTAAAACATGTGGTGCGTCATTGTGTTTTTTAGGCCTAGGTGATAAATTAGTAGCAGTATTTACCAGCATTAGACACCTAATCAGTAGTAGTAGGAAATTAATAATTTTGATACAATGTTTGATAGCTCTACTTAAATGCATTAAATACAAACTACCATGAAAAAATACACTGAAATTGCAAAATTCAGTTGCAAGCACCAACTCCAAGTTTACTCCCTCCCTGGCTCATAAACTGTCTGTCATCCCTTGTTAATGGAGCCTCTTCTGCCTCCATTGCTCTACTGTGGCTCTTGTGATGCTCTTTTGAGGTATGCTTGTCTGTGGCCACCTGGGCTACTCCTCGCCCCTGTCTGCACCCACAGACCTCTCCTGATGGGGGGCTGCAGCTGGTGGAGGCCAGTGGTTGACTTTGTGAGATGGACTTTTCTATATTAAACATCCACGACCCTGTGTCACCCACCACCTCCACCTACGTGAGGCACTTACAATCTGCCTGCTGTTGGGGTGCACATGGAGACTGGTGCAGGGCTTCCAACCTGTGATATCTGGCCCTAGCCCACCACTTGGAACCCCTAACCTCTCCATGGTCCAGTGGCTTCCCCTGGTCTGGTTTCATACTCCTCCTGGTTTTACTTGCTCTCTTTATGTATGAAGGTGACATTGTTTCATTTTCCTTATTTATTTTTATTTTAAATGCATGCGTTTTATTTAATTGTTAACATTAAAATGATTACCTGTGTGTCTTGATAAACAGACTGAAGTGGTTGAATTCCACGTAAACATTTTTTCTGCTTGCATTTATTAAAAATGGGACATTTATTTAGACTTAAGTAGAACTTTTTTATTGTGATAGACTTTTTGGCTATATCGCCCAGTACTAGTTTTATATTGGAACATAAGTTTGAATGTTTTAGGATCACATTCACACCTGTTGTTCACTTCATTTGGTCCAAAGTAAGGAAATCTATGTAAGGAAGTCCATCAGTAGCTCTACATAGACAATTTTGGTGACCAACAGTAAGTCACTTTATTATATTATTCTAAATGCTAGTTTCGTATTTCATCGGTCCTATGTATTGATAAGGAACTACTAAGGTACATTTGTCGACCACAAGCTCAAGCAATTATGATATAAATTAATATAATGATATATACAATTGTAATTGATAAAAGCAATTAAAACTTCAGCCGAAACTGAAAAGCTGAGGGTAGTTAACAGTTCTGTTGAGCCTGTTTTCAAACTCTGTGCTCCATGCTATGGTTAGTCTCCTTTGTGCTTGCACCACAAAAAACAAACAGGAACCAGGTCAAGTCACAGATATCGGGTGGTCTCTGCATGCTTGTTTAGTTTGGATGAGCTCTTTTAAACCGCACCCAACAAGTTAGACGTAAAAGCTCTAATTGTCAGTCTTAAAGTTTTAGTTTAACTTTTATTACGTAAAGTTAAACCCAAATAGATTCAACTGGAGTCAAGTTCAGCGTACAGAATGAACAAATCCCAAGCCATGTCCGAAGTGTCAGCTCCATATTAAGATCTGCAGAGCTGTCACTGACATGCTGGAAGAACATTTTCTTTCTTAACACACTCTTTGAAGGTCGAAGGGCACATAGCAGAATCTGTTTGCTTCATACTGAAATCCCATCATGCCTAGTAAAAGACATCAAACAACACTGCAAATGGAGTTTTAGCCTCAGCTTCCCTCCCTCTAACTCCCTTTATGTGTGCATATGAATATCTTTACCTCTCATGCTCTAACCCCCCCTCCAGTCTGAATTTATGGCCACGCTGCAGTGGTTCGGGCTCTGTTATGTGTCTGCGGAGACGACATGGCCGCGTGCTCTGGAACTCAGCGCTGCTCTCTCACCAGACAAAACGGATATCTTTCCTAGGGGACGCCATAAATCTGGACTTTATTTCTAAGAGAGCTGTGAAAGAGCCCAGAGCAGGAGACAAGTTTTGGAAATGCTCGTTCCTCTCCCTGTTTTCTCCATGGTCTCTGTCTTCTGAAGAATTTTCCAACCATGAAGGTGATGCAGCCATTAAGCACTATCTTCCGACCAGACCTGTCGGGATGCCTCTGCGCGCTAGGGGTCATTCTAAGTGCAAACATGGACTGTCTGGAAGTGTTTATCTAATAATGACCCAGTGACTGACTGCACATGTGAGCTTGTCCAGGCTGAAATAGCATCTACCTTGAATGTTTAGCTGACTGAACATCTGGGCGGATGATTAGCGGGGAGGCGTGGCTCTGATATTATGATATTAAACACAGCCTGCCACACGCTTAGCGCTGCTGAATTTCAAGAATCTGAAGTGTCTGTCTCATAGTGTTTGACATGTTAGCTTACCAATATCTACCCAATACTAACATTGGTTTTATAATTAACATTATAAGCTAGAGTCTGTTTATGTGGTGACATTAGTGACAGTGGTGTGTCTTACATCAGCGAGCAATGACTGGTTTGCCAGAGCTGAGGAGTTGAGCAATCGAAGTGACTGAGCAGGCGACAACAGCCAGGAGTATGATGGAGCCTTTGACAGAAAAACTTAAGAAGCAGCCAAGAAAAGTTCCTGATACTCTGGTAAAAAGAACTTAAAGGGTTTTGAGGAAGAATTCTAGTCTAAAAAAAGAAAGCCATCAACTGTGAGACATACATCATAAACACACGTCAACTGTGTTTGGGTAATTACTCTTACTGCCAGCTTGGGGAAACAAAAGTTCCACACTGCATCTGTAACAACTGATGTTAACATTTACTTACCATGTGAGACTTATACTTTTTGCAGTGCAGACACCATCTGTGGTGCTTCAACTTCACTTGGAGTTTTATCAGATTTACATGTTATTAGACAGTTCACAGCATCGACAGTTTAATTGCTTTCACTCTTTAAATGTTAGTGCAATTACCTGAAATGCTTGCACAAAAAAGAAAATTGCAGGTGGCCAAATTGTTTAACAGTGAAATTCAAGTGCTTTCACTGGTTCCACTTCACATGCTTTCAATGTTTACACATCAGCTGACATTTCATTTGTTTTATGGCATCAACAGACATGGCAATTACACTTATCTGTTCTTCAGCTGGCAGTTCAACTGCTTTCAGGTCTTACTCTTCAGCTTTTGATTTAACTATGTCCAGTATACAAACTGACAACTCAGCTGACTACAGGGTTGAAACTTCTTTTCTCTGGGTACACAACAACTGACCTTTCAGCTCCTTTTAATACTTACACTCAGTTGACACTTCAAACCACTTTAAATGTTTTAGCTTCAACTGACTCTTACTGCAGGCGGTTATCATTTTATCGATTAAATTTTAACAGACATTTACATCTGCAGTTTTCTAGTTTTCCAGGCTTTTCTAGTTTCCGAATGTAAGAACTTTAATTTGTTACAGAATTCTTTACTCTAGTGTCAGTGTTGAGTTTTAATGGTCTCCATTTTATATCAGAGGCCGACTAAAACAAAAGCCTGACCAACACTGAATACTTGTATGTTTTGGCATACATAAAATTTTATGTCACCATAAAAGTTTTAAAAGTTTTAAAATAAATTATTGTCAGTTGTCTACGTTAATTAAAAATATTGGTACTGTAATGTTCTTCAAATCCTGTGTGGGTTCCCAGGAATGTTCTCCGTGAATGGATGTAGATTTCTGGGATGTATCCTTTTCACTGCATTGTCAAGTTTTGCAGTGTGGTGGCAGAGATGGCTTCAATTTCCATTTGCACTGACCTTTGACCCACTTGTTGGTCTCGCTGCCGTCATTCCTCTAACCATTGTAGGCTGGGTTATAGCAAATGTGTATGTGTTTAATCGATTCCCACAGAGTCTCCATCAGAGTAGATGGTCCCCTTATGGGAAGGCCTGTCTGGGTCTAAGTAGATGTTTTGGATTTAAAGGATTACAAATCGTTAAAAACTATCTTCCACAGCGTAGGCCAACCAAATTAGATATAAACATATACCATCTAAGTTTTTTAATGCTTAATCAATGACAGTGCTAACTCAGCTGGTTTTCTCCAGTCTGTTTGAAGCTCTTTTTAATTTTGTTGTGTAGCAGAAGCAAAATCTGGTAATGCAGCAAAAAAGCTGCTCGCATTCCTCATATCAGCTACAGCATAGTTACTAATTATCACACAATATTGTGCGCACAGGGCTTAATGCCAAATAAATACCATATCTTTAATGTTTGGGTTTTTTTTGCTTTTGTACATGCTTGGTTAAAGGAGTTCTTCTTTTCTGAGGACCTTGTATTATTTCCTAAGTAAATCTGACAATCTACCACAAAGATTAAGAGAACAAGAGCAGTGTTGCGTCATGGCAGCGACCTGTAAGGTCTTGCCCATCCTTGGCAGTCAAGACTCATCGTTGCTAATAACAGGGTAGAAACTCTCAGGTGGTTTTGTAGGACTGATGTCATCCTTGAAGAAGATGAGTCAAAGAAACAAACATTACATACTAGTCAGACAGCCAGATGGTAGGTGTTGGCAGGTAAAACCTGTTTGAGTTTGGCTTTGATTAAAATCATCAGTGATCGTATTTCACATCATTAACAGTACCTCACAGAGGTACAGTGATATGGTTGATACAGTAACCATGCCCATTTTGAAAAACACAGTTAGGTCCATATTTTGCCTATGTACACTCAACACAACAGATTTGAAATGAAACAATCAAGTCATGAAGGAAGTCTAGACTTTCAGCTGTAACTTAAAGGGTTTAACTGTGACTGTCGTGGCCATTTTTAGTCAGTTTTTAATTAGATTTTATTTTTTTGCCTTGACAAACCCGTGGGCCACCTTCACAATATACTTTGGGTTGTTATCCATCTATGCTACAAAGTTTAGTCTTGTCAGTTTCTAGCATTTGCTTGATTCTCAGCAGAAGGTACAGCTGAATGCACATATGATTTGTCCTGCTGTTTCTATAAGCAGTCATATCATCAATAAACACTAGTGACCCAGTTCCAATGGCAGCCATACATGCCCATGCCATAGCACTACTACTACTAAGTTTGACAGATAGTATGGTATGCTTTGGATCATTAAACATTCCTTTCCTTCACCATACTCTTTTCTTTACGCAATTTTGGTACATGTTCATCCTGGTTTCATCTGTCCACCGACTTTTGTCATGCAATAATTAGGAAATGGCTCACATCTTGACACAAAACTGCTTATTTGTCAAGTGTTCATGTACTTGTGAACCAGTGAAAATGAAAGGCCTTTTTAAAAATGGTCTGTAGCTCCTTAACAGTTAATGCAAATATTTTATTACAACCTTGAGTTAATGCTGAAAGTCTAAACTTTGATCTCATCTTCATTACTGCATTACAAATCCATTGTGTTGGTGTGTAGAGACCAAATTATGAAAATTGTGCCCAAATACTTGTGAACCTGAATGTATCTAATTAGAATAGATACTGTATGTATTAGTGACAAGCCTATATCAACTCTGCTTTCTCCTAAATAGAAACACAAACCGGTAGCTGCCTTGAGGCTCATAATTAAGAAACCTGAGTTACTGATGCAGGAGTGCAAGTAATGACATGAATCCTAGTAGATCAACACATTACGTGTTTTGGTCCAACATTTGAAACCTCTAAACTAAACCATGCTCAAGCATGCCTGCAACACCTTCATCTTTTCATTTAACACAGTTATGAGTTATAGTGTCAAAATCTTGCACATGTTAAAAACTATGTACTTTTTTTTACAGTTTTACCATCACAACCCTCAAGGTTTTTGAAGAAAATGTGTTTGCCTAAGCTGAAAAGGTGCACACAAACAGGTGCAAGAAATTAAATATCTTAAAATGTGAAATGTTTACACAGATTGTCCACACAAGTTAAAGCCCTGCAGGTCAATGACTTGTCAGTTGTTAAACCCTAAAATTTGCTAAGCTGCCATTCAAACAGAAATGTCAGTACACAAGTAAGTGCTAAAAACAGGCGATATTTCACTTAGGGATGGTTAGAGTGTGTGTGCACTCCAGATTGTCTTTGTATAAAATGATAGAAATAAAATGCAAAGGGTATGTATGAGGGGCTGCATGGTGGCTCGTTGGTTAGCAGCGTCGCCTCACAGCTAGAAGATCCCCGGTTCGCATCCCGGTTAGGACGCCTGGGATCTTTCCAAGTGGAGTTTGCATGTTCTCCCTGTGCAGCGTGGGTTTTCACCAGGTACTCTGGCTTCCTCCCACAGTCCAAAAAACATGCTGAGGTTAATTGATGATTCTAAATTGTCCGTAGGTGTGAATGAGAGTGTGCTTGGTTGTCTGTCTCTATGTGTAGCCCTGTGATAGACTGGCGACCTGTTCAGGGTGTCCCTTGCCTTCGCCCGAGTCGGCTGGGATAGGCTCCAGCCCCCCCGCGACCCTAGTGAGGATTAAGCGGTGTACAGATAATGGATGGATGGATGGGTATGTATGACGGAAACCTAACGTGTCAGTTTCAAATAAATAAAACTACAAGCATTTTCAAGTTTAAAAGCTGTATCCTGGCCAGTTGTCTCCTTCATGTAAAAATATTCTGTCTATGTAAGCAGCTCTTTGTAATCCGTTGTCACTTTTTGATGTTAAGCAACCTGTAGTTGTTGTGTGAGACATTTTATGTCGGCAAACAGCCCTAAAACGTTATCCGTTTATATTCAAGTAACAGTGCCCTCTATTCTGATAAAGTTATGACAGGAGGGGTTGATGGACGGGTTGACACAACTCTGGACTTCAACAGCTAAGATTGTAGTTTCTTTTCGTTAGTCAACATTGTTTCTTTTAACCATGACATTTACTTCATTGAATACTGTAATATATGAACCTCAGGATGTTACAATATATTGTAACAATGACTACAAATGGCTGCTGTTCATTTCTTGTTTCACACCAAAAAGCCGATTTCATTAACCATAATCATAATCTCAACATCACGTAATTGTTGTAACTATGACAACAACAAACATTGTCCAGGGCTTATTTTAACCCACACCATGATCTTTCCAGTTCAAAATTAGGTTGAAACCTAACCAAATCTTTACATAGTGGTGTCATGTTATAATGGGTAGGACAGTTAATTTTCAACACTGATTTTTAGCAGTTTATCAGAGAAATATCTCCTGCCAGCCTTTGTACTGGTGACCTGTCCAGGGTGTACCCCACATCTTGCCCAGTGTCAGCTGGTATAGCATGGATATGTCCTGCCTTCTTATCACATGATAAAAACCACCAGAATTATCACTTGTAGATCTTGTTGATCATTCTAAGTTTATAATAGTGTAAGATATGAGTCCAACTGACAGGTCAATTGATGTGTAAAGACTGAGAACAGATGACATACCAATTAAAGTTGAAGACATCAGTTGCTTTTCTAGCCCACTTCCTTCCTCAGGTAAAATCCACTTATGAGCAAACATAAATTTAAACTACTCCACTTTGTATTCACCAAATGATAATAGTTCATCCATGGATGCTTTTTCATTTTACTATCACACTTTGTGAATCATCTGCGTTCAGTCAGCAGTAGTTTGATAAATTACAGGCTGTGAAACCGTTAAGGCTGGTGCTGAGAATAACACCGTTTGGTTGTTGCGTGCAGGTAGCGCTCTTCTCATCCACTGAGCCCCAGTGTGAATTGGCAGGTTTGTGATGTATGTGTGCATGTGCGCCGCTCATATGCTGAGCCAGATGAGCTCATCTGAGAGAAGGATCCAAACATGCCCCCTCTAAAGTTAACACACACAAGTCAGTCATTCATTCAGGCTGGATCTTGACACACCTATGCAGCCCCTGATGGTAAGGATTTATGTGATTTGGCAAATGATAGGATCCCGTTAGCCTGATCTGTGTTGGTGCTTTTGAAACAATCCCAACAACCTGGCTTAAATTTACAAGAAGTTTCAAACAGCTCCACTGAGGTCCATGTATTCTGAAAGAAGGCAGAAGGCTCTTTTCTCTTCGTTGCTATTCATGCCATTCTGCAGCCACTGAATTGAGAAACTGACATTTACGGTTGCTTCCATCCACTAGACCTGCTTTATGTTGATGCCTGGTTGGTGGTGACAGCTTTTGCTCTGTTTGCTGCAGAAAGATAAGGTACAGCCTGTTGTTTTCCCAACAGCATCTGAAAGGCAGCGTTGGGCTTTGCGCCAGCCTCCTTGCATTGCCCTCTCAGTACAGTGATAAGCGTACCATTGTCACATTGATGTATAGGTAAGGTGTGTGTTCAAGAGCATTTGCCTTGTTTTGGCATTCGCTTATAGCATATACATACTCTGAAATGGGTTTACGTATGCCATGACACACGGGGAATATTGGTTTATTTGTGCTTTGGAAGACACAAATACATTTCATGAGTGTCTTTAAAGGAGAATTGTGGCGTTGTCAATAAATCAGCCTGTTTTTCTTCTCCTTGTGCCCCTTTTGAGCTGTTCTAGGAAGAACCAAACTATTAGCGTAATGATGCCATTACTCACAAGTAGACATAGCAGAGCTCACATTCTGCTTACTTCATTACTGTTTGCACGCTCCCTCTGTTTTTCTCTTTCGGACTTTGTTGCACTAGTTCTTTCTTACCATCTCCTGCCCTTCCCACCGGCTCTTCCCATCTGCATGCCGTTTCTTTTATTTTGTCCCTGCTGAGAGATGACTGGAATTTCTCATCTGACTGAGAGGGTCATTTTAACTCTCTCCTCTTCTCTTCCTGCTCTCGTTATTTCCACCACTGTCCTCCAAACCCCGCACGCTTTATCTTCCCTCCCTTTTCTGACGCTCTGCACCGGTTTCTTTGGCATCCTACTTGTGTGTGTGAGCCAAGGGAAGGCAGTGCTCTCGTGGGACACTCCTAACTGTCTCTCTCTCACACTGTTTCTTTTTTTTTTTACTCTTCTGTCTTCGCATGAGGCTCTTTCTGGAGCATGCAGGAGGACACTTTGCTCCGATCCGTAGGAGGGACAGGCCCTAATTTTCTTGCTTTGGCTAATGAGCTTAGCCCGTGCTGAGCAGCTTTTAGCCCTGCAGGTTGTTGTTGTAGTGGGCACTGGTTAGCCCTTAGCGGTTAGCGAGAGGAGCCAGAGCTGAGGACTGGATCTGAGGAGAATCGGAGCAGCAGCCAAAGCTTCACCACTCCTCTGTTTCCCTACCAGGACCACCTCTGCTTGTGCCGGCACTGCGGCTGGGACGTCTCTCTACTCTCTCCCCTCCCTCCCTCCCTCCCTCCCTTCTCTGCCTCGCTCTAACACTACCTGACTCCCTTCTCTCTCCCTCTCTGTCTGTCCCGGAGCACTGACAAAGTGCTTTTCTAGCTGCATCACCTCTCAGGCAGCTGCATTCTACCCCGTCTTTCTGTCTCTTTCACTTCTTTTCTGTCTTAACCTCTCGCCTGACTTTGTTGCAAAAATGTACCGGAATCCGTGGATCTCGAATTACCTGAGTCACGTCAAGTTTTGCAGCCAAGGTAAGAGCAGCGACTTGAGGCTCTGCAGCTCGGGGTAGAGCTCAGATTTGAAGCTCCAGCTGAGAGCTTGGGGACAGGTTACTCTGATTGTGAGTGTTGGGAATCTGAGCTCTTGGAAGTTGGCAGGCAACAAACTGCAGTCTCCCTTTCTCTTTACTCACTGTCCTGCTTTCCAACCAGCTGTCCTTGCACTGCAGCTGTAGCCTCCAAGGACACTACGTAGCAGAGATAAGGGACTCTTAACACTGCAGGGGACTGTTTTAGGAGGAAGCTATTCCTAGGGTCAGATTTACTTGTGCTCAGATTTGGGAAAACTGTTTTATGTATGTGTTGTTAAGCTTCACATGTGCCTCCATGACTGTGCTCTTTGGCTGGAAATATAACACATTAACTGATTTATTACCATTAAGAAACCCCTACCTTAATTTAGTGTCATCACATTTGTCAGTTGATGAATTGATGAATTCCATAACTAAACATCAATGAGCTATAAGTTCTACCAGCCAGTCAACTCAAAGTTTAAAAGCCAAGCCACATCAGCATTTAAAACTGCTAAAATTTTAGTAAGTGTCACGATCAGTGCATTCACTGAAGAAGAGCTTTTGCATGCCATGATGACGGTGCTACTCTTAGCGAGGGAAACTGACCAAAACTGAGAAGGTTGTCATGGCTACTTACCTGCTAGTCCGTACTGTTATAAATTCATTTATTTTAGTGGGAGAAAAAAATGGATGCTCCACAAAAAAGGAACTGATTGCTGACATTTCTTTTGAGTCAGCTTTGATTTTATCCTGTCGGCTACCAGTCAGAACAGCTTTAAACGCCATCCCTGATGACCAGCAACAGCTCAGTGTGTTTTCTTAATGTTTTGCTTCTGAGGCCTCTCTAAGACTTTAAATTCAACTTGCAAATTCACAATTAGAAATTAGAAATAACACTAGCATATTCCAGATTGTTGCCATGAATTTAAGCTTGCAGCTACATTATTTCATCAGTATCAAGCTTCTTCAAACACATGTTTTGCTGAAATATGTAAAAAATATTTTGCTGTGCCATTTTGTGATGTACCTGGGCCTTAATCAGTTACGTCTCCAGGTGGGAGAAAGGATGAGGCAACAACAATTACTTAAGACAGTTGAAAAAATCAAAAATTGCACATTTTTGAAATTTTGCATGTTGCACTATTTTACACTTTCATCACATTGTGAATACTGGCTGCTGATGCATTTTAAGTTTTCCTCCAGAAGGTAAGACTTTAACATTTGTGCTAGAAGATCATTTTCTTGTTCAGAGTGAGTGTAGTTGCTGTTCTCTTTAAAAGGAATAATAATTTCTACCAATGAGTAAATGAAAAAAGTTCGGCATGTAGCCAACAAATTGCAAAAGTTTGGACATGTGTGCTGTTGCTTTCCCACACTTGTGGCACTTAATATTGCAAGCAAGGGCTATCCCCACGGAGCTGCCTCTCAACCCAAGCACAGTTGAAAACACCCTTTTAAAGCTAACGGCTCCATCCAGCCGCTGACCTTAAATTGTAAAATAATGACACATAGTGATATAAATAACAGCAGCAATCAAGGTTTTTTATGTCATGCATTAATCCTGAATTATATTAATCTGTAAGTCATTGAGAAGCAGAGGAGGCTTAGCCCTTACTGCCACAAATGACCCAATGTCTCTAGTCTTAATATTGTATAAAACTCCTGTCGTGCTGTAATTAATCAGAACAAACATCTGAGAAGTGAGTCAGCATGAGAATGAAATATTATAAACTGGTGTAATTAAAAATTCTTGCCATTACATTTATCACCACCATGTCCATGCAACAATTTACACTTTGTGTCATCCACCCTGCTGTGCACAGCCTTTGTATCTGATAGATGATCATGCACTGCTGACTGACCACTGGTCCATGTCTGTGTCTCTGTGAGTGCTCCTCATTCCCACCGTTCTCTGTAATATTTTTGAGTGGGAGCTGAGTGTTGAGGTCTGGCTTTTCTATGCTCAGCTGGCTGGGAATCTACAACAGGTGGCCCACAGTTTCAGGTTTTTATGCGAGCACAGAGACTGGTTTTGGGGAAGGAGGGTGTGTATTGAAGCTAGTTTGTATGATTGAGGTCATGGATGTGTCAAAGCTTCTCTCTGCCCTCTGTTTCCTGTCCAGAATTGACTTTGTGACTGACCTCCTTGTATACTCGTTATTGCTGTTTAAGACATAATTGGCTTATTGTCACATCCTTTTGTTAAGTCCACTGTTTGTAGCCATGGCTTCACCTGATTACGGATTTTCCATCTGTGTTTTTTAAAATGCCTTGCTTCTTAAGCCTCTGTCAGTGACGAGGCTTTAGTTACAACTCGGGTCTCCCTGCAGGCAGAGTAGATGGGCAGCTGTTAAGT
This sequence comes from Dascyllus trimaculatus, assembly GCA_024666655.1. Taxonomy (NCBI): domain Eukaryota; kingdom Metazoa; phylum Chordata; class Actinopteri; family Pomacentridae; genus Dascyllus; species Dascyllus trimaculatus. The sequence continues at coordinate 24,217,770 of CM045466.1, read as the reverse complement.
TGGTGGGGGATGTAAAGACTTACACATGCAACGTAGTGTGATGTAATGCCCACAGTTAAAGAGTGACACGCTTCCTTTTGGGCTCTCTGTAATCCCAGGAATCGGAGTTAATCCTGTGTCCCAACTTGGACATATGCTCACCCCTGATGCCTCTTTGGTTTCCCCACTAGGTGTTTTTGTGTGTTAAGATGTGGGTGAGGCATATGGTGTTTGATTGACACTTGATCCCCCATGTGTTTGCCACTTATCAAGTCTTTGAGGCATGACCTGAGCCTCAGGTTAAAGTTGAGTTTTTTGGAGCAGAGCATTCCCAAAGTTAGTGTAGCTTCTTCATTTTCAGACATTGTTCTTGAGTCTTTGATCTTCACACCTTTGATAACATCACATAAAAGGCTTTCCTCACTTCAGAACTTGAATGGCACTCCACTGAATCATGAAATGATTTTATCCCCATGTTTTATCAGTGTCAAGCCGCTTTTACAGCCTCATCAACACACACGGGGCACAGTGCTGAGGAATTCCTGGTGCATTCCCTCGCGGCTATAGCAACCATAGTGTTTCTGTAGATTACAGCGAGCATCAAAGGCTCTGCGACATCTGTGATCATTGTGGAGGTTTTTATGTCTGTGTCTGGAATGACGAATGCATTGAGGCACTTTCTGAGGGGGGTCGGCCCTGATGGCTCACATGCCACGACATATAGACTGTATGAAGTGTAAAAGGAGTGCAGGTCTGGGTTGTGGAGAACTCTATATGTGAGACCTGACAATAGCATCAGACAGCTGCCCCCAAGGGAAAGATGCTTTTGTTATTTTCACACTAACAGCTAATTAACCTTTACATTGGCATCTGGTTTTGTTTCACACTCTAACTTAGAGGAAAATTCTGGTATTTGCAAAACTGGGCGTTATTCTTAAACTTCTAACCTTCAAAACTGTTGGTTACAGTAACACTTTACAGACCACCTACATTATGGAGTTTTGGGAGGCATGGGCTGTGGCTAGAACAGTGTCAGTTGGGGCAAGTTTTCCAAAAGCCACAGTAAATACAGCAAAGTAATCCCAAAGTTATCTCCATAACTTTTTTTTTTTTTAGCAAACAGTGGAATAATGATGCTACCTTAATATAAAAAGTAATCCCTTTGACTGTTGTGTTTACTGGACATTGGATATAAATAACCTGTATTTGCAAGTAGGGATGAGAATCAAGAATCGGTTCCCAGTGTTTCAATTCCTTGGAATCATTTGCCAATTTTGCAAACAACTCCCTTATCGATTCCAGTGGGTGCGAATGACATCGCCACGCACGTTGCATAGCTTACGCAAGCTACGCAACATGCGTAGTGACGTCATTCACCAGTGCAGACAGCAGGACACATGGCGCCCAAGCGGCACAAACGCTCGAAAGTGTGGTCACGAGAAAGGATGACAACAGGGCTTCTAAACTAAACAAAGTTGATGCTAATTGACCTGTTTGTTCTCCTTTTTTCAAATGAGAATCGATAAGAGAATCAATAAAGAACCAAATCGTTAAACAGAATTGAAAATGAAATCAGATCATAAAAATCTAATCAATTCCCATTCCTGTTTGCAAGAGATATATATTTAGATTGTGAAATACACCATTACAGGAACTTCACTGGAATTGCTGGTTCTCTCAGCTTTTAAACTCAACTCAAGCTTGTCTTAGTATGTGCTAACCAACAGTAGAGACAGTAGATGCTGATTGAGTACTTTTGTAACACTCATGTGTTTCCATGTGAATTGCTACTACCAGAGCACACTCCAGTAAGCAGTAATGTCTGCATGCCAGAGCATTTTGAGTAATTGTGAAAAATGCACGACGACATCCCCAAATTAATATATATTTTAAGTCACTGGCAACTAATTTGGTCATCAATTTTGATGACAGTGTTGATTTGTTGTTGCATCCCCAATATATTTGCAGTAAAAGTGAAAATCTTGGTGTCAGAATTTAAGTTCCAATACAAAACTTTGCTGAAATGCCTTTGTTTTCCTGTTTCACCTCTGTTTAATTAAAAGAGAACTTTTCAACATTTATCCCTCAGTGCTGATAGACTATTGTATATAGACTATTACTCCTGGTGACTAAACCATCAGGTAGTACTGTGGGTGGGAGATTGTTCAAGATAGCATACTATCTTGAACAATCTCCCCCATACCAAGAGCGAGCTTAATCATCATGAATTTCTTTAATAGGGAATCTGTTTAAAAAATACATCATACTGGCATTAGACAGTGTCTGAATATTAGATTCCAATAATCAGCCGATGTCTACCTGACATGCACCTTTGTTATGTGATGATCCACATTATTGTTTTATCTGTATGTGGTCACAGTGTTTTGGTTCATTGGTGTGCATGTTCTGCATATGAAGTAATTATGTCAAGAGCATAACTAATAGACGGTACAGAGTTAACTCATTGGCTTATTAAACTCACGCAAACCACACTGGGTTTCTTGTTTCTTGAGTTTTCTCCTTTATGCCTTATTGTCGTGGGTAAGAAATGATGTTTGTTCTAAGGATCTATCTAACTGTTGTTTTATAGTTTGATATAACTGCTAGAATGGTGTCAACCTAATCGCTGGATCATTGCCAAAAGACAACATGGACAGTTTAGATAACCAGGATTATCATTCAAGGCTCTCAAGGAATGAGTTGTGTTTTCACCAGCCGTATTCCACCCAGCTGAAACAATACACGCCGACCCCCAGACACATCCCGACACACCGCCTCTCCAAATAAGCCTTCTTCCTTCCCTAGCCCTTCTCCAACCATGTTTTGCTTAAGTAGGAGGGATTTAAAGCATCAACCCAAACAATGTTAATAAGGACGAACAGATCTGGAATCGGGGGGGTTAGTTGAGGGTGGGGAGCCACTGGGGAGAAGTTACTGGTTTGGGTGGAGCAGTAGGGGAGTTGGGGGAGGGGGTGTGATGCGGCCCGGACGTGAACTCAGAGAGGATGGAAGTGGGACCACATGGTTGTCCCGAAATTGCACAGCTCTGGCCTCTCGGAGGTCTGAGGGCAGCCAAACCGCACGTTTGAGGTTTGGAGTGAATAAGTGAAGCAGGCGCAGACATTCTTTAAAGGATGTTTCACAGAATTTACATTCCTCACAACACAGTTCACAACACACTATGATGCTTGATAATGCCCTTTTCCTTGGTAGTGAGGCTGTTCTCTGTAGGCAGGTGTTCATGTCATGTTTTGCCCTTGTTAACTGGCTTTGACCATTTTCCTAATAAACACCAGACTTTATTAGGTTAGACTCTTGAGTGTTTAATTAGCTTTTATCACATAGCTTCATTACCAGTGTGTTTGTAAGATCTGGGGAAATGGTGACTATGGTTTCTCTTCATGCTGTCCTCTATCTGTATTCATGGCGGGTATAGAAATGCTGCCCAGCGACAGTGATGTGCTTGGCTCCTGCTGGCACTGTTCCAGCTGCACTGCAACGCAACCTTGACGTGTGATGAAACTTAACAGCAGCAGTCTCAGGCAGTGACACACAGGCCGTCACTGCTCCATCAAATGCTCTGAGCTATGACCTCAGTCATAGTGCATAGACTGATACTTAACATGGAGACAGCCAGCGTCTGTGGATGGAAATGGCGTTATGATTTGTGTGTCTGTTGCTGTTTCTGTGGATGGAGGTTTTGTGGTGGTGGGGTAGTGCAAGCCTTTTAACTAACACACATCATTTATTGTTTGATGTGATTCAGTGAGGCAGGCAGATTATTGTTTTCCACATCATTTGTTTTCTCTGTGGAAGTCTACTTAATTAATGTGGTTCTGTGCCAAGGAGCTGCAGACAAACTGGCTGCTTCACCTTGAGATGCCTAACTGTTTCGTGTCTGTTCATTTAAAAGTTACAACTGAAGGTTCTGTTGTTCAAATTGGAATTAATGAATGTAAGTGCAACAGACTTAAGTGTTACCCTCTTTCCTTCTGCCCACAGGGCTTGGGAGTGAGACCCCCATTAAAATAAGCAATCCCAGATTGCTGCAGAAGAGAGCGCTGAGGTAAGATATGATAAGACATCATCACTCTCCTGTTTCATTATGCCTTTGGGTTAGTGACAGCTGTGGCAGTAGGCATTCCATTGTCAGGTTTTCTGCCTTTCATATTCTTATAAATATGGTATCTTTTAAAGACCTGGAGGGATTTTTTTGGCCTCATGAATTCACACATGAATTATGACAAACTTTTACGCAAACATTATGACTTTTTTTCTGAAAAATTATGACATTTTATATCCAAAAGGTCAAAGGTCAGCTTCACTGTGACATCTTATTGTTTTGCAAAAACACTTTCCTGGTCATTTTTAACAGGGAAAGAAGGAGAGTTGGATGTAAACTGCAAATGTGTCAGAGGAAACTGGCTTATAACCACCCAACCAGAGTAATACATGACCACACTCAGTACTGGCATATGGAGGATTTATTATTGAGTTGTCCTGTTTTGTAGGATAATGTGCAGTGTCCGTATTCATGGTAGTGCCACACATTTCAGTGGCATTTAAAATAAAGTTTGGTTATTCAAGGTTATGATTACCATTTCAAATGGCTCTTAAATACATGTAATATTGTTTGGACAATTTTAACCTCATTAATTAAGTTGTAGTCAGTGTTGACTGTATTTTTTAGTTTTCTTACTTTTAGACTAGAGTAAATTTCAATTTCCGTTTAGTCGGCAAGGAAATTAGTCATTAGGGATATAACAATATGGTCACATAAAGCAATTCTACCCATGGGGATTTAAATTTGAGCTGTGAATATACCATACGCGTTGGATTACTACTGAGAAGGTTGCCATCTTCTGCATTTTTGTTTTTACATTGATGCTTGAGTGTTCTTTGGCAAAGAACAGCAAAGAAATGTAAATGAGCTTCAGAAGCAGACAAAGGAGTAAAAAGAGGGCACTCCTCTTTCTACACACAACAAAGCTGAAAGTCTGAGACAATCTTGCAAAGATAGTCAAATCAAGTCTAGTCAGTGTCATTTAAATAGCCCAGCATCACAAAATACAAATTTGCTTCAAGTTGTTTTGGAGTATCTACTGTAAGCGACACACGCTGTTAGACCCTAGATTTGGGTAAGGGGAAAAGGGAAAACTCCCCTCTAAATACTTCAGTAAGAAAGCTCATGAGGACCAGCTGAGGAAGGATCCCTTTTCAGGACAGACGGACATGCAAATAATGTCGTATGTATAGAATAGACCAGCATAGTAAGAATGATATGAATAGCCTTGTGGACAGAATATACAAATGATGTAAAATCAAGTCACTGTCCTTTACTGATTGCCTGACTGAGATTAACTGTCCTTAGTCAGATCGGATGCTTCCGACAGGCCAGTGTCCAGGCTTAGTGAGACAGTAAAAGATAAGCTCACTTTGCTGCTCAGCAGTGTGAAACGTCTCTGCAGCAACATTAGCAGGATTGCTCAGCATCATGTTGTTGGCTGGGGTGTCAAATAAACCACCAGCGCTCCACATTAAGACTCTGATCTATAAAGGTTCCTTTACGACACTGAGGATGTCCGACTCCCTGACACGGGGTTGATGCCAAACTGTGGGCGTGGCTTTGATTAGAAAATATTATGCATGTGGGTCTCACATGTTGGGAAATGTTTTGTCATGAAGACAAATGCTGTTATGATAGAAAAAGATCTACCATATCTGTGTATATCAGTGTGTTCATAACTCTGTGGTTACTGGAATGGACAAAACCACAAAGTCATGTTTCCTCAGGCCTCGACTCTTTCCTCACATCAGTAATCTGCTGCCAGCTTTTTTATAGCTCTATTGCAACGTTGTGGTTTTGAATCAAATCCATAAATGACTTCAATATGTTTCTGAGAGAGAAATTTGCTGTGTATCTGTGTGAGGCAGAGGGTGTGACGGGGTTAAAATGTCTCATTATTTCTAGATAAATATTTGGGGATTGAAAACTTTATAAAATTAACAATTTGAAATCCAAATGTACAGTTTAGATGATTAGTTGCTTGTTTTTGTAGCTTTGTCCAGAATCCACCGAGTGATTGACTAGATTCTTGACCACCATTCAAACCAATCCTGCTTCTAGCAACATTTTTAATGATTTGGATGACTGTTTGATCAAATTCAGATTGATTCAGTGAGCCCCTTACTACTGCTTACACTGCTGGTCTATAAACAAATCTACTTTCCCACAGCTCACCCCAGTTTCAATAACAGTTGGTATTATTCCTGCACCCCTCAGCTTCCAGAAAGAATTCTCCTTTGACGAAAAAGACGAACCAGCCAAAAGCACCAAGGATATAGATGTTAGTCTCTTGGCCAATCTCCCAAAAGGTGAGTAAGGCTTTTTTAACTTGTGCTTGCTGATAATGACCCTCACAGTGTCAACATTCCCAGGTTTTCAGAAATTAACTATTGTGCAACAGCTGCCTTTTTGCCAGATGGATTCATGTCAAGATTAGTCTAAAACCAGTTCTTCTACAAGCCACAGGCCTCACAAATTGTACAGTATGAACCTCTGTGGTGTCTTATTTTCTCAACAGGCTACATTTGATCCAAAATACAGGTCCAATAAAGATTTAAGGTCCTGTAGACATTTGTGGCTCTGTCAAGTCCCACTGGATGGTGGAAATAATGGCTCTAAGAGCTGTTGAGGGCCACTTTTGATTAGCTTTTTACAAGCTGTGTCAGGAAGAAAGAATTGTCTTTAGATGTAAAAGATAGATCAAATCAGAAGTAAAATCAGTCATTAACACTTTGATTTTCTGGTCAATATGCCCAGATGAACAAACTGTGGCGTCTTGTACAGATTTTCTGATGGATATTGGTCCCAGTGTTTCACCATCTCTTGCAAAAGTTGTGAAATTTAAAAGGCATATTTGTGAATTTAAATGTTTCCATGTGCAGCTGTTTGTACTCAGATCTATTTTGTTTTAACGTGTTTGTAATATAGCATAATTAGGGTTCAGTTTCAACAGTTTGGTACATTGTGGAATCCAGATTTATTCAGCTTTGCTAGCAACAGATGTACCAAACATTCAAATTACAGGCTTCTCATTTTTAGCCAGTGCTGATCCTGATTTCCTCTGAATAACCTTAAGGGTGTAAGGAACTTGACATTGTTGTTTGGTTAATGTGCTCCCTAGAAGCTGGTGCTTATGTTTAGATTTTTTTTGCAATTTTACTACACCGACATCCTGATGAAGTGAACTCAAAGAGATTTAGCAGTTCACATCACATCATTTTGATTATTTGGAAGCTCCTGTTTAAATGTGTATGTATCTCCTATTATAGGATTTATTTAATTTAGGCTAATCAATTTAATCATTATGAATTAAGACCTGCTGTATGAATGGGCTTTTAAAAAATGAATTGTACAAGGGAAATAGGTGAAACTCGTTTGTTTAGTGTGTCAATTTTATACTGTTTATCTCAGTGTCAGGTTGTGGATCTTATTCTCCCAGAAAATGGCCATGACAATCTGAATGAATGTTTTTGGTTTGTCATGCTGCTGTCTTCTTTTTTAATGAGTCAACACTCTATTTAGTTTGTTTTTTCTTGTTTCTTAAGTGTCTGAATTGAGGAAACGATTTGAAGGTATAACTACAAGCGCGAGTGACTGGGAAATGAACAGGTGAGACAATAATGTTACACCTACCCATAGCAAAGCTGCAAGCATTTTAAATGTGAATAACAGTGATGAGCAGGGTAAGAACATGTATAAGGCTGATTATTCTTTCCTTCTTGTCCACAACTAGAAAGGAGCGTATCGCCCGACGGTTGGAGGGCATAGAGGGTGAGGTGCATCCATCTCTGCTGCCCAGCTTGGTGGCCAACCGGCTGCTGGAGGAGGACACACCCCGATACACCAGAGCCTCTGACCCCTGTGAGCCCTGTGCTGGTAAGACAAGCTCATCAACTTGGCAGCTTGGTTATTTGTCTTTTTTAATGCTCTTATTGTGACTTGCGTAATCTCTCTGAAGTTACAGTCCAGCGGTATGGAATGGAGGGATTTGAAAGCCCAGAAGTGCAGCTGAAGGCTCCGGAGCGACAGTCCAGAGCTCGATGCAGGCCAGACCATCAGTCCTCCATCCACACGGAACCAGTCCACAGTTCAGGTTCAATGACTGGTGCCCCGGAGCTGGAGTCCAAGGCTGAACGCATTGCCCGCTATAAGGCAGAGCGACGCCGGCAGTTGGCTGAGCGCTATGGGATCTCTTTGGATCAGGAGCCAGACCTGGACCACACCTCCCACTACACCCGCACCCAGAAAGAGCCAGAGGGCTCAAAGAAGTGCGCTAGGGGGGACTCAGTGGGAGAGGAAGGGAGAGACATCACCCTTAGCAATTACACCAGCACCTCAGCCACTAGCCCGAGAGCAGGACGCTCAGCACCACCATACAGCCACGCTGACCCAGGCTATGATGTTGGTCGAACCAGGGTGGACTCGTTCTCAGAGAGGGAGAGGCTGATGAACCTGGAGAATCAGCGCAGGGCTGCTTCACATGAGCCTCCGTCCTCTTCCTCCTATATGGACGTAACGTCTTTGTCCTCCTCTGCCAGGATACCTGCGAAGGACTATTCAGTCACAGGGATGCCACCCAGCTCACCCAAGCTGAGCAGGCATCCGTCCGTCTCCTCACCAAAACATGGGGTGTCTCCTGGTGACCTATTCATTGAGCAGCAGGCCCACAACATCCTCAGCAGACAGGGGTGAGTAGTGCAGGGATGCTTCTTTCATCCCTTTGTTTCCCCTAAGTAGCTTCTCTCTCTTGTACTGCTAAATTGTCTTATAGCTTACAGATTAAGGCTTTCTGTGAAAATGGCCGGTCTTTGCATTTGATATCTCATTAGAAGGCCATTTCTGCTTTAGGGTCCCAGCTCCCCTTTCAAATCTGTATACACAGGGTTCAAGCTAGAACACTGCTGTATCATTCTGTTTAATAGATGGAGTCACTGTGACAGCAGTATCCATCCAGCCGAGTCTTCCTCCCTCCAAATCTGTCTCTGCCCCTTTTTGCATGTCCAAGGTCGTCCTGTTGGCAGGACTAGTGTTTCATACCAGGTCAGGCAACCTGAGATTGTTTTGGAACAGACCAGCTTCCAGTGAGACCTGCAGCTGGGCAAATTAAGGCAAAATGCGTGTGTTAGTTGTTCTTTTATTCCAGGGATTTCAGATGGATCTGTTGAGAATAGCAAATTGGTGTACTTTCTAAATTCCCAACAGAACTCTTACTGGCCGAGCTGTTGCAATTTTGTTAAAGCTATTTCCGAGACTGTTTGGATGAATTTGACCACTGACTTTGTAGCTGATCCAGCATCCTGAGAGATATTGGTCCTCTTAGAAAATATGCTGAGTGATTCACCATTCAGCAATGTCGATCAGTGCTTTTAATGCTTCCATGAAGAACGGCTTGAGTCTATTAAAATTCTATTGTTGTCCATCATTACAATACTGTCCTCCCCAGGTTATGGTGACCCAAGTGGTTATTGCTGAAACTGTTTGTTGTCAACATCCACAACACTTTTCAGACCAATATCCTGGTTCAGTTAAGACCTATTCCACTGTGCATACACTAAAGTTAAATTACAAAGATCATCTGGAGCTCCCAGAATCTCCATATTTTAAGTGTGGCAATTACTTTTTGGTAATTTCACATGCACAAACAAAACCACAACACATATTGAAATGGTAAATGCTCCATGCCTGTACAGTATATCTGATATGACCCCTGTTGTGTTCACAGGTCTGTATCAGAATTTAGTTTAAGTATCTTTTATTATCTCACTGGATGTTCAGATTTACTGGTGCAAATTACAAACAAGTTGTATTTGATTAGTACATTGCAAACTAACCTACTTGGGGCAGGGTAGTTTTCAAGCTTGGGAAACTTCAGTTTTCTAGGATCATGGCAAAATGGATTATGGAATTCGCAGGTGTGCATAGTTACCTTTTGCTCCAGGGCCCCCTAATGGGTTGATCCGACCCTGAGATTATACCTCCTCCACCCAGAGAGTGCATTTGGTTGCCTGCCCTGCTTGCATACTGCCCCTAATTTAGTTCCATTCACACTGACAAGTGTGTGAACACGTCTGTCTATTTCTTTATGACATCAGCATTGTTTCCCTTTCTTCACATCTCGGCAGTTACTCTGGGAAGTGCAGTGCGATGTAAAAAAACAACAAATACAAGACTGAAATAGTAATGAACCTGAATAATCTTTAAGTCCTAACAAATACATTCAAAACGCTCGTCTTCAGGGAGTAGTTTTTAACTTTCTTCTGTCGTATTGATTGTAAAGATTTCTACTAAGAGAACGTGTTTATTACCCCGTGGTACTTGCCTTTAAAAGTCTCAGTGGTGTTATCTCACTCTGATAAATGGGTTGCTGCTGCAGAGGAGAATTATTAAGGAGTGTTTTGGCTCCACTACTGATGAAACATACAGCATCAGCATATGCGCCTCTATATATCTCTGTCCTTTAGTTCTGATGTAACACCCTGCCGGCCCAGCCCAGATCTTGACCAGGCTACAATATGAAGATGCATTCTTTGACTCTACATCCGACCACGCCATTGTTCTCTTCATATCTCTGTTCTTGTCTACCTCGCCCCTCTCTCTGTTCCTCAGTCTCCCTCTCAGGTTTCAAAACTTGGCCGTGGTGTGTGTGTCTGTGGTGCAGGATGGGTGTTGTGTTACTGTGCGGCTCAGTGCGACTCCACGGTCACATCTCTGACCCACAGCTGGGTCTAATCAAAACCAGTGAGGTCTGAGAAGAAAGAAGCAAATAGGAGGGCCTCCCCTCTCCCTCTTCTCAGGGCATCTGTGGGTCTAAACGTGATTAGTTACATTTTAGGACTTGTAGTAAAATGTTATGAACAAAGGTCATTGTTGAACCATGAACTGACCTTGAGTTTCAAAGTCTATTCTTGACCTTTGAAACAATCTTTTTACTTGGCCCAGTTAAACCTAATATCCCTTAAAAAATGTTGTCTTCAAATCCTGTCAGTCATTAATGTAAACCCACATTGCTCCTGGCGGTGACTGTGTGTTTGCGGTGTAGGTACAAATCCATTTGTGGCCATTTTTTCTGTACGAAAAGAGAAGCATCTTTCATACAAGACCGTCCAGCCCATTAAACAAAAGCTTTCCTTCTCTGATTTATTATTTAATTTTGTCTGAATCCAGGGTTTTTAGGAAAAAAATGAGCTCTGCGCCAAGACACTGTCTTGATTATATGTAGCACTGAAATAATTCTATGCAAGTATTTCTTTTTTATTAGGTATGTCTCTGTTCAGACAGCAGTTCAGTTTAAGTCGTTGACCTTGATATTTATAAACAACAAAAACAATAACATGTGATATGAATTATTAAATACCAGGGTGAAAACAGGCTGTAAATAACTGCTCATATTAGAGAGCCTAGTTTTACTCTTAAACCAACCTTAACCTTAATTCTTAAGTTGCAGCTCTTTTAAATATGAATATTCACTAGTTTACCAAGTCCTCTACAATAAAATGAATATCTTTCAGTTTTGGATTCTTTGATAAGTCATCTTGTGCTTTGGGAAATAACAGTAAACACGTTCACCCTTTTGTCATTTTATTGATCAAACAATTAATCAATGATGAAATGATCATTAATTGCAGCCCCACATACCTACATTTTGTCATTTTCATATTTGATAGCGTAGGCTACTATAATGGTGAACAGCAAACAAAGGGAGCAAGAGATGTTACACAGGTCTTTAGCTGGAATCAGACTTGGGATGTTGCACTTGAGTGCAGCGCTGTAGTCATCCAAAGAAATTCTTGGTTACCTAAAACCATACTTGCTCTTTAATTGGTCGCGGGGGGAAATCTGCATGTTATCTATAGATTGACTAAATCAGTCACAGTGCACTGAGTGATCTCTCCCTGTTACTGTCATTAGCCTGAATGCTAATATAGAATCATTTGAATTAAGTCATTTTCTACTAAAATGATAACACTCTGAGCAGAAGAGTGTGCCAACTATTGACCTTTGTCATAAAGACAAGTCAGCCTACTGTTTCAAATGCTGCGTTATGTTGGTTGTGATATACAAGCTGCTGTTTGGAAAGTTTACACTCAACTGGCAGGGTACATTAAGAGTATAATTTGTAGCTTGCGTGTCTTGGTCTCCTTGGTTACGACTGTTAAGTAGCGCTTCCATCACATGTGAGTTTAATTGGGTCTTAAATTTAGATCCTGGTATTACTAAAAAGACAACATTTGGTTCACAGCCTGCTCTCTCCCTCCTGCTCTTTCTGTATCCATGACTAAGGGGCATTCTCCTCGATGTTGTTAAACTTAGACCCGTCCTTAATGAAACGGTTCAGGCTGATTGTCTTTACTCAGCATCCGAGAGCCTTCATGACTCATTGGGCTCTGGTAGAATGAGATGGCATTTCCTCTGAGTATCTGCTTCAGTAGATAAGACCTCAGTTAGAGGTCTGACATTAGTGAGCCTTCTCTTTAGATACAGTGATGCATTGATAACGGGTTTTCCACATAACATACGGTACGTGCAGTCTGTGGTCAATTTTAATTTAATATAAGATAGATAGATAGATAGATAGATAGATAGATAGAACTTTATTGATCCTTTCAGGCAGTGCCCTCCAGGAAATTTAGATTTAAGAAGCACACAGTACAGTACAACATTAAAAAACAGATGAAAGACAGAATATTAAATAAGAAATAAAAAAAATATAAAGAAAATTTAAAGAAAAACCAACACATGCCACACCACCGAAGTATTAGAAAACAATAATGATAAATTATTAAGAATATTAATGTATAGTGTATAGACTTGAGGTTGATACAGGCTGTTTAAGTTATTCCTCCCCACGCTCTGTCCTTCTGCTGTCCCCCCTTCCCCCCTGTAAGGAGTTATACAGTTTGATTGCACGGGGGACAAAGGAGTCTCTGAGTCTGTTGGTTTTACATGTGGGGAGGAGCAGTCTTCCACTGAACCGGCTCCTTGTGTTTTTGCAGTCATTGCTCCTGATTTAGTAAATATTGAGCAAGAGGTTTACTAATCAGTCTCTTTAGTCTCATCCAGAACCACAGTAACAGTGAAATGTCTCACCAGGGAGTTGAACTCTTATTCTCAGGATCCTGCAGGAGGCCAAGTCCGTTTTCACTCTGGTCAAGCTCAATGTGAAGTCAGTGGTGTGTGTAATGCAGTGGTGTGTCTGTGTGCTCCAAAGAAAGAGCTCAGTGCTGAATGGAGACTGTTACGCACCTACCCAGCTGCTTATTAACATGTTTCCCACTGGGTTTCCATTGGTGCAGTGCAAGGACAAAACTTAGCTCTGATTGGTTCCTCCAGACTGATGCTGAGGGCGACACCCACTCCCTCATCAACTGGCCTTCAAGGTACACCAGGCTGGTTGTGTCTCACCCCAATATCACTTGCTGTGTTCCCATTCAGCTGGACTTAACCAAAACCCACCAACCATTACTGGCAGTGCTTCTTAACCTTTTCTCAAACTTTGATGGCGACACTGCTTTCACTTTGGATCCTGGGGCTGATCTGAAGACAGAAATGTTAAAGAATCTCTGCTTTTGAGCTTTGGGAGTCAGCTGACATCATCATCTTCATCCTCACTGTCACCAGCTACAGTCCCCTTGGCTTCGAACCATAACTTCATCTCTCATGTACCCGTTGCTGTGTTCAACTTAATTCCTATTTTAAAACAGCTGTTTGAAAGACTGAGAAATGCAGCATAAAACATAGGTAGTGATGCTGCAATATTGCTTATTTATCAGTTAGTTAATACCCGTAACTGCGCACATAGGAGTTGTGCCTAAAGTACGTTAGATTTCATCTGAGTTGTATTAGTATTTTCAGTGTTCATCACAAATAGGCATCAATAAGTGTGCTTAGAAATCATAGAAAACAGATGCCCCTCACAGTCATGAAGGTCCAGTTGTTCCAAAAGTTTCATTTGGATCAGAATGATTCAGATTTGGAAATCCACGTTTTTCTATCATATAAGCAACATTGGATTGGATCACCCTAATCCAGATCCAAATCCAGATCACCAGTGATCTAAGCAGGACTACATATCACAACGTAGACTTAATGAAGAGCCCTAAGTACAATAGAGAGCACTGGGTCACTTTACATGTTTTATAATGAGACAGAAAACCTCCCCCTCCATTTTCAGATTCTTCTAAACCATCGATCCCTCACCTGACCCCAAAAGATGAGTAAAAACATGATACACAAACACATCATAGATATTTTTGAATATGCGTTTATCTTATAAAAAGGCTAAATTTCCAGTAATTAATAAACTAAAGAACGTTCAGATTTTTTCTTCATTTGTGGTGAGACCAGTTGTTTAAGCTCTGTTTTTAGACATGAAGACCATTACCCATTTAACTCTACTGTACTTGAAGACCAAATAGGTAGCTTGATGTCTACTTTATTTACCTTATCGCCAGTGTTTTAATGGTTAAACAAATCACGTACTGAACTCTTTTAGGACATGATACAAATGTCATATTTTTCAACCTATCTTAAAGTAAATTCAGATTTAATCCAGCCTTTTGCTGAGATCAGGATAATTCAGATGTTTTGGATCATGGGTCACCAATCTACTCAGTAGTTCTGAACAACACATGCTGATAATTTGATCCAGGTCAGAACCAAGACTAGACCACATGATTTTGTTTCCAAGATCTGATCTACTGATTGCTGAAATCTGATCAGATTACTTCTGAACAACTGGGCCCAGTGTTTTAGGTTTTGAAGTATCAAAGTTTTCTAACTGTAGGTGCACATACCTCCATGGTTACAGTGTAAACAGGAATATGTAACCGCTAATTTAGCTGGACACTTCATCTGGAAAATTCGCTAAAATGTTTTAGAAAAGAGCTGAAATGTGTTTCCTTGAGGGAACTGTAGTTCAAAAAATAAGATATCATCCCCAATCGATGTAAGATAGAAATAACAGTAGTAGGAACAGGACTTGATATATACAAAAAACTGAAACATAAAGATTTGCATTAAAACAAAGTTTTTCTCTGTCACTGAGACTGTCCTACAGCTCACAGAGTAAAATGCACAATAAAAACTTTTCTAAGTAGCCCTGCCTGTTCTCTTAATCTCAAATTATTGTTTGACATCGAACAAGATTACGTGAACCTTGCAAATGAAGAGAAAGAAAATGAAGAGAATAAAAATTTAATAAAAAGGTCTGAGCTCTAAAGGGCCAGTTCACAATCAGATAAATGCCTTACTTTATAGGATTGGAACATCCCACCAATCTACTACAACATGCCAAACTGTTCAGTGGATCAACCTTTTATGCTGTAGCAACCCGAATAAAGGCTCATGACCGAACAAAATTACAACACAGGAAATATTTTGCTCAAATTTAGACTAAAAATTTATGTCTGTGTCAACATTTGATAAGCATTCACACAAAGGATCCTTGAGGGGAAGAGATGATTGCTGTGTTTGTCTGTGTTATTAGACCAGATACCTTAGTCGTCTTTATGAGCTTCTGTGAGACCTCTGCTATGTCTGTTCATTTATTGCAAATGCTAACCAGTCCTTTGTCTCCCTGAAAGAATCAGAGTTAGGGAGAGGCTTGCCAGAGAGGAGGGCCGCCAGAGAAGCCCAGAGATGGGAAATGTTACAGAAGCCCCAGTGTATCGCAGGCAGTTTCAACATCAACCCCAGACCTCCACACGCTACCACTCAGACCCACCAGGCCTCCAGCAGTCCTACTCCCACCCTCACCATCATCCCCAAGCTCAGCTCACCCGATCTGGTCCCCAGGGAGGACAGGAAGTTGGCAGTTACCCCAGTTACCTGTCCATGGCCTCTGGTCCCACATCTAGAACCGGGCAGCCGCCACAACAACAGGTTCAGGAAGAAGAGACTGAGGAGTCTGAGGACGTGAAGACAGAGGGTCTTCTGAGGAGCAGAAAAGCAGTCCTGCCCTCAGAGATTCGACGCAGAGAGAGGAGCACTGAGGACCCACGACGAGGAAGAGGGGAGGAGGAGCTGGAGATGACCAGGGTACCAACCCTTAGCCATGCAAGAGAGGCTGAGGCAGAGGAACTTGCAAGAGGAGGACCTAGAGGCAGACTCAGGTGGGATGAAGCAGAGCACACCTACCATCTACAGTCTGCAGAAGGTAGACCCAGAGAGCGGGAAAATGCCATTTATATCCACAAAGGACTGGCTGCAACCCACATCCAGCCCAGAGCATCACACACTGGCCCAGGAAGCTCCACCTCCAGCACAGCCTTGAACCGCTGTTTGTCGGATGCTGGGGATCCACGAGGGTCCAGTCAGAGGAACCTGCAGCATCAGATTCAGGACCCCCAAGAGGTCAGGCATGGTGAGGGTTTCAGTAACGGCGAGAGTCACCAGGACATGCGGGTGTCTGTGGCCCAGCTCCGACATTCCTACATGGAGAGCACCACCACTCCTCCAACCCACCGCAGGAACGAGCTGTAGGTGGCAAAGTAAAACACTACACTGCTGCTACTCATTGGCTGCCTGCTGTGGAGCTCACACTGATGCTTGTTACCTAACATGGGCTGGCTACTGAGCGACTAACAAGCAACTAGTCTGGAGTGACGTTAACATCAAAGCACAGTGATTCTGTTGCAGTTTCTAATCTTTAGAAATTACATTCATGCATTAATCGCCACTAAGCCTCCTACAGTATGATGTCTGTTTTCTGCGTTGTTGGCGCCACTGTGACTTGTTTGGTTCCTACTTTGGGCCAATGAATGTGTGTGTGCGCTTTCACTGTTAATAAATCTGCATGGCCTTGCTGACATACTTGATTTAGAAAAACAGGGGTGTGGTTGGATATTCAACACCTCTGCTTTTAAACAATTCCATTTTTGCTACTCGTCCCTCTCTATCTCTCCCTCACCACACTGTATTTTCTCTTTCTGTTGGGTTCTATATCTGTTGGTCCCTCTCCTTGGGTGGCCCCTCCAGTGAAGTTGAGGGGGACAGGGCACTCACGGGCTACGAGGCCCCATGGAGAGGGGAAAGGGACAGGGGGCGCAGGCCCCGGCAGTATATCTTTCCTGGGGAGAGTAGAAAGACCTCAGAGAGGTTTAGGACGCAGCCCATCACTTCTGCTGAACGCCAGGAGACTGATAGGTACTGCTCTGGACTCGAGAATGCATGGCTCAGAGTGAGGAATGCTGGGAGATGTCCATTTGATCATGCATGTTAATGAAATCATGACATAATGCAATTTTATTTTTAACACATGGAAATTTTCATCACATTTTGGCAAACTGCCTTGATTAATTATTATGTGTTTGCTGTTCAGTGTACAATCAATATTTCTATAGTTTGTAGTAAGTCCATAATCAGATCAATACCATGAGCTGGATCATAGTTTACCACAGGCTGGTGGAAATGACACACCCACACATACAGACACAAACACACTCACTCTCCTTGATTTTGCCCCTCACTCTAACAACATTAGCAAACAGGGAAGCTTAAAGGCCAAAGGTCCTCTGATTGGGCCTTGGCAGTGGTTATCACATGTGACCAGACTAAGGAAGCGTGAATTGGCCTTTGTGGGTAATCGCTCCCTGAGACCATGGAACTGAACAGACTTCTGTAATGCCGTCTAATTCTCCAGCTTAGTCTGCTTTTCTGTGTTTCCCGTTTTCATTTCTTCTCCTAACTCACACCATCACATTTCCAGCGTACTAGAAACTACCACTCTTCACTGTGTCTCCTCACCTCGTTCACCACTAACCTTCTATCCTAACTACTCACCTCCCTCTGAAATGATTCAGTTTGCATTTTTGCGTGGGCATTAGAGGCTTTTACTGATTGTCATTTTTTCTGCACTTTTGAAGGTCCTGCGTGAGTTCAGACTTTGCTTCCACTGAAGGTAAGTAGCTTTTCTTATTAGGGTAGACTTTGAGTTTTAGAATATATGTATACCACTAAGTGAACATGCAACAGAAATTGTCCTAAAAAGGTGGAATGTAAGCACTGATTGTACTGAACGTATTTACTACCAAGTCAGAAACCGTGCTGTTCATCAACTAAAAGTTAAGCGGCATGAACTGCTGTGCTGTAGCCTCTACAGTCCAATGCTGGTAAAGTAAGTCTTAAGCTTTGCTAGTGTGGTCCTAGAATGTTTTTGACCAGTGACGGTGCTTGTCCAGGGATGTGCAGTTACTTGATTAGCAAGTTGTCTGATTGCACATTTACAGCAGTAAAAGTGATACAGTTTTGTTTGTGGCGGGTGAATCAAATGCATGTTGTGTTTCAGTGTCATAGTGTTATTTTGAGTTATGAGTTAATGCTACCAAAAGCAACTATAACACTGCACAATTTAGGTTCTTCAAAGGGTATGAATGCCATCAAAAACTGACTGAATGACTCTTAGTGTGCAGATACCACCACAGTTCTGAGTAAATTAAATTCCTCAGTAGGTTTTTTATCTTTGGGTGGCTGAGTGAATGAGATCATGGTAATATAAAAAGCATCAATTAAGTTTATACTTTAGCTGAGCTTCTTTCCATTTTAGTTGAACCAAGTCTGATTCACACATGCAATGTTTCAGTGACTATTATCTGTTATGCAGTGCTCAATACTTTAACTATGTGACTATGAAAACAACTGGATTGGGATAATTATCTGCAGCTTCACAGCTGCACAGAGCCACAAATAACTAAAGTGTGACTTCTCAGTGGCTTCATATCACAGCTCCAATAATAGACACAAGGGTGGAGGCCAGATCTCCTTTTTTAAGGTCTTCTTTTTTTCTTTTAACAAGAAAGCACAACATTTTGAAGTGGAGTTTACAGAGTCATTAATGGTGCTCACAGTAGCGTAACAGCACAGCAGCTCAGCTGAGGGCAGCACCAACTCATCTGCTTCTTATAAACACACTCTCAGCCTGGACCCTTTTTGTACTGACAAGAATTATATGGAGCAGAGCTCAGCACCGCGGCGTGAGTCGAAAGGAATAGTTGTTTGGTGATGTCATGTCATGTGTCTTGCAGAGAGAATATGTGTGTATGCAGCCATGCTTCTCACACCTGTCTAGCTCTTCATAATGTTCTCAGCCACAGGTTTAGTGGTTTATCTTTGCTCCCAGCTATTTAGCCAGATGGTGTTGGCAGTGTGTAATAGTGAATGAAATATAATGATGTTACCCAGAGGATTTTTAAATATATCACAGTTACAATTAGAAAAGAAAAGGTCTGTATGTGGAATATTTCTGAGACTCAACAAAAGCCATTTTGTTTAACCTTTTTCGTAAACCTCAACAACACATTTACTGTTCAAGTAGAAAAATTGTTCTTAAAAAGTAATTTGTACTGTAAATATACAATGATTGATTTTCAGTATTTTAATTTTCTTGAAAAACAGAAAGGTAAAGTAACTAGTCTCTCATCTTTCACAGTTAATTGACCTCTGTTGTGCTGAGAACAACAGGGTAACAGTGTTTTCTGTGTTTAAAAAAGGGCTTTTACAACACTGCTGCAGGGATGTTCCAGTACTGTGCTATCACAAAATCACTTATCTTATTTTCCTTTTGTTTTACACTGTCTGATGTGTGTTCTGTATTGACAAGTTACTGCTGAAACTACAATGTTAACACTGAGTTAAATATTCCTTCATATTTTTATGGTTACACTGCTTCATCAAACATATTTCCTGTATTTGCCAACTCAAGTGTTTTTGCTAAAATTTTAAATAGTTTTTTGGAGAACATTTTATGACCGGCTCCATCAGTAGGCCTCCGCTCGTTTAGTTGGGATATTTCGGAACATTGTTTTGATGAAGACACCCAAGGGTTCTACTCTAACATTGACCTCTTCCCTTTTTGCCTCTCTGTAGCTGATGAAGAGAAGCTAGATGAACGGGCCAAACTGAGCGTAGCAGCCAAGCGCTCTCTCTTCAGAGTGAGTTTCATCTTCAGTCTTTTGGCCTTCTTATTTCTTCACATTACATGCTAGTTCCAAACACCAAGCTCAGAAAAATATGCTTCCAATCAAGGAAACAAACACGGACCCTATCAGATGTTTGTTTTCTGTCCTCTCATTACTTTGAGGATTTAGAGATGAAAATGTAGATTGCAGGCATGGATCAGACTAGGAGGAGCATTCCACAGGAGCAAGCATTTTAATGGAAAACACTTCACTTCACATCTGTAAAACTGACCCCAAACATGCTCTGTAGTCTTAGTATCTTGAGCTTAAGTCAATAAATAGTTTAATTTCCAAACAGCTTTGGTAATAGATATGATCTTAATGCACTCAATCATCTGTTTCTAATCGTTTAATTATGGTAATTTCCTCTTGTAGCCACTGTCACTTTGAATGCTAATTTTCTCTTGTTAAAGTCTTTGTATCCCATGATTCAACAGTGTTTAACCCAAATTCACAGCAGTTAACTCTTCTCCCAGACTATCCTACAGGGGTTAAGATGAGGTGCAATGCTGTGTTGATTTAATTATATACCCTAATATCCCCATCCAGGAACTGGAGAAGAGCATTGATGGCGGAGCGCCTAAAACCCGGTCCAGGAATGCAGCCGTGGACAGGAGACTGAGGCGGACTCAGGATCGATCTAGAACTCAGCCAGTCACCACGGAGGAAGTAGTCATTGCAGCCACGTAAGTGTTAATTAGTTTAAAGCTGAAGTAAGGACTAATTTGACATATTAGGCTTTTTTAGGTCTGGTTAGTTTGCTGAATTCTTGTGTGTATGAAGGCGAGAGCCAAGTTAGTTAAGTTAGCTGAACTGAAAACAGGACGTCAGGCGGTCACTGCCCCTGCTGCACGTCATGAAATATTTGCAGCACATTACTTCTCATAGAACACAGTTTGCTTTTGTGTACAAAGTAGGCCAAGGAGATGCAGTACATGACTTAATTAACTTCAGAGGTGCTGGTGAGCATATTTTTGAACTTTTGAGGAGGCCAAGCTAGTTTTTCCTCTTGCTTCCAAGCTTTATGTGAAACTAAGCACCATTTAACTCGAGCTCCATAATTGTACACATAAAAGCAGGACAAATCTTGTCGTCTAAGTCCCAGGAAGTAGGTAGGAGAGATGCATTTCTACACAAACTGGCTCTCAAAGGCTTAATTAAAGGGTCAGTTGTCTTAAAGTGCAACAACTTCAGAGAATTTGCTGTTTTTTTGTTGTATTATTCAATACTGTGACCATACAAAATGAATGAAATTCAAATTCAATACATCTCTCTTATGTTGGTGTGGATTTTGTATTAACTCTCTGCATTTCTAGACACTAGGGGTAAGGGAGACAGTCTTAAGAATATCAGTGGCAACCATGGTTCCTTTGTCAGGCTGATGGCTCATCCATCACCTAAGATTCAAAATTTCATTTCTGTGTGAACGTCTGATTTTTGAAATGAAATTTTGCTTTAAACCACCAACCATCTGTCTAAACACCGATGCCTTCATTGTCTATACCTCAACATGCCTCAACTTTAATTACCCTTTCTTTTGATCGCTTGTAAGTCATCTGTTTCCTTCCCTCTGTCACCTGTATGTGTGTGTGTCTCTATGTGTGACTTGACTCTGACCACTGAAGCGTCCCATCTCACGTGCCACAAACAGTGACCGTTCACACTGCTGTAGCACGCGCCCATAGCCCCACTCTAGTTTGCAGTACTGCCCCGCCATACAGGTATACGGCACATGTGTGTGCAGATACAAATGCTCACTCTGGCCTGCAGTGTTTGACTAACATGTTTGATCTTCACTGGTGCTGCTCACTCAGCACGGCAAAGTTTCTTTTTAGAGTGGTGTTCTCCCATTTGGGTTTTAACCTATAGGATGCAGTTGTTGGTACTGTAAAGTCCTAATGCACAATGTTTTTTGAATTTTGGTGCCCTCCTGTGTGATGAGAGAAAACTACATGATTGAATTATTAAATGACACAGATGATTAAATGTATTTAACATCCTGCTTTTGTTTGGTGGGGATGACTCACCCTGCATGTGTAGCAAACCATTTTAGCTCTGTGTTAAACCTTTACTGGATTTGTTAGATGCACACAGACCTATAAGGGTGTTTGCCAAGAAGCATGCCACTTGCTAGCTTGCATGATCTCCTTCCATGCTTACCAGAATTCTCCCTTTTTCCTATTTCTTTGGTTTTTGGGTGTCATCCTCCCCTTAGCCTGCAGGCATCCTCACAGCAGAGCGCTGCTGCACGGGAGCAGGTGCGGGAGACCCAGAAAGCACAGGATACCCAAGAGGTCCGAGGCTCCAGACAGGTGTCCGCAATGGAGGAAAAAGTTGAGAAGCAGAGTCAGGCTCAGGAGGAACCTGACCTCAGTACCCTCAGCCTGGCAGAAAAGATGGCACTGTTCAACCGGCTGGCTCAGCCACCTACCAGGGTCACTCGCACTAGAGGGGACACACGCCAACGCAGGGCCAACGCTCGCTACCAGACCCAGCCCATCACACTGGGAGATATGGAACAGGTAGGAAAGTCGCAGGGTAATTTGTTGTTTCTGTAGTAGGATTACAGTGTTTATACTTATAAGTCTGTTGTCTAAAAGAATTCATCAAATCTTCAGAAAAACTCTGACTCTGTGTACCTTCATTCCAGTGATCATGAGCTCCTGTTTCACTGTTTCCTCCAATACAAAAAGCTCAGCCCCCTTTTCAATAAAAACATGGAAAGAGTAAGAATCTTAATAGGGAAGTGAACTAAAATGAACAAAGATCAGCACTAAGGTTATGGGCAATCTTCTTTGTAACAGTGAGGATTCTAAGTACTGTAAAAAGATAAAAGGATGTAAGGTGGTCTCCCACAGTTAGTACATGTTTTAATTTTGCCATATACCAAAAGTGGAAAAAGAAATTAAGAATTGAATTACATAACCTATGATATTCTAAGTAAATATTATGTGTAATACACTAAAGGGTTTCTGGCAGTGACAGTAAAACCTGCTCCTGCTATTTAAATAGAAAATACATGAAATAAGTGTTGTAGCATGTACGTGTTTCTGCTCCAGGAGCTCTCAGACATAGACATCAGGGATGAACAGGAGCTGTGTGACAGCCCAGTAGAACTCCTACAAGTAAGGCTCCTCTGAACCACCATCATGCATTTTGCCTGCGGCGCTGGAGGCTGACACAGCCAGAGTACTCTTCTCAGAAATGACCATACATTTCTGTGAACACATGCTGTGTGGCATCTCATTTTTGGCTCATCTCCATGTTGGTGTGATTTCATTATGAATGTACAGTGCATGGCCCAGCTTCTGATAAAGGTCTGACTCAGGATTTATCATCCCCACCATTTCAATAAAGAGGCTGTGATGTGTGGATGGATGATGCTGTCGGCCAGATTTCAGCAAGGCCGAGAGGCTTGAAGCACGTCTCTGTGGTGGAGGAGAGGAGAACAGAAACAGTTCAGCTCCTGTTCACCACCACACAGACCAAGTGCAGCTATTTGTCATCAGCTTGTTTGAAACTGGCAGCAGAGAAGGAAAGCATGAGAGAGATTTGAAGCAAAAAGAAAAAGAAGTTAAAAGATTATATTCACAAAGTATTTTTGCAAGAGTTTCTTCAACAGTTTTGCCTTTTCATGGATGTTTATTGTTGCTTCTCATTTGTTACTCAGCAAAAATGTCAGGTTAGTTGACATGTTTTTATGTCAAGTAGTGGTTTTAAGCCTGGAAAAATGAGTCTTTTGGCTGCAGCTGGATACATTGCGCGTGGGGGGACTGCTGGCATGGCTTTGTGATGTGGGCTGCAACTGACCGGCGAGATAGGCTGCCCTTTGATGCTCAGGAAGTGCAATGAGTCAGGCAGGCTGTGATGAGTCAGCGTGATCCTCTTAATTGTTTTTTTGAGTCTGCACTTTGCCCTCGCTGTTTCTCAGCCTCTGTTGAAATCTGACCCACTTCTTTGTTTGTCTGCATCTCTTTTACCTCCCGGTTACATAGCTTCAGAATGGGGCAGGCTCTCATTTTGGACCCCTCCCCTCTTCATCTTCCTCGTCTGCACTCAGAGCAGGAGGCACCGTCTCCACTGACCATGCCGGAGACATCCACTTAACCAGAGCGACAGCCCATGTTGAGCCCATCCCTCCCAGCTCTGACAGGTCTCTGCCTCCTCAACACCCAGAGTGTCCAGCGTGGAGGTCCCAGGACACCTCAGACCACCGCAGGTACCAAATCCTACCCCAAGGAGAAGACAAAGCTGATCTGGGAGGGAGTAAGAGGAGGCTGCCCTCTCCGGAGGGAGTGGTCAGGCAGGCCGCTCTGCCCAGGCCTCAGACTGGAAGAGAGAGGAGGGCAGCAGAGGAGGAGGAGGAGGAAGAGGGGCGGCAGCAACAGCGACAGTCCAGAGGGAGGGAAGAGGTAGTTGTGCAGAGCTCAGAGAGCCACATGCTGCTGGAGAGGCAGGAGCAGAGGGGGTATCTGAGGGAGGAAGAACACTACTCAGACATACAGAGGACCAGGACCATCAGTGGAGGTAAGAACAGCAGAGAAGAACTCTAGAGCATCTGTTTGAGCTTGAGCTTTTTATTGTCTGCATCTTTGTTAAATCACAAACCTACTTCTCTGTTGTTGAGATTAGTGCTGTTTATCCATCCTTTGTCTCTTTCTTGTTTTGCTTGTTCACAGTGCACTAAGTTTATACTGTCAGCCTCTGGAAAAAAGGATAGTCTATTCAAAATATTAGACTTTGACACCAAGAAACCTGTGCAGTCAGTGCTGAAATTTTGTGGTTATTTGCTGTTGGATATTATTATTATTATGGATAATATTTTGTTGGATATTCACTTTATTTTTACAGAAAAATTGGATAACGTGCTGGATAGGTGAATGAAGTAGGCTATGATTTAATAAACGTGCTAGGGTAATTTGTACACTAAGTGGAAAATGTTAGCATTCTAAAATGATGAACATAGTAGACATTATACCATCTAAACATTCCTTTGTTTCCTTTGTCATGTTATTATTATGTTAGCATTTAGCAGTCAAAACTGAGGTTTTTCATGTATTTTATCTACAAAAGGGTACAAGCTGTTTGTTAGAGGTTTAGTGTTCTCCTTAATAAAAGAGAATGTGCTTATTAACAAATTGTGGCGTGCTAACATGCTGAACTATGACTGGTACACATTATATCTCACCATGTTAGTCTTGTCATTGTAAGTGAGTTTGTTTTTAACATTTTGCTAAAAGCAAATAATGTTTTTTTTTTTTTTGTTTTTTTTTTGCCAAGCAGTTGTGAGTTTAACCGTGTTTTGTGCTAATGCTAGCTTGTCAGCAAGCTAAATTAATATGGTTGCCATGGTAAACATTAGCTTTCTAGCTGCCTGTTAGCATTGCCATATTTTTTGTCATGTTAACATATAGAATTTTAAAGTCAGGTTTTGGGCGCATTTTATTACAAAAGGACACAAGGGGGTTTGTGTAAAGTGGTTTTAAGAGTCTAGCTTTCTTTTTTTTAAACTCTTTGCTAATTAGCAAGTTTAGCATACTAAAATGCTAAACTAAGATGGAGAAATTAGTAAACATACATTAAACATCACCATGTTAGCATTGTGTTTATGAATATGTTAGCATACCAATTAATTGTGGGACTTTTTTTTTGCTTTATAGACCATATGCAACAATGCTGATTTATTTGCAGTTGTGGGTTTAACATACCATTTTAAAATGCTGGACAGAGGAATGAAATAGACTTTAAATATTCAAGGAGCATACTGTAAGACTACAAGAACATCAGTGTGAGTCTCAACCAACCAGTTCTTTGACAACCACATTTCCTGTGTCTGTGTGTACATCTTGGTTGTGAAATGTTATAGTCAGATTATGGTTTGAGGCTTCCTTTGTGTCTGAGCAGCAGTAGCTTTCACCCAAAGAGTTTGATTCTCTGTACTGGTGTACAGCTTGTCAAGGAACATCGAAATCAGTGTGATGAACAAAGTGGGTTTTTGTAGCGCTTTAACAAGAAAACTCCTGTGCTTCTACAGCGTGGGTTATTTGATTACAGCTGTGGCAGAGACATTTAAAGCTGTGAAAAGCATCTGTGCTGCTTCTCACAGGAGGATGAGAGCCTCTTGGTAAGCATGAAAGATGTTAGCTCCCACACTGGTTTTGCTGCTGAGTCTGCACTGTGAGAGCGATGACTGTACTTTTATGCAAACCTCTGTAGTCGTGGACTGTCTGTGATATAGTGCTATTTAAAAGGTGGATCCTGTACACGGACTCTCAGGGGGTTTGATTAATGGAACAGTTTGCAGAATGTCTTTTAAATTCATTTTCCCTAAGCAGACAATTCAATCCACCACAGGAGACTTGTTAACATGTATGTAGTTGCTGTCAAGTTATGGATTTTACTGACTCACTGCGTGTGCTTGTCTGCTCACGCTCACAGAGCCGCTAGAGTCCACCGTGTTAACATACAGAGGAGCATCTGGTTCGCCCAGGAGTGTGTCTCAGCCTCCAGCGGGAGACACATACAGAGACGGCAGTGGACTCCCAGACGGCTTGATTCAGCTTGAGCCGGGAGACGAGCTGAGTGACATGATGTCATCCAGACACATGTCCATCAAAGACAGGTGAGCTTCGTGATGTGATAGGATGTTGATTATGGGCATGTCGTGTATATCCAAGATTTTTTTTGCTTGATGTGTGGTTGTTGATTAAATCTAGCCAACAAAACTAGACCTGAAGGAAGAGAAAACTCCCTGTCATTCACCGTTTTAAATGTGGGTTAGGTGGAAACTGAAAATGAGATCATGACAGAGTGAGTTAGTGGGTTATTAGTTATTGGTAGTATCTTTTTTAGCCACTGCTGTTGCACTGCTGACAGGCTCCAGAGGATGAAGAATAGAATATTAACAGAAGCAATATGTTGGATTTGAACTAAATAGATTAGACGCTTTCATTTTCATCATGAGTCTACAAATGATGATTTATAGATATAACTGACTGAGATGAATACATATCTGCATAGTCGGAATTGTTATTTCATAACAATGATATAGCATGAAAAGACCAAACCAATGAAGTCTCATTTATTTCCAGCTTCTTCATCCTGACTGTGGCTCTCAGCCTCAAGGCTACTGGCTGCTACTGCAGATGTAAATAAAAGCTGTCCATAATTCCTGTAATGATGAATTCCTTTTCAGATTCACTTGTTCATCATGTGTTTTTTAACTAAAGCTTAGTATTTAATTCTAAACAAATCATTACATAAGTCCAGTTATGTCGCATTGTGTGAACTGGCCCAGTCTGCTGGTTCGACTAGTACAGACAGGACAGCACACTGACACTCTATATTGATTGATGACATAATGAGTTACATGTAGACTGCTGGTAAAGGGTGCATGTGTTGCCAGTTCCAGACTGCTCATTTCTGTCACATCTCACATAGTGTCTGACCATGTTAGGACTTCTTTGCATTGCTCCCACTTTCAAAGCATTTTACTTGCAACAGGATCCGTATCCCAGAGACAGCTGGCGACATGTATTGAGTGTTACTTTCATCCTGTTTTTGGCATAGCTGTGGAGTCCCATGGGACAGAACAGGACGTGTCCTCAATGGGTGACAGAGGGGTGGTTGTGAAAGGGGCAGGGGGCACTGCCAACACCCTGACCCCTCCCCTGAGGGTCTTTTCTGCTCCCAACTCAGAGACAAGAGCTTGATAATAGAACCTCTGTTGTTGTTCACTCCATATTTGATTTTGTGATTTTGTAATTGTTCAGTGTATTTTATGTAATCCCAGTTTCCCACAACTCCCTATTCAAAAGACTGTAAGTTCAAGTACAGATGTTATGTTTGTGTTTAACCCACTTGCTTTTACTGTTGTGAGTGTTAAATTGAACTTCACGTAAAATAAATCCCAGCACATTTTCTGTTGCTTTCATTCCTTGTTTAAACCAAACCCTGTTCAATACTCTCTCAGCTCCTGTTACACTTACTGACTCCTCTGAATGATGTTTCTTTCTAATTGCACTCTACATGTCACCACTGTGTTTATCCCTGATCTGGAACTGTACACTGTTTTTAACTGTGGCTGGCAAATGACACACTGGCTGTTTCTCATTAGTGTCTGCTATCTTTTCTGCCACAAAAGCAAGTCCAAGACATGTGGGAACATCCCTGTTTTGCTGGCACAAATGCTGTGACAATTTGAGTTAAAGGCAAGGTTGAAGTTTACTGAATGCTGACCTTTAGTAACCTTGTGCAGAGTGTGTCTGTCATGATTTCATAGTTTCATGCTGTTATACTGGCTTTACACATCAGTTTCATGATTTCATAGTTTCATGCTGTTATACTGGCTTTACACATCAGTTTTCTGTGTGGGAATCCAGTCTGGACTGATCACTGTATGTTTGCATTTTTCAAAAATAAGTCAGGTTCCTCATTTGTCACTAGCTAAAAGTCCAATTAAATACAGACTTTAGAGACTATGAAGGAATATTTTGGGAAATAAACTGATGTGCTTTTTGTCAAGAGATGATAAGAAGATGAAGAGCCTGTAGTCTCTGCTTTCCTAGAAGCCTCACAGTAGTACCATGACTCCAGAAATCACAGACAGAAATGGTTACAGCACACAACTGCTTAGAAAACCAAAACTTGTTTTTTTTTACATTTTGGTGTATTTACTGATCAAACAAATGAAATATAATGTGTTAATCAATGAGCCTTAGAGATGCTGGTAAGTGTATTTTTGTGGCTGAGAAGGAGCCAGACTAAACATTGCCACCCTGTTTCCACCATTGATGTTCGACAGTGATAAACACCCTTTGGCTCTGGCTTCATAATTAAACATACATACAGAGTGGTGCCACCTTCTCAAGTCACATTCAGCAAAAAGTGTGTTTCTCAAAGTGTCAAACTTAGGTTAGTTTTATGAACACTACAAATCATCTTTCATACCTCTTCTAAAACATGATTTCTGGTATAAAACAGTAAATATTCCTAGTAAATATGGAATCCTTGTCATGTTATTACAGTAATATATAGCCAGAGTGAGATTAAAGCTGCTAAAAATATGTTTTTGCAAAGATAAGGTTTTCTGAGTGCCTCTTCCTGGTTGTGAGTCCTGAACATTTGCTGTCATTGCAAAAACTCAACAAAGGCAGAAATATTGTGTTTGTTTTTTTTAACCATATACACTTTGTGGTTTGAAGCGATTTAAGTCGGGTCTAACAGAACATCTGATGCTTCCTCCCTCTGTCCCCCCTCAGAGTCGCCTTACTAAAGAAGAGCGGCGAGGAGGACTGGAGGAACAGGATCAATAAGAAGCAGGATGTGGTGAAGGTTGCCGTGGGCGAGCAGCACGCTCAGCTCTGGGAGGTGGAGCAGAGCTTCAAGAAGAAGGTAACCACCTGATGTGAACACTCACTGCTTCCTTAACACTGCAACAGACAAGCCTGAGACTGTCTTTCACATCTCTCATGTCGTGTCTTTCATGCCGTTACGACTGTATGCTGCATTCACGTCATGTTAAAAGGAGAGTAGTATCCCATTTGAATGACTCCCTACTTATCAGAGGCTTCAAAACTGGTTCAGATTCCAATCATGACACCTTCATAACAAGTTCAAACACATAAATATATCCAGGGAGCTTCTTTTAACTGTCACTCAACTACATTATGCCCACAACACTGGAAAGCAGAACTAATACAGTGGCGGCAACATGCCACTGAGACTCCAGTAAATTGATTTGTTCCGTATCGCCACATTAGGACAGCAAGCATGTCCTGGATCAGCCTCTGAAACCAGACTGTTCATGAACAAGGTTTTTAAGATGCTATTGACCTTCTGTTGCAGACGTGTTTCTCTAGAGTCAAACAAATATCAGAAGGCTGACCACCATTAGATAATCACTTGTGCAGAGTAGTCCTGTAAATGCAACAATTTTGGATATCTCTAAACAGAGAGGTTGTGTATTGTCCATGTCTTTGTCTTTTATCTATTTGTCTCTTTCTTTTGTTCCGTCTCAAATATTTGTTGTATGTTTTTGTTCTGAACTATATCAAAAGATAATCTGCATTTATTCCAGTCCTGACAGTAGAAATCATCCTTTATCTTTTCATTTCAGTGTTTTTATAATATTTTATAGTATTTCTATACATGGCAGTTTCTTTTGTTTCTAGATTGTATATTTATAGCAGTTGTTTTGATCAGACATTATCAAGATTAAAGTATATCAAGCTAAACTTGGAACCCTAATTCTACCTAAACTATACACATACTGAAATGTGAAGTATTTTTCCCTCAGAGAAAGGTTCATTACCGTGTGTAGACACTGTTTGACTACCTGGCAAACACAAGTGACAGTATAGACTAACTGTCCTGTGAAATGTAGCCTCTATCTTTTGTCCTTCCTGACATCAACCTTTATTTCCACTCATCTGCATGTTACATTTAACCTTTCATTCTTCTGTTAATGTCTGTTTGCATGTCCTCTACCTTTTTTAAAAAATAAACCAAATTTCATCCTCTGTATGTGGACTGTGTTTCTGTGTTGGCATCCTTGGTGTGTTTTCAGAGGGAGGGTTGGGGTGGGCACCTCTCTGTTTAGACATATCCTCCACAGCTGCCATGCCACAGCTGTTTTTTTGTTTCCAGCTGCTTATCATGGTTTGTTCAGCTTGACTAGACAGCTCTGCCCGCACATATTCAGATTTTGAGTTTTCAGTTCATTTAAGGTCGAATAGAGCTGAACTATGAAAGCTGTGATTCCTGTCTGCATGATCAGACACACTGGGTTTAAAGAGCCCTTTTATGGATATTTGTCAAACTAAAGGCATACTGTTTTAATCAGGTCAGGAAAGTCCTTTGACTTTTAATCAAGTTCACGTGATGGCTGAATAGAGGTCAAGGGGAAGGGCAATGAGTGTTGTTCATCTTGTTGTCATCCTCCTATTCATCAGAGCCAGTAGACGTGATTTAGCAGGTTTCCTGTTTTAGATCCAAGAAGAGCAAAACTTACAATGAGACAGAAAACTGAGCAAAGTCAGACGAATACCATCAGCGGAGCAAAATAAAGACTTCTATTGTTGTAACCACACATAAATGCCGCTGTTGATGGAAGTGCCATTTGTGTTGCTCTGCACACGCTGTAGACTAGACTTGACATTTGCCTAAAAAAGTAAGCAGAGGATCAGTTAAGACATTTCTAGCAGCAGAATAGAAAATGTTTAGTAAAGATCCACGTTGACTTGATTAAGTTGTTTGGCCCATCCATGAAATGGAGGGACCTCAGAGCCTTCAAAAAATATCCCTTCTCTTCGGCTTCTTGCCTGTAGGACGATGAAGCACTGATGATGATCGATGAGTTTGCTGTGTCGGACCAGCTCTGGGTAAGGCCAGTGTGCAAAACCCGAGTCACACACACACGCTGCAGTGTTATTTATCAAGCTTTTAAATTGCATTAATGGTCTAAATTTTACATCTAACTTAACTTTGTTCTCTGTCTGCTAACTCGCTACTTTGATAAAAACAGTCTGGGCGTAACACAAACCCAACAAGCTGCTTGTGTGTGTGACCATGTTGTGGTATTGGTGGTGGCTACTCTGTGTGGGTGTGTTCCTTTTTTACATTCGTATTGACAGTTTTGTACTCATGGTGTGTATTCATCCCAACACCGCTCGTTGGCTTTCAGACTTAAAATTGTCAAGGATTTCTTGTTCTGTCTCACCCACAGTGAATTTATTTTCAGTGTGTCTGTGTTTTTAAAGGTTCACATTTGGTTCTGACCATTAACATTTGTTTGTCTCTAATTAGCTTACATTGGTACATCGCTGTTCTAAATCTCAGGAGTCGGGGTTGTTGTTGATATTCAATCCAAACAGTTTGACACACTTCTCAGCTCTTCCTGTTTCCTCTCCTTTGCAGCTGTTCCGGGCTGTAGCAGGTCATGTTGTGTTGGTGTGATTGCAGGAGTTTAGTGATATTAGGTTTATATGAACTAAAAATATTACACATGGTGGCCTTCTAAGGCTGATTATAGTGCATGATTTGACGTCTTAGGCAGCAAAAAACAAATCAATTGAAGCTGCACTACAGCACATTTTTGCATCAAAAGGGATTAATCGCAAATGTATTCTGTGACTCATAGTGACAAACCCAGTGAGAATAACCAGCCAATTCTACAGTTTGTCTTTGCTAAATCAATTGTATAATACACAGTACTAAAAAATAAAAAAGTGAGTGGTTGGAGATAAAAAGTTGTGATCAGAAAGTTCCGAGACTGGGCCTATGAAACCAAAAAGCATGCCTGATTTAAATATGGCCACTATCCCTGTCAAAGTAGTGACCCTATGCAATGACACACCTCTCGCAGTGCTCCTACAACGCTATGAGCACTCCCTGGAAGTGCGATCCTCTAAACATGGCAGGCAGCATCTGCAATGGGTGCTGAATCTCCGAAACTGTGTCAAAACAGTCAGACCCTTCAACTTAGATTTAATTTTGGGGAAAAGAAAGAATTCACTAGGAGCTACGTCTAACAAGTACCGACAGCTCGAGAGTGATGATTGTGGTGTTGTGGCCAGAAAATCCATGTGTGGTAATCAACGCACTAAGAACGGGTGCATGGCACAATTGAAGCTCTTACGTGAAATCATCAGTCTTGGAGGCTGTGAGCTTTTCCACTGCTGTGAAGGAGAAACTGTTTTTTTTTCTTGGTTGTAGCCACAGGACCACCTCTCCTCGTCAGTGGTGGTCCTCATGAAGGTTGGATCATCCTGACTGCTGACTAACAAAAAAATTAGATTTTGCTCTGTGCTCTAGTTTGAGTTCCATGGTGAAATCGCAAATGTGCACCTGCCAATGGTCACAAAACATGTGCAACACAGGTTCCAATGCTGATAGCATAGTGTCACTCAGAATCCAGACTCATGACAGGTACAACTTACACACAATGCACAGTTTGTGTGACATTTTTTGTGGACACGGAACAGGCACAGTCTCTGAACTTTATGATCACATCTTAGGATGAAGAATTTAACAGCCAAAAAGCCCAATTGTTTTCAAGAGTCTATGAAGAGCAACACAAATCTAGGAGGACAGTGAATATTGAACAAATTACACAACTGTTTCCACACTACAGTTCCACACTGAATGTATCTCGTAGCCTGATACATTTCAGAATGGACAATTCTTTCCCATGAGCTCAGGGTTTCTAAAATCCTGGATATGTCCTTGCAGCTTCTATCCTCCTAATGATAACCTCTGTGTCTGTGTGTACATTTCCTCTTTCTGCGGCTTCCATAGGAGCCCGTCTTTGCTGCTACTTTCTCTCCTCTTCCTGAGCCTCCTTTCCATTCTTCTTCCCCTGATGAGACAGCCAGCCAGGTAGGATGTTGCACCAGCTACTTGCTACCTGCATTGCTCCCTTGCATATCTAACTGAAATCCATTCAACCGCCTCAAGCTTTATTTTTGAACTTTACAGAAACTGTGCATTAGTTAGACTCTTAAATACACCATTGACAGTAAAAACACTCCTCAGCGAAACCTGAGTTAGACGCAGTTAAATGTCCTGCTCACTGTCAGGGTTTTCTGCTTCAATTGCTGCAACCTCGCAACCTCCTGGCAAATCTATAATGGCAAAGGCACAATATGATCACTAGTGCTTTGTAGGCCTCCACCGTCCCCCTGCTCCTATTTCATCCTACTAAATATTGTTTCCCATCCCAAACTGCATGGCAGCCTCCTGCAGCTTCTCATGCTTGTGCAGAACTTGGATATATTCTGCCATCTTTTCATCCTCATCACTTAATCCTCATCCTCTCTTACCTTCCTCGTCCATCCCTCTGGTTGTGAAGGCCACCAGGTCTCCCAGGCCCATGCAGGTGGATGAAAGACACCCCTGGAGACGGAAGGTGACCCTGTCAATACTGCATACAGTATCTTGCCAATCCCAACCCTCCCAATCCCACTCCCTAGTGGCAGCCTTTTGTACACACACTCAGCGGTTGAGGTTTCAGTCAGAATCCACACCAAATGAGTTGAAGAATGACATCTGCAATCACAGTCACCTGTCATTATTTAAGAGTCTTTGGATGTTGGTGAAGGAATTATGTGCAGTGTGAAACGAGGAATAATGTGCTTAATGTGTATTAGTTACCTCCCTTTGGTTTCTGTGTTTTGCTTGGCTTCTTTGGTTTATGAATGTGGAAAATTCAACATTTGAACACAGTGACTCTTATAAACAGTGGTATGTAATCTAAGATGCACTTCTGGTTCAATTTTCATGGAGGAATTTTACTGGCAAAATACTTCCAGTGCAGCAATAATGGAGTTTGATTGCCGATGTGATTACAGCTGTCTACAGCAATAATCTAACAAAAAGCACAAACTCTTTTCAAATGGAATTTGACTAAAACTGGGGACAAGATATGTCACGTCACCAATTCACAAAATGCATCAGATGTTACAAATTGTTGATATATTACAGTGTAAAAACACCATAAAATGGATTCCTTTAACTTGGTTAGAAGTGTTGAGTGTTGTTAACAGACTTTCCTTCCCTTTTCTCAGAGAATAGTGGAGTCTGAGATGGAGTGCGAGGGGATAGAGGCTCACATGTCCATCCAGGAGAGGAAACAGCTGATAGTGGCTCAGGAGGAGGCCTGGAAGACCAAAGGCCACGGAGCTGCCAATGACTCCACCCAGTTCACTGTGGCTGCACGCATGGTGAAGAAAGGTCAGAGGGCAAACTCAACACACATACTTTCCACAGTCTTCTTTCTTAGAAGCTTGTGCACATGTGCTGAAATGCAGTCTGTCATTACAACATAGAGCTAAGTCCACAGTTTAGTCTCAATTCTCTGCCCTCAATCCCTCAAAGCCCCTTTCACAGTTAGCAACATGGAGAAAATGACTCTCCTTTTCCCTCCATCAGGCCAGAGTAGCTGCTCTGAGCCTGCTGCTCAGGCAGAAAATGATTTAATGGTTGGAGTTTTTCCCCATTAGCTCTCGGCTCAGCCTGAGGGGGCAATTGATGGAAGGCTTCATTAGTGTTTTGGGTGGTTTTGGTCATTTTATAGCCAATGGAGAGTGGCATAGGAAGGAATTCCGTCAGAAACAATGGCTAGCTTTTCATGCACTAGACAGTATCCCTTCAACTCTGGCTGCCTTTGAAGCTAGTGTTGGTTCCCCAGATTGTTTACCACCTCTTGGCTCCAAATTTGCAACCTTGACTACTGCTGTGCATCATTCCTTAGCTGCGTAGCATATGACACTCGTTAAAACACCCACACCTGTTGTTTTCTGTGTAAGCCCACAAACTGACGTCAAGACAAACCGCTTGCTTATGTCTCAGCACTGGTTAGAAAATTGGTGGAATTGGTAGAAGTCAGTACTGCAAAGCTAAAAATCTGAAAACCAGGGAAAGCACGAAAAAAATTACATCAAAAACATAGATGCTTAACATGTAAAACAATGGTTCATATCTGTTACGTTATTCTCATGAAATAAGAGTGAGCGTAACCTACATCATGCATAAGTCTTAGAAAAATGTGCATCTCTATCAAGGACACCTTCTAGTGTTTACCCACTGAAACTTCAATATCAGCTACAAATCAAGACCTTTTAGCCTCTGGCCACTTTCTTTTTAACCTTTTGAAACCCTAGAACCAGCTGACGACTTTGAAAGGCATGTTACCTTTAAACAAATGCCTAAATTACTCTATTTTTTCAGATCCAGAAACCGTAAAAACAGTTGGATTTTTAACTTTTCAGTGGTCATTGGTCAGTGATATACAGTATGATGTGCTGTTACATTGGGAAAATTAGCCAAGTCTAAGCTATTAGATGTTTCCTCAAAACCACTTTATTCTACATGTACTATTCTTCTTACGCAGTTAGTTTTCTATTGTATGTAGAGCCACCATTTTCCCCAGTATTGGTGACACCTGTGGGCACCTGGGCACATGTTAATTCCAGGCTTTCTCAATTTTTGTAAAGTAAATCAATGAAATTTGACTTCTTCTTTATAATGTATGATAGTTCTCTCTTCTTGTAGCAATGATTGTACTGTTTCCATAGAGATATCTTCCTTTATATTGCAGAGAAAAATTAACCCACTGTGGGTAAAAATGAAACAGAAGAAAAGGCACTCAGAGGCTGTTCAGGGTTCAGAGGGTTAATTATGCTCCAGGTTACATTATTGTTGTATTGTATTGAAGTCAAGTCACAATACTGTGTGATATCCTGTAAAATTAAACTTAAGGGAAAAATAGCGTAACTGTATTTTTTACAAATTGTAACAGTGTCATTACATGTGCTTGTCTACTTGTGTTCCTGCAGGGCTGGCAGCCCCCTCTGCCCTCCAGTCTCCAGTTGTGTCTAAACCCAAGAACAGCAGCCTTGCAATCTCCAAACCACAGGAAGGTTAGTTCCTTTTTTTTAATTCCTCTATGCGTACTTGATATTTTTTGCTCACTACTCTGTCCTCTAGTTACCTGTTATGTCACACTGCTATCATATGGAGTCCTTCAGTTAATTTAGCAGGGTTAATGAAGACTGAAGGGTTCCTTGCTGCTCCTTCAATCTGATTTGGACTTAATTGCATCACTTTATATCCTCAACTATCAACACGACTATCAACACTTTCCAAAACACACATTAAATAGAAAAAAAATGATGCTCCCGTGTTTAATTTGACTTCTGGTGCTAAGCCATGTTACTACTTAAATTTACATTTATATTTTTAGTTTTTTTCTTGGGTCAGATCAAATTTGAATGATGTGTAACTGATTGTCTTTGCTTCTCTTTCAAAAGACATGGAGG
Organism: Dascyllus trimaculatus; assembly: GCA_024666655.1. Taxonomy (NCBI): domain Eukaryota; kingdom Metazoa; phylum Chordata; class Actinopteri; family Pomacentridae; genus Dascyllus; species Dascyllus trimaculatus. The sequence goes on along the minus strand of CM045466.1, from coordinate 24,180,955 downwards.
AGATTTCTGATACTGAAGGTTTTTTCTCTCTCTTGTTTTTGTTTTGCTATTCCTCATTATCATCCAAACCACAAGTGTCACCAACACTAATGTGGCTGTTGTTGCTGTGAGACTTCTATTCGGTTGTAAAGCCTGATAGAATGTTCACCGGGATGGATATGCATGAGTCTGAAGTGCAGAAGAAGTCATATTCAGTAGCTGTTAACTGTGTGTAGGTTGTGACTATGTTTAGGTAAACATCATTGTGACTGTAACTCTTCATCATGCTCAGTCATTGTTTAAAGTCCGCATCAGCATCACTTGGTGTCAAGTATGACTCTATAAACAGCAGAACCTCAGACCGCCTGCCTGTCCAGAGATGAGACTGGCATAGCAGTGTCAACTCGTGGCTCTAACAGTTGTGTGCTTGTACGTGCAGAGATTAAGGCTGTGCCAGATCTAAACCTGGAGTCAGATCGGAAGCTGGATAAACTGGAGTCATTCCTTGGCAAGCTAAACAGTAAGGGTGAGTCTTGTACATCACGTTGTCCACAAGTTCATCATGCTTCAGCTCCGCATCGCTCTTAGTTACCGAAAGAGGAGTCAAGCCTCAAAATTAGTGTAGCGTTTGATTCACTGTGCACCTCTGTGGTAACAGCACCACCATGGATATAAGTAGAGAGAACCCAAAAATGTCTCGTGCAGTAAAACAAAGTTATGATGCCATAAATTTTAAACATAAGTTGAATGTCGGAAAAAATCTGAAATTGACATTTTTTTTTCCCAAGAGGGCCTACAGGTGTTACTATTACTGGAAAAAATGATGACCCTACATACTATAGACATTTTGATACTTACATTTTTTGTTTGTCCCCTACCTGCTCTGTGTAAACACAGCCTGCAGTTTAGCCCAGTTTAACCGAAATGTCCGTGAGTTTTTGCTTTGGTCACGTAGCCGGTCATGGATCTGCTGAGGAGTGCAGAATTTTTTGATGTTTTACAGAATTTGGTTTAAGCAAATAGTTTATTTTTGACAATTGTTTTTTTTTTAAGTTGAGGCATAAAATAAATTTGATGAAATATCATGATTTCATGCTTTGATTTGGTTAAGTTTGTCAACCAAACTGCTCATCACAGACGAGCAGTTCAAAGACTGTAGGAAAATTCAATACGAGTCTTTCTGTTTTTGCAGTTTGTGGTTATGATAAAAAGGTTTGCCTTTTAAACCTGCTGGTGGGTTTTAAACCCAAGATTTCAGTTCTGGTTCATTTGAAAACACAAACTCTATATTATCCAGTTGCAACAGCGAGAATTTATTTTATTTTTTTTAAGTACAGTCACAGTTTCATTTTTGATATTTAGAGCCAGATAAAACAACAACTAACCAAAATATGTCTGTGTATATGCTGTGTTTCGTCCATCCTTAGTGCCTGGACTTCCAGAAGCAACCATCACAGTGACTGAGAAGAAGGTAAAGGAAGTGATGACCCTGGAAGATGAAACTTTTTCCAAGTTTTATCGCCAAGTGGAGGAACTCCCTTCCATCACTAACAAGGTGGAAATCGACGACGACTTTGATGCCATTTTTGGCCCTCAGGAGCCAAAGTAAGCTCACACTGTCAGAAATTGTTTTTTAAGTAAGAATCCAGACTAACATCAGCGTTCCTGTTAACCATGACTCTTCACTTCTGACCTCTTGCAGGCTGACTTCAGAGATGATCCAGCACAAGCGAGCGGTGCGTCCGGCGCGTAACGTCCAGTCATCCAGAAACCCTCTGAAGATGCTGGCTGCCAGGGAGGATATCAGACATGAATACACAGAACAGAGGCTCAACATCGGTCTGCTGGAGAGCAAGAGGATGAAGGCTGAGAAGAGTGAGTGAGGATGTATGAGGAGGTGGAGAGTGCCTGGAACTTAGGGACACCAAATGCGACAGGCTCATTTGTTAAATGTAACTAATTTCCTGTGCTACAATGGCAAAATACAACCCTGAGCATAAATTTTACTGTTACTATATAAAGTGTTTTATAGTCTCCCTGACCAGCCTCAACTTGTTCTCATTGGGTTGGGTTCCCATCAAAGTTACTTCCCATGTAACTTTGACAGTTACATGGGAATTGCACATTTTAAATAAACCCAAGTTTATGTTTGTCTGATTTGCTTTTTTATATTCAGGTCAGTTGTGCTGTTTTTTTCTGAACTCAGGAAATGCTTGAGGTGACAAACATGTCTCCGTGCTTCCCTTCTTGTGATGTTGTAATTATGTAGTGCAGTAATATCTGGCTTTGTCTTGTGTTTCTAATATTGACAGAATTATATATTGACCTATTGACATTCACTGTTTGAAATTTTCCCAGCTAAATGCTCACAGCAGAGCATCAGTCTCAGATACAAAATTAAATGTCATCAACATTATGAACATTGCAATATGTCTCTCCTTGCTTTAAACCGACCCAAGCTGCTTTGGGACTTGAACTGACCTACATTCTGGCTCTTTTTCCTGTAATTGTGCAGAGCAGCCCTCAGAAGCACAGTGTTGTTTTTACACTGCACGTGTTCTGCGGCTTGTTTTGAATGTGACGTCAGAGATCAGCCAGTGTCATGTAACTTCCTCCTGTACCTCCTCTGACAGCAATAAAACCACCTGAACTGTCTCTGGGCTGTTCTGAAGTCGTTGCTCACATATAGAGACCTTCAAACTCGTACCTGAAAGGCTAAGTGTGTCTGGCTATTGTCTCTTTGCTGTATATGTTTAGTAAATATAGTGTTTAATCTTGTGTTTCTTCTTTCTGTGTCCTGTCTGCTATCTGTGCTCTGCTCTGCTCTGTTCACTGCAGTGAATAAGAATTCTGGTTTCTCTGAAGTGGCTCTAGCTGGTCTGGCCAGCAAGGAGAACTTCAGCAGTGTCAGCCTGCGCAGTGTCAACATCTCTGAGCAGATGTCCAACAACAGCGCCGTGCCATACAAGAAACTCATGCTCCTGCAGGTCAAAGGTCAGTCGAGTTGAAAAGCTGCCCCACACATACAGAGACACATACATTCACAACAGGATCTGATTTCTGTTCTGCACCACAATTACAGTAATACATATAACACATAAAAACCTTTGTGGATAATCCGTATTAGCTTGACTCTACGAAGTGCAGTTACTAATAGGTAATAAGACCAACAGTTGTCATCTTGTCAGCATTTCTTCAGGCCTGTTTCTTTGAAATTGCATTGAGTAAAATTTGGGGTGAGTAGTGAAAAGAAAAGGCAAGAATTCATGTTGTTTTCTTACTCAAAGTCACTTCACTGTCTTCTCTCTGTGTTCAGTGTGTTTAAGTTCAAATGTTGTAGCTTGAATTAATTTCTCTGAAGCCTGTATCAGTAGGCCAGCTGTACTGTGCTTAAAGCTTCAGTAATTCTTGTTTTCAATGCTAAAGTTAACATGCCGACCAGATGGTGATGTCAACATGATGATTATATGGCAGTGTTTGCCATGTTCACCCTGTGTGTCATCTTAGTTTAGCATGTCATATGCTAAAATCTGCTAATTATCATCATGCAAACTACAGCTGAAGCTGATGATGATGTTAGTAGTTTCAAGATTTAACCCTCGTCAAATAGACATGCTTGAGAATGGGGCTTATTTACTTCACAAACAAACCTGCCAAGCTGAGGAGTATACGAACATCTGTCTGATTTTTCTAATCTTCTGAACTGGCCAGTTAATTTTTTTGGAGACATACAGGGTACAAGATTCAGTCACAATGTAAAACCATTGATGGCTGGCGTGTGTCATCTTATTACAATGCAGTGTTCTGTGGGGAAACGTTTGGTCCTGGCATGTGAATGAACGTACTTTGATAAGTACCACTCACCCTAACACTGTTGCAGACCAGCACACACCCTGACAGTAGCGGCCTTCTCCAGCAGGACAGTGCGCCTACCACACTGCAAAAACTACTCAGGGACGACTTGAGGAACATGACAAAGAGCCCAAGAAGGACATTTTTGTTGGCATGAGGGCAGTATTAGCCAGGTGGTTTTACTTTTGTGGCAGAGTCTTTTGCAGCTGTTACATTTCGTTCAAGAGGATGGAAAAACAAATAGCTACTGATTTACACAAAGCTGTGGAGGATGCTGCTTCAAGGGTGTGCTTTCCAGAGGATATCTAAAATGGGAGACGAGAGTCTATTTTGGTGTCTTTGCACCTCCTCCACACGTCTGTTGGCGACAGCTGTGGCTCTAAATCATTCTCTCCAGGTCACCCACACTATCCTGGGCTGATTTGCGCCTCCAAACACTACTGTCTGTAATCCACGGCAAATCCACTAGCCCGGGGATACCATTTTGTTGGGAGGTTGGCTGTCCCAACCTCACAGTTGTGGAGACAGTTTTGCTTAACAGTTACTGGTTTCTGATAAATCAAAGGGATCCTGAACCATTTGTACCTCTAAATATTCCCCACGTTTGTATTTAGACCAGTATATGCCTTCCAGTATTACCTTAATTAAGTAATGGAGTTTTTAAATACAGTGCATAGGTAAGCAGATACATGTACAGAGTCAAATCATGGTGATGCTGCTAGTGTGATAATCCATCGTGCTGCCAGTGATAATCAGAGTGATCACTGATAAAAACCACCTGTCTGCTTGTGTGAAACCAGGCCGACGGCATGTCCAGACCAGGTTGGTGGAACCCAGAGCATCCTCACTGAACAGCGGTGATTGTTTCCTGCTCATCACACCACACAACTGCTTCATCTGGACCGGAGAGTTTGCTAACGTCATTGAGAAGAGCAAGGTGAGAAACAAGTTAAAGCATCGCAAAACAAGGCCTGTGATCAGTAAAGCAGTTGTTTTTGGTAAACTCAAGTTTGAGTACAAGTCAGATTTGTCCTCTGCGGCACATGTGTTCATATGCTGCTGCTCTATGTAGGACGGGCCTACATCCCAAGCTTGCGGATGTAAACAGAGTGTGAAGAGGAAGCAGCAGCGGCATAGCTCAGGAAGAAGTGTGTGTGTGTCTGGTGTGATGACCTTTGATTGGCTGAACAAAGCAGCGACCTCAATTTGACATAAAGAAAAGCTCCAAGCCTCAGGCCACATTATTTATGAAGTTGTTTTAGTTCATTCAAAAGTTGTTGACAAAATGCCAAAGTTTACAGACTTGCCTTTGTGTTTTCCCCCAAAATGATATCTACGTTCATTTGACATCAGTTTACACCACTTCATTCATATTGTTCCAAGCATTAAAGGCTTTACTAATGTAGGGCGAACAGTACGTCTGTATTTTTAGAACTAAATTTAACATGGCTTCTTTTGTAATTTGTAATAAAACATTCTCTTTCGGTTTCTCAGGCTTCAGAGCTAGCTAATTTCATCCAGAGTAAGAGAGACCTGGGTTGCCGAGCTAACTATGTCCAAGTCATCGAGGAAGGCATCAGCACACACAGCCACGCTGTCAAGGAGTTCTGGAAGAATCTGGGAGGGCAGTCAAGTTATCAATGTAAGGATTCAAATCTTACAACCTTTAGAAAACACTTCCTGAAGCATTAAATTGCACGCCAGAGCCCTTGCTTTTCTTTCTGTAGCTGCAGGAACACCAGACGAAGATGAGTTGTATGAGAGCGCTATCGTGGAGACAAACTGCATTTACCGGCTGATGGACGACAAACTGGTCCCAGATGATGATTTTTGGGCCAAGATGCCCCGCTGTTCGCTGCTCAACCCCAAGGAGGTTTGACAACTTAAGATAACAATTTTTTTTCTCCTCAATGACAGATCTAAGCTTTTTGGACATTTGAAAATGTAAAATGAACTTGTAAAACTGTAAATCAGTCACAACTCCAACATAGTTTTTAACCTGTCAAGAGTGTGCCTAGAATTTTAAAATGACTTTGGCTCCCCTGGGTGGTAGTTTAAAAAGGACACTGGCAAACAGCAGTTCACACTATTGAAAAAGTATCTCTCTCCCTCTGTTTGTTTTCTGTGCAGGTTTTGGTTTTTGACTTTGGCAGTGAGATGTACATTTGGCATGGGAAGGAGGTGACTCTAGCACAGAGGAAAGTGGCCTTCCAGCTGGCGAAGCACCTGTGGAACGGCACCTTCGACTATACAAACTGTGACATCAACCCACTGGACCCGGGAGAGTGCAACCCACTCATACCGAAGTATGGAAACATACGAGACAGACGGATCTTTATTGTCATTGACGTTGAAAAATGAAAGGCAGTTTAGTAGCTCTTTGTTTCAAATTAGCAGCGTGAGACACACAACAAGACAATGTATGGCATATAAAAAAATAGAATAGAAAGAGAATAAAAAGAGAATAAATAAAGTATTGGAATGGATATGTACACACTACAGATGGTGATGATATTTAGGGATAACTGAAACTCGAGGAGTGCTGGGCTGCTGCAGTTGTGTGCGCCGCCATCTTGATCATTAAAAAAAATTCAAACACAGGATTATGTCTATTATTTATTCAGTAGATCTTTATTTACACACTGTTCTTCCTCTTTGTGGTATCATTTCAAATTCAAAAAATGTCCACCTGCTATACTAATAGGTCATTTGGAAACTGTATTTATATTAAGTTTTAAAATATCCAATGAAAAATCCTGTTGTGACACAGATTTGTGACCACAGCATCATACAGTATGTAAATCCTGCAGTAATTTTTTAAATTTGCACCTTTTATTTCTGCATTTTATTCTAATTGCAGCTCTGAGTGAAATTATTCTTTCTAATATTGAGAAGCCTTGGAAAAAGAAAACCACTAAATACAATGTAATTAGACAGAATTAAGTGTTCCGGTCTTGCTTAATGGTCAAAATACTGTAAATAACGCCACAGATAACCGCTATTAGGACAGCAGTGTATTGACTGCCATTCTATCACTGACATACTGTATCACCTCATCTCACCTATAGAAAAGGCCAGGGCCGACCTGACTGGGCAGTGTTTGGCAGACTAACTCAGCACAATGAGACCACCCTGTTCAAGGAGAAGTTCGTGGACTGGAACGACTCCAGGAAAACGCCCAGTCCCACAAAAAACACCAACGATCACATCACTTATCAAAAGGTGTCAAAAAGTACTTTATTACATCCAAGTCCTCGTACTGTCATTAATGTGAGGGTTGTATAGTGTCAGATGCAGATTCTCTCCTCCTCTGCCGTCATTTTTTATTTTATTCTTCCACTTCCATCCTCACCCCAGGAGCAGCACATCTCTGATCAGCCTCGTGCGTATGACGCCTCCCTGATGCTGCCCCTCCATCAGGCACCTGTCTGCACCATCCTGGACGGGTTCAATGTGGGTCGGGGTTACGGCCTGGTGGAGGCAGAGGAGTGGCGGAGCTACGAGATCAGCACTCAGGCGGTGGAGGTGTGGCACATCCTGGAGTTCGACTACAGCCGCCTGCCTCGTCAGAGCATCGGCCAGTTCCATGAGGGTGACACCTACGTGGTGAAGTGGAAATACATGGTCAGCACTGCAGGTCAGTCCTGAACTCATGCATTATATTGCTATGTAACATTGTCTTTTAATCTAGAATCTTTTGAGAAGATTTGAAGAGCAGTTGGGTGGAAAAATAAAATATGATGTGATTTATTTTTTGTGTGTTTCAGTAAATAGCTACTAAAACAGTAAAATAATGTAAAATAGTTGGATTAAAACCCCAGTTTTTTGTGTTGTCTTGAGACTATTGCTGAACTCCCAGGTTTTAGGATAGTGGAAAATTAAAATTAGGACAATGTGCAAGGCTGCATCCCAAGTGCACTATGATGTTTGAACTGAATACACAACTAGAGAGAGGATTTGTACTTTGCTGATTACACAACACTAGATAGTCCTAGATTTTATGTGGGTCACTGTTGGCTAGTTCAACTACATACCCCATCCTTCTCCCCCTCTCCAAAATACATTTGAGTCACTCTAAATACATCTTAGAATAACTCTTGGATTTAGACACTGATTCTCTACAGTTACATACTTCACAGCGAAACATCTAAAGATGGAGCAAAGTTGGCTATGCTAATGTCTTTAGTCTCGTTTTGTCAAGCAGAATAAAATAAACTCCAGCACGTTTTGTGTGAATTTCAGTAAGCTAGTTAGTTGTGGCCCAGCACAAATTCACATAAAGCAAAACCCAGACTGCAGCAGTGCAGACGTTTGAGTAAACAAGAGTAGATGAAGAAATATGAAGCTGCAAAGTAAGAGCTTCTTTGAAGATCACTTTGAGACACAACTCCAGCAAGCAATAGTGTAATATAGTTGTGTTTTTAATCTAATTAATATGTAAGAGTGTAATTACAATAGGGAGAAATAATTAGGAGTGAAGAACAAAATTTATTGCAGAATCATCTGGAGCCTGTCCCAGGTGACAGGGTGAAGGCAGGGTACAACCTGGACAGATCGCCAGGCCATCACAGGCCCACACACACACACAGATGGACAACCATGACCCCTTAGTCTCACACCTACCGCCAATGTAGAATCTGCAATTGACCCACCATGCATGTGTCTGGGTTGTGGAAGGAAGATACAACACCTCGAGAAAACCCACACAGGCACAGTTGCAGACTGAGATCCAGGACCTTCCAGCTGTGAGTCGACAGTGCTTGCTAGTGCATCACAGTGCCGTCCTATTGCAGAACCATGAGTGTAAGAAACTTTTGGGGGGTTGAACTTCAGTGAGATGCTACATCACAGAGTAGAGTCCCAGAAGTCTAGATACTGATGATGGTGGAGTGAAGTTGACTGATGGAGACTGGTAGAGACACCATGGACAACCTGGAGAAGGTGGTGATGGGAGAAGGAGGGATGCATAATTGACAGTCTGAAGTGGAGATTGACAACATTTCACTACATTTAAAGAACATGCTCTAGGGACCGATTGACTTAAAGAACGCAGGCAGATAGAACACTGGACAGTAGTAGTTATGTAGAAGTTGTGAATTATTGTGACAGCATAGGGAAACAGGAAGTGTTAAAGAGAATAGTGAAGGGGGAAAAGGCCATATTAACGGTAAGAAATAGAGACTAAACTGAAGTGAACAGATCTTCCTTACTGAACTTATACATAGCTTCATCATAGTCTGTCTTATGGTAACTGTTGTCTTCATGCACTCACAGAGCATTATATCCCTACAGCTTTCATCAATCAAGGCTCACAGCAGAATAAAAAAGTCAACACGTAGTTTTCCAGGACCATGTTCTGGCACTCATTTTTGCTTCTTTTACAATCTTTTGTTGTCATCAGTTGGGAAGAGACAGAACCCAGAGCAGATGAAAACAGCAGGAGCTGGGAAGGAGAAGTGCTGCTACTTCTTCTGGCAGGGCCGCAACTCCACCGTCAGCGAGAAAGGAACGTCAGCACTCATGACGGTGGAGCTGGACGAGGAGAGGGGAGCGCAGGTACACAAAAGGGAGAGTGTATGGAAAAGCAAGGTCGTCATGAATACAAGTCTGTTTTCTGTGACTGTATTTGTCGACGCTGGAATTTTGTGTGAGCTTTTCTTTTGCTGAATCACTTTATCTTCCTACAGGTTCAAGTCCAGCAGGGTAAGGAGCCTCCGTGTTTCCTGCAATGCTTCAAAGGAGGGATGGTGGTCCACTCAGGAAAGAGAGAAGAGGAGGAGGAAAACTCACAGAGTAAGGCCACATCATTGCTTTAAGACAATTATTGATTAATATCAGTGTTCGCTTTGCTCGCTGCTGCTATTCTATCTTTATGTACAGGATTAATTTGCAAACAGTCCGTTCAGAGGTTCATCTTTTCTATACTCTAGTCGATTTCTGACAGTTTAACTCAATGAGACTCAAAGTCTTAGACTTACATCACAGCAATGACTGTCTCTGTAGCAGCCATGGAAATTCTTTATTTCGCCAAAAGGAGTGAATATCTGAGGAGTGCATTGTAGAAGAACAATTCCATGTTTAGAATAGAAACCGTCCTGAGGGCTCAACGCTCACTAAATTAACTGGAACTCTGTATTTTCCCAACTTCAAAATAAATGAGCTTCTTTCTTAAGGCTTCCAGTAACGCCTCAGTTAAAGTACGTCTTCTTCTTTTGCAGTTAATGTGAGTGTAACTGTTGAATGACAATGCAGGGGAAAAACATATTCTTATCTCCTTCACCTCTCTCTGCCCCTCTTCATCTCAGATGATTGGCGTCTGTATTGTGTGCGTGGGGAGGTGGAGGTGGAGGGACACCTGCTGGAGGTGGCTTGTCACTGTAGCAGTCTGCGCTCCAGAGTCTCCATGGTGCTGCTGAGTGTTAGCCAGGCCCTCATCTACCTGTGGCACGGCTGCAAGTCTCAGATCCACACACGGGAGGTGGCACGCACCGCCGCCAATAAGATCAAAGAACAGTGAGTGGAAACTGTTTTGCCCAAAAGAAAGATTAAGGAAGTAGGAGTCGAATTGACCCTGTGTGACACCTTCTGTGTTTTTTACAGCTGCCCTCTGGAAACAGGCCTCCACAGCAGCAGCAAGGTGTCCATCCGGGAATTTGATGAAGGGGCAGAGCCCACGGGATTCTGGGAAGCCCTCGGTAGGAGGGACAGGAAAGCGTACGACTGCATGTTGCAAGGTAGGGCAACTAAAAATAGTACTTTTGCATATTTTATATACATGTATAAAATACTGTTGTTACCCTCAAGACATAAAATTGACGTGAGTGTGGCAAAAGATAAATCCTCATTATGTTACAATTTATTGAGAAATTATTTAAATAATAAGAAAAAGAATGGCTTTTACTTCTAGAACACTTTTCAAGGTACTCAAAGACCCTTTACATGAATTAACGTCAAATAATTGTGCAGTTATTCAAATTAATTATCTGTTGATTTATTAACCATTTAGTGGGCTAATTGTTGCGGCTCTTGAAGGTTTTTGCTGAGACTGTTGACATACGTATTGTATCCATACTGTATCATCACACGGTCAGAATTTGTGCAGTAGTTTAGATATGTATGAATGTGTTTGAGCACATGAAGTGTGTCGTTGCATATACTGTGCATGTTTTAATTTTTAGGTTCAATTTAATGTATTATTCAAAAGCTAATCACATAACAAATTCAAATGGCAAACAAAGACAAAGGTTTTCACAGTCCATCAAGTCTAAAGCTCATGACTTCTTAGTTACCTATAAAGCATTACCACGAGATTTATTCAGCATTAATAAGGCCTTTAGATTGTTTGGCCACATGAGTTTGGAGGAGAAAAAGAGGAGTACAGCATCCTGCATCAGATTTACCTTTTCACCAAAAAAACCTTGTGACTAGTTTACAAAGTGCTGTGCTTTTGTTCTGAAAGTGCTGTCGTATCAGAATGTGCTGTTAGTGGAGTTATTGAGCAGAAGATAAACCTAATGTTTACCTCCACTAAACTAGTAAATATCATCTGTTCAATGATAACTCCCCTAAGAAAGACTTGGAAAAATGTAAGATAAAGCTGTCGCAAATCCCTCTCAGTTACAGTCTTACTATGGCTTACTTATGTCTTATTTTCATCGGGCAAAAAGTCATAATCCTTATAAAAAAAAGTGGCACAATATGAAATCCATTTTGTGGTGTTGGAACCAAAAGTGCTTTTAATATGCTGGAGACAGAGCACACAGACCTCCTGTCTCTTGTGTCGGTAGTTTCTATACTTTTATAATTTCCTACAAATCTCCATTTTGACACCAGCTCCTCCTGGTACCATGTAATGTTCGGACTCCTCACAGAAAAGCAGAGCCCTTAAAGCAGCTTAGGATTCCTGAGGGAGCTTTACAAGGTGCTGCTCACTAAGGTGACAGTGCTCTTCAGTGCACCACCATGCTGCCTCCTCTAGTCTACTTCTTCATATCATTCCTCAGGACCTTCTCCAGTGAGCAGCGTTCTTTTTCCGCTACAGTCTTTTGCCACAGCTTCATGAAGTCCCTGTGGAGGGCCAGTTCCTGGAGGATGGCACGTCCATGAGGCCTGTACAGATACATGTCTCTTATTCAGCACTTTAGTGTGTAAACACAAGACTGAACAAAGACACAAACCAGAAACCAGCAGGTCTGACCCCAGTGAACTACAATGATAACTGACCTGACTTCAGCAGCAGCATCCAGAGACATCTTACTGACAGCAGTAAGGAAGCGCTGGGTGAAGCTCTGCCCTGCTGTCAGGACTGCAGCTGCTCCCAGTCTGTCAGCCAGCAGGTGGAGCTGCTGAGCAGTGCTTGCTCTTACTGCAGTGCTCAGGTGGCTGAAAAAGGACACACACAACCACATATACTACCTATGTTTGATTTGACTTCTTTGATTACTGCTGCTGCTACACTTGTTCATAGATTGTGATCCTCCACTGTGCTCTTACCTCAGTCCTGTATTCAGCAGAACAGGCAGCACTCGACCAGGGCTGCAGTTCTGCACCAGAGCCTCCAGGGCCACGTTGGCCTGCTGCTGAACAAAGGCGTTTCCACACGCCTGTGCGATTTTCAGCAGCAGAGCCCGACCTGTCCTCTCTGCCTCAGGGTCCATGTCCCTCTGCAGGTGGACATAAAGAGAACGAATGGCGTCCATGGCTGCACAGGCCACTGAGGATCGCAGGTTTTTAATCTAGAGAGCAAGAATGAACATCAGCAGTCAATAGTCATACTTGTACTGCAGTGTGGACATTCACAGACACATGTGGACAAAGAAGAGTAATGTCTTCAGTACCTCTTCTATCACAAGAAGGCAGACTTCATGCAGTTTCAGCATCAGTGTGTCTGCATGGTGTTGTGCCAGAGCTCGGACGCATCGCAGCCCCTCAACCTTCTTCATCCTGTGTCAAAAAAGCAGTTATTCTACGGTCCTGCACTTTGAAGCTACAACACAGCTTAAACACAGTGCAAGTAAAAATCGTCAACACTGCAGGTAGAAATTTCTCACTGTGTGCAGTTAGAGTCTCACCAGTCGTCTGAGTTGAGCAGTTTGAAGCACAGAGACAGATTCTCTGCTGAGTTAGACAGCGGCTGCAGGTCCTCCTGGTTCTGCTTCTCTGCTGTCTGAAGCCTGCAGGTAACTTCTGTCTTCTGGTCTTTGCTGGTGGTGTTTGCAGGACGCACAGACCTCCCATGAGTTGCTTTCTTCTTCGGTGGGGAGGGTTTTGGAGGGGGAGCTGGAGTGAGAGGTGCCACTACAGGTTTCCTTGCAGTCGGTACTGGTGGCACCAGGGCAACATAGTTACCCTGTAGGTTCTTGACTCCTTCTGTAAGCGTCTCCATGTGATAGTGAGCCGTCAGGAGTCTGTATCCACCGGCTACTTCTTTGTCTGCCCAGATGAAGAGTCAAATATTTATCAGTTTATTTGCTTACATGTGGGAATGTACAAAACCTGAACAAGTACAAACTAAGAGTGAAAAAAAGTGTTGTGGCAGTAAAGTCACCTGGCATTTCAGTGACTAGTAAAAGGATCACTGGTATCAAAACTGTGAAAGTGTCTGTCCTGCACAGTGAAAGCTTTTAGATTCTGTACTTCAAGTACATGCACATCAGTAGTTGTAATTACAGTAAGAATTTGAAGGCATTGATCAAGTTGTAATGAAGTGTTTCACACACTGGTATTTCTACTTGTCCTACAATATTCTGTCAACAGCGTGGATTTAAATCTGGTTGGAAAATACATTTAAGTTGATTGAAACTCAGCTGTAGGTTGGAATGTTGGCAGCTGCGCCGCTTTGACTTATCAGTTTGTCTGATGAAGAACTGACCTGCTCCACTGAGCTTCATCGTCATCACAGGGAGACGGGTCACTCTTCTTTTGGGTAGAGGAGCTGATGGTGGAGGGGGAGGGGAAGGAGTGGAGATGAGCCCGATAGTCCTCAGCTCACAGGGAGTGTGAGGGTCCACCGTGCTGACTGTGTCCTCAGAGCTCACAGAAGCTGATGGGCTGGAGATCTGGTCTCTGCCTGGATTCACCTTATCCGCCTTCCCGTCCTGTGTGTCAGGACTGCTCTGGAGTCTCTGCATCTCCTCTGTGTCCTCCCTTATCAAACTAGAAGGACTGAACGAGGAAACGGGTCTTATCCTCCGTCCTCGGAGCGATGATGCAGGCCTGCACCTGAGAGCAGCTGGGGGCTGAGGTGAAGGGAGGGGGTCCTGCTGGCTGCAAAGCCCCAGTCTCAGCAGCACAGAGTTGGTTCTTGCTAACTCTGCATCACGCAGTCGTTGTGTTTGAAGGAGGAGAGCCTCCCTCTTAGCCTTCTCTGAGTCCACAATCCTGGACTGACTGTTGAGGACACCGGGACACTCTGGTCTCTGGTGGCTCTCTAGACTCTGTGATTAAACAATAAGATTAATGTCAACTGTGAAATTAATTGAGTTCAAATATTCAGACATTATTTTGGTACTGGGTTGACTTGAGTTTGTTCAACAGACTGAATTCTTAGCTTTAAGTGCAAACGTTACACTGTCAGTGTTCCCTTCATAACCTTTGTTTTAGATGCAGAAACACAAACTGAGAGAAGGCAAATCATGTTGCTTTGTGTAAACGGACGATGTGCCGTAGTTATTCTACGGGATATTATCTTTAATTTAACACAAAATGTAACATAATCCAAGTACACTGAATATAAAAATATCAAGTATCAGTTGGAGTTCTCAATGTATATCCTTCCCAAGGAACTTCCTCTTGTGGTGAGATTTAGTTCTAGTTTAGAAGAATCAATTTCCATACGATGGTCTTTTAATTAAAAATGTAACAATATTTACAGTTTAATCAGAGTAAATGTAACATCCTGTAACACTATTTTGGTGACTAGTTGCAGTTTCAAATCAGGTACAGTGATCAGATGCTCTGTGTGCTGAAACGCTTTCCGACATGAAGAGCAGATGGTTCAGAGAATCAAACGGGCGTTTGTACTTACATTATCATCACCTTTGAACATCGTCATGTTGCTCAGTAACTGAGAAGAGAAATTACAAGCCTTAATTTTCATTGAACTTTCGCTGAAGAATCAAAAAAACGTGTCTCTATGCTGAACCGAACCAGTGTGTGAGTTCAACTGCAGGTCAAACTGCCTGCTGTATGCCAGGGTTCTATGTGATGTCACAGTGAGACCTGGGCAGATAACTTAGAACTCTGAAACATTCCGTGTTCCAAATATGCAGAAAATGAAAATCTCATGTTAAAAAAAGTGGATTTTAATGAAAAATAATATTTATATTCAGGTCACTGCTGTGTAAAGCTGAAAACTTGGTTTTGTTTGAGAAAGTTGTTCAGATTCAAAGTGTAAAATAAAACCATCTCACCTTCCACCTACCCTACAGCAGACTTTGATCTTCCACATTAACTCCTTCTCTGTGAGCAAATGAATCCACTTGTATACTCACTCACACACACACACACACACACACACACACACACACACACACACACACACACACACACACACACACACATTTTATTTTTGTTTGCTTTTGGATTTGGTTGCTGTAACTGATCAGTTAAAATCACTAGTATGTTGTAACTAATGGCTTTTTGTGGGTTCATGTGCTTAATGAACCCACCCACCCCCAGAGGATTTATATCCTAGTATAGTCCAGTGGTTTCCAAACCTCAAGCTTGGGCCCCATCAAAGGGGTCACCAGACAAATGTGAGGGGTTAATAGAAAAGGACAAGATTAAAAAACAGAGTTTAAATGAATATGATTTTGCATTTTCTCCAGTGAAATTTTGGATTAATTTTGGGGACTTTTTTAATTTATTTTTTGGGGGAGAGTTTTTCCATTTTATTGGAGAGACGCAGAGTGAAAGTGGGGGAGACAGAAGAGTGACACACAGCAAATGGTCTGGGCCGAACTCGAACTCATGCTAAGGGACTGAGCCCCTGTGGTATCGCCTTAAGTCAGTGAGCTAAACGGCAGCCCTAGGACCTGAACAGTTATTTAAGTGAAACCACTGGAAAACTGTAGATGGGAAATGGGAACAAATGCTAAATGAAGTGGAGTAAAACTGCAGTATTTCCCTTTAAAGTGTTGTACTGTACAACTGTAAGGCAGCAGTCAAGTACAAGGACCCCCAGGTAGTACAGCAGAAGTAGGACATTCAAGTAAATGTATGTTATTACTTTCAGCCATTGTAAATACAGGCAGACTGTGAATAGTGTGATTTTACTAATGTCTTCTTGTTTTTTTAACCTTTGACTCTCAGATCCCGGCAAGTTTAACTTCACTCCTCGTCTGTACCAGCTGAGCAGCAGCTCAGGAGAGTTTGTAGCGGTGGAGTTTCTCTACCCAGCCAGAGACCCCAAGCAGATCAACTCTATGCCGTTTCTTCAGGAGGACCTGTATACAGCTTCCCAGCCAGGTAAACACACACATCTGACAAGTCACTGTCTACGTGCATTTTCTATCTGTGGCAGCGTTAATCTAACAGAAATATGAGTCCCAAAGTGTGGAAAAATTGTCCCTCTGACAGAACAAAACATGAACCTTTCTGTAAACTGTAGTTGGTTGAATACACTCAGCGTAGTGATGACACATTAGATGACTGACGTCTTCAATGTGAGCTATAAATTCACAGATACAGTGTCTATAAGAGATATTCACCCTGCTTGGAAGCTTTCCGCTTTTATTGCTTTTCACCATGGATCCTGGTCAATACAGTCAGGACTGCTTTCACTCCCTCCTCCCTGGCATCAACCAGAGTCACTGTCTGCCTCCAGCTGGTTCAGAAAGCAGCAGCTCAGCTTCTTACTGGGTTCACTACATGACATCACACCACCCCGATCCTGGCTTCACTCCAGTAGCTCCCAGAACGTTTTAGAATTGGTTTTAAGATTTTATCGATCACTTTTAAAGTTCAGAAAGGTCTGGCCCCTCGTTATTTAACAAAGAGGCTGACCCCATATGAGCCTGTTTGCGGCCCTGCATTCTCAGGTGGGGCTCTTCCAACTGTTCCAAAGCCTTTGCAGTCGGGCCCCCTCGGCTTTGGAGGGACCTGCCTGAAAAGATAAGGCTCTCTAACTCAGTGCCTTCATTTAAATCACTACTTTACACCTATTTTTACAGACTTGCCTTCATGTGATGTAATCTATTTGATTTATTTCATTAGTTTGCTTTCTTCTCTTTTACCCTTTATACATTTACTTGCTTATTTATTTGCATATTAATTTTTAGAAATTTACTACAATTATTATTTTACCCTTGTTTTTATGCTTTCAACCACTACTTTCTTTATACCACCTGTTCTTTTTCCTTAATTGGATATGGTATTTGTCTTGCGTTTATTATTTTATTTGGTGTTGTGTTGATTTATTTCGTATTTCTTTGACCACATTCTCCACTTTAACGTCTCTGGTCTTTGTTTTTGCTGTTTGGCCAGATTAGCCAGACTCTAAAAGGTCTATAAAATAAATATAAATGATAAATGCAAATCTAAATTAATCTAAATGATGATATTGCTAGTAGTATTTCATATTTTTAATTAACAGACACTATGTCGTAGAAACTGTTTTCACATTAATGTGAAAGAGTCTTTTTTTGTAGATTCTTGTCTGAGTGCCTCTTTAAATTAATAACTTTCAGAAGCAATAAAAGGTGAAAACTTCCAACGGGAGGCCCTGTAAGTATAATGTTGTCCTAGCAACCCAGTACGATTTGGAGCTAGAGACGATTTAGAAGCCAAGACCACTGAACAAAAGCACTTTAAGAAGTGCTTTAGTGTTGGTACACTCGGCTGGGCTCAGACAGCCTTGAACACTGCCAGGATCTGATCCAGTCAGAACAGACGACTGCTGTTGTGTTCGCAGCACAAATCTTTTTCATCACATGCCTGAGTGAGCTGAGGTTAGCATGAGGTGACATTCTAAACATGTATATTTAAAATCTAATTGCTGTAGCCATTTTGCTTGTTAACTTCTTTGCACACTGTTGACCGGTGCTCAGAATGATGATGATGGATCTTATCAGCCACATCTAAACTCCAGCAGCTCAGTGCATGCTGTGGACTTGTGAGACTTACTGAGAAAACCCGGTCTGTAGAGAGCCACTTCAGAAAAGGTTTGAACAGTTGTAAAGCTAAATGTTGACTCATCTGGTTTGACAGGTAAAAGTTAAGACAAAGTTTTTTAAAGATCATTTTTATCATGTTGGTGTGGAACCAAAAGGGACTGCTTTCTCTGATTACTATGGACAAAGTGAAAAAACTTCATTTTAATTTCAAGCAGCAGCTCCCCCGAACTGTTTGAGAAATAAGTTCATTATTACTTCAGTGTGAATTTTTATGGTGCATCAGAACCAGCAGGCTCACAGAGATCATTTCTATCCTACACTAATAGCTCAGTCTGTTTTGCAGTAATCTTCAGAACCACAAGCAGATGTGAACTTGTGAACTTTAAAAAGAACTCTTAAAAATAGCTCTGAGCTGATGTGAGTCCACTTTCTACAAAAATTGTCCTTTTTCTCAAAATCTAAAACTAATGTCTTCATTTTTCTCCCGGATGATCAGCCCTGTTCCTGGTGGACAACCACCATGAAGTGTACCTGTGGCAGGGCTGGTGGCCTCAGGACAGTGAAAGCACCGGCTCGGCTCGAATCCGCTGGGACTCAGACAGGAAGTGTGCCATGGAGACAGTGCTGCAGTACTGCAGAGGTGCTCCTCTTTGTTCTTTACCATTAGAAAACACACACTGTCTCTGCTTGTGAGTGACTGTTAGGTTGTTTGGTTCTTTTAGGGAGATTTGCAAATTTTCTTTTTTCAAGTGATTTATTTGAAATGAAGTTCAAAACTGTTGCAACAATCTACATATACCCAAAAAGGAAATCTGAAAGTGCTGTTTAAAACAGTTTTTGTCTTGTTTTTCCAGAAAAGAATGAGAAGAAGCCTCCCAAATCATATCTGATCCACGCAGGTCTGGAGCCGCTCACCTTCACCAACATGTTTCCCAGCTGGGAGCACAGAGAGGACATCGCTGAGATCACTGAGAGGGTGTGTGGCTCAAATCACATTATCTGATTACTCCAGCTCCACAATCTCATATAAATCTGTGCTGCTTTCTGTCTGCATGAGGCTGTCAGGTTGCACTGAAACACAAACATAGACGTGCATTCAGGCCCATTTAGGTGGAAGCTTTTGTCAACTCTCTGTGTTTTTGCATTAAATAATACCTCATGTCTGTGTGTGTTCTCAGGAGGCAGAAGTGTGTAATCAGATTATCCTGGTGGAGGACGTGTTGGCCCGGCTGTGTAAGAACACGTACCCCCTGGCAGACCTTCTAGCCCGGCCGCTGCCTGAAGGAGTGGATCCTCTTCGCCTGGAAGTCTACCTGTCTGATGAGGACTTTCAGGTAAGAACCTGCAGACTCTCTCTGATGTTACTTTACAGGTGCTCTGGTTCCTTTGATCACTGATAAATGACACTGATGTACATGATTCAGACATTAAAATACTGACTGAGAAAAGAAAACATTTTGGTAGTGATATATTATTTTAACTCTGGACTTCAAGGAGTTTCTGTCAAAATAAAATCCAAAGATTCTCTCGTCTCTTTTATGGCCTCCTCCCTGTCTCAGGCTCTCAGCCCACTGATAGTACTGATAACAACATTTTTAAAAGACTCCAACAATCCATAGTAAGAAAAAGCTGAGAACTGTAGTTTTTGTAAATGTTCTTCAGACAGACAGAGTGAGCAGGATTAGCAGTTGTTGTGAGTCTTTCTGGCAGCAGGATGCTGTATGTGGGAATCAGATTAAACTGTATATTTTGATGGTGATAGTGAAGGAACATGTCACCTCGTGCAGCTCTACCCTGACTTCTCTATTTTTATGTATTGATAGCTCAGAATTCTAGACTTTTCCTCTTGTTCACCCATCATTTCCTTTTCTCTCTTTGAAGTCTTTAATCATGTCATCTCTCCGTCCTCTTGTCTCTCTGTGAACTTGTCTGTTTCCTTCCTCCCACCCTGCAGGGTGTAGGGGCTTTTGGGCAGGTGAGTCGTCTGACTTGAGCATGGAGGACCCAGAGGCTGCATCAATCCTTGCTCCTCGTTCAACTTTCTCACCTATATGTTCTTTCACTTTCTATTTTTTTCTGATCTAACATCTCTCATTTGTTCAGCATGCTGATCTGTAATCCACAAGTGTGTGAACTGGACATTTGAGCACTTTGTCAACTTTGAAGCATTTTTACTGGAACACAAGTGTTTGTAATCTCACTGATGCATGAGTGTGTTTTTTCAGGCTGCAGGGTTGACTGGTTTGAAAACGTACAGCAGATTATCACGTGGCCTGTGCTTGATGCCGATTGTGTCGTCTGGCTGCTCCCACAGAAAGCCCTGCAGATGAGCAGAGAGGAGTACGGTGGTTTGCCCAGCTGGAAGCAAGTGAACGTGAAGAAGGCTAAAGGACTGTTCTAGACAGATGAAACAGAGAGCTGCTGGACTCATCAGAAAACACCGCGAGGATGTTGTTTCGACAGAGGTCACTCCCCCTGAGTGACGGAGGATGGACAAGAGAAGCTATAGAGGTGTAGTAGAGGGCTGTACCAGCTTCTTGTGATGCAGGTATCCCTCATGTCTGCACTCTGTGTTGGTATTTTGGTTGTAAATTATAGGAGACAAATGTGGGAGGATGCGCCTCAGAGTGAATGTGCTAATAATGCTTCATTAAATTCACTCTGTTCATGTGTGTACATATGTATGATATGCAGGATGCCCTGATGCTGTCAGCCTTAAAGCCATCCATAGGAATCAGATCTGTCAGCCTGTTGGGGAAACTCCACACCAAACTCTGCTATACGTGTATGTTTGTTTGTGCATTACAAATAATTTATATTTATATCAAATCCATATAGGAATTTTTAAAAAACGTCTCCGATATTAAAAAAGTAATAAAATAAAGAGGTTTGTGTCATATGTTGATAAATACTGGATGCTGCAGATCTTCTCCTGCTGTACAGATCACCGTTTGCCATTTACAAATGAACTGAAGCAGCTTTTTTTTTTTTTTTTTGGAATGTGTTTAGAGTCATTATTGTTTCAGGATGTCAGATAGGAAGAATAGAGGCTTGAATAAAGGCAGAGCGACGATGACTGTATGTCTCTGATTTTGAAATCCTTCAGTGTATATTGCCTTGCTCTGTGTACAGTTTATATACAGATCCTAGTCTGCATTTTGAAGACTTTTTGTGATATAAAGAACTATTGTAGAAATAAACCTTGGAAGTTTGATATCAGAGCACTGACTCATTTATATACAGCACTGTAGTAAATACATGGCATGGATTGTTGTATGTGACCACAACCAACCAGTAGAGGGCAGTGTAACACCAGGGTCTACAGGCCCAGGAACTTCCTGTCTGTTATATTTGATTGCCCTGTTCGTATCGTCACACAGGGCTGCACTAGTACTCTGTGCTGATGAGTATTGACTAACACACCATGCAGAAGACAGAAAGAGAACCTGACAGGACCTGGGTGACTCCCTTGTACAAATAAAACAGAAAAAAATGGCTAAAGGCTGCAAGCTGCCTTATTCGAAGAGATCACAAACCAAACAAGTCGGGAACCATTGCAGCAACTCGGGTTGATGTCAGCTGCCACCTGTGGAAAACACTGCATGCAATGAAAAACATAAAGCAGAACAAAAGCTAACTCCGTCTCCTTCACAGCACACATTCTGACTCATCATAGCAGGAAAATCAAAGATGCTGATATTAACATTAAAGATGTTTCGGCTCCATCCAGGTGTGCCAGTGAGTCGACATGTGCAGCATCAGGACCCTGAAGGTGAAACGGCTACATTCAGCTACCACTCATTAGACACTTCACACCTGAGCTGTTCCTGCTGTCACATGGCAGAACATGCTTCGATTCAAGCAGCGAAATCAGAACCGAGGACAGATTTATTAATTACTTGATCACATACATCCAGAATGTAAAGATCTCCATGTGATGTTCACTGTCAGAGCAGTGGGAGAGTCAGATTCTCACAGTTTGCAGCAGTGTTCAAACTCTTGCACATGTAATGGATGCTGTCTTCCATTTCATGCTACTTTAGACTTTTACTGCACTGTTTCAGGGGGAATGCTGCACTTTTCACTCCCTTACATTTGCTTGACAGTGTTAGTTACTGTACCAGGACTTATATGACACACACTTAAAGGTCCACCTGTAATCAAACAGAATACCAACAGTTAAAGCTTGGCTCCAACTCCAGCAGCTACGCTAAAAAGCTACTTCAACACGTACTTTTAGTTATGTGAGATTTTCAGTGGAGTAGTTTTGCTTCATGGTGATGCATGAGAAGATGTGAATACTGGTGAATACCACTGGTAAACACTCGGTAAGTTTAATTCCTATTTAGTCATTTGCATATGAGATCTCCATAAGAGACATGCAGGTAAAAATATGCAAAGATTTCAGTAGCTGTTGCTGAAAAAGGAGTAGGTTGTTCAGTATATTGAGTCACCAAACCCACGAGACTGTCTGTCTAAATTCCCAGAGACGTTGGAGCATTCATGTTCCTAAAAGAAACCACTGCTATTCTGCTGGTTTTAATTCAGAGAGTCTCTTATTAACACCTGCATCAGTGGCTCCTGTGAGAAGCAGGAACTTCAGCTCTGTGTGTTCTCCATATGGAAGTTTTATGGATCCTGTCATACGCTGAGTTACCTACACGAAGTCGCAGGTGAAAGCTGCAATCAGCCGTCCAACCTGTCAGACCTCGCCGCCTCATTTTCCAGGCCGTCCTCCAACTCTGCACACACACACACACATTTGCTCTGAGAGCTCTCAGATGTTCTCAATATCAGCCGTTGGCCTGAGCGGAGGAACGAGCAATTAGAGGGGAATTTCATGCAATCACAGTAGAACAATATACACAGCAGGTTTCTGTCCATCCAACTGTTGCTCGAGTGTTGTTCAGTGTTTTAACAGCCTGCCCAGAAACAGCAACAAGAGGGAGAAGAAGCTGCTGCCTCTTCCAAAGAGGTTGGCAAGGCGCTGCGTGCTTCTCGCTGTTTTTCATCTGCTCGCCCTCCCTTGCATGCTAAGTTGTTGGATGCTGGAGCCTGTGCTGGATTATTCTCTTCCACAGGGCCTCCTCTGAACTCCTCTGGCCTGCGAGGAGTTTGATGTGGCGACACGGCGCGTATCCACCCACCCTCTCCTCCACACCCACTCAGTGCAGCCCACCACCACCCCTCAGCCCTCCCCTCCCCCCCGGTGTCTCCAGAAGACAGTGGGATGTACAGTATGTGGCTGCTGCCAGGTGTTTGTTGTATCTCCGAGACCATTTTTTGACTCGGAGCCCAGTTTGTGTGCTGAGCTCCAACCAGCTTTTCTTTTCATACGTTCCCTTTACAGGATGCAGAGGCATGAATGCAAAGCACCATGACTCACACACCTGTACAATACGTTCACATGCTGAGATGTATAGGAGATGTGCTGGAAAGACAGGATGTAATGTCAACCCTCACAGTATTCTCTCTGCTGATTGGCTGAATGTTCAGTCTTATATTACCTTACACTGTTGTTTGTTGCTGTAGAAAATTGTTCCCATTCTGCCATCAATTTCCTGTGAGAAATTTTATTACTTGGACAGAAGAGTTTCGAAATCCCCTTGTAAACTTTTATGTGTCACTTTCAGCACAGTGAACCACCCCTGTAGTTAGTTCGGGGGCTTTCAGGCAAATTAAATAAAGTTAGAACAGAGAAATCACAGAGAGTTTCTGCATCTCTGACCTCTGGTTCCTCCAGCTCGCGTAAAGGCACCACTGTGTAGAAATATTACTAGCAAACACGTGCAGAGTAATAAAACCTGCATCATAATCTGTGTGAGCCATCAGATTTGTCAGTGTGTGCAAAATCTGCAGATATGTGTTCAGATGTGTGACCATTGCCTCGTAATTAGGAATAAAAACTGCAGTATTTCAAGCTGGAAAAACATGATTCTTCTTATTTTCTGCCTTTTGACAGGACTTGTGCTGCCCTCCACGCCACTAAAACACAACAAAAGCTGGACAAAAACACCCCATCTTTGATTACTATGTGACAGCTCTTCATCCTGAAAGGGATTTGGATGCGGTGCACCTCCGAAGCGGCGCTGGGTAAAGGTGAAACTGTAATGTTTGTGATTAATTATTAGATTATGCAAAAGGTAATTAAAATATCAGTCAATATTTACTGGGCCATATGCCATGGGCGCTTTTGCAGCCATGACTCGCCTGTGAATTCTAATGGCCCAAACAGGGGGTGAAAAGCGCCCTTTGGCAGGTATCTCCCTAATGCTCTTAACCATCTGTCGACGCTCAGCCCACTGCCACACTAACATAATGTTTTGTTTATGATAACAGTGTTAATTCAACACAGGCTTAGGTGCAAAGTGGCACAGTTGAGCTTTAGCACCATTTATTCCACAATATTTGCATTTGGCGGCGTGCCTGCCCAACAGCACTCCTCCCCTCTCCTCCTTTCCTCAATCCACACAAGATGACAAGCAGCGAACAATGAGAGTCCAAACCAGGCTTAGCACATATTCTTCTGCATGCTGTGCTTCGGTTTTGTTCAGAGTTTCTATTTATGTGTGGATTACCACTCCGAGCGTCACCATGCAGATATGATCGTCCTTTCCTCCTCCCTCTCCTTTCCTTTCCTTTCCTTTCCTTTCCTTTCCTTTCCTTTCCTTTCCTTTCCTTTCCTTTCCTTTCCTGTCCTTTCCTTTCCTCTCCTCTCCTCTCCTTTACTCTCCTTTACTCTCCTTAACTCTCCTTTACTCTCCTCTCTTTTCCTCTCCTTTTCTCTCCTCTCCTCTCCTCTCCTCTCCTCTCCTCTCCTCTCCTCTCCTCTCCTCTCCTCTCCTCTCCTCTCCTCTCCTCTCCTCTCCTTTCCTCTCCTCTCCTCTCTCCTCCTTCTCTCCTCTCTCCTCTCTTCTCCTCTCCTCTCTCTCTCCTTCTCTCTCTCCTCTCCTCTCCTCTCCTCTCCTCTCCTCTCCTCTCCTCTTGCTCTGGGTTGGAAAAAACCTCTGAGCCCGACACTTCCTGTCCAAAAGTCTAAGAAAGCCACTTCAAAGACTCGGAGCCGAGATGATTTATGGGAAATGAATTTCAGACAGAGGACTTTTTTCTCTCTTTTCTGGTGCCCTGGGCTCTTAGCGGTAAGCTCTGCTTGTTAACCCAGATTTAGATCTCTACCCTGATGGAGCCCATAAAAGTGGTGTGGATTTATATAATGTGGAGCGCAGCCACGTGCCTCAGGTCCCTTCGCTCGCGGTGTCTCTCCTCTGTCTCCTGTCCAAAGTAGACCTGGACAGTCACTTTGAAAGCTGGATGGAGCCTCTGCACCACCTGAGGCTCCTCAGCTGGAGAAATAAAGGGACCACACACACCACAGTAGGAGATCTACACAAGGTTAGACTTTATTCCACAGGTTTATGATGGAAATAACCTTCTGCTTGCAGACACTTTGACTTTTAGATGGAATAATAAGACAGAAAGTACTTAGGCAGAAGAGAATAACCTTTTTTTTCTTATGGATGATTAACCTTTTGAATAAAAAAAAGACCTTTTTCAGTGTCCAGCTCTGGAAATACTGACATCCCACGTAACACTGGTGTTACAGTGAGGTTTATTTTTACAGACAAACATGGAGATCAAGAAAGACAGTATCAGCTACAAGGGATATTGACTGATGAGGTTTAGGAAGCTCAGTATGTGAACTGTTACGAATTAAAAGCAAAAATAGGATTTTCCTTGGAAGAACTCCCTCATTTAAAGGGACCATATAAAGTTTCCTTGTATACAAAGAAAGTATCAGTTTACGTTCAGTGTTAGTGACTGAACCTCACCCTGCGTATCCTTGAGCTCTAACCATCATCTTTCATGTTTTTTCTTTCCTGATTTTTGGAAAACTGGATTGTCTCCATGTTTACTCTCTCTTGAAGAAACGTTTAATCTTAAAAGTAGAGAGCAGGTCTGCCTCCTGAACCCAACCTGGAAGGAGAACAGAGAGGAGCCGTATAAGTGGAGGGTT
Organism: Dascyllus trimaculatus; assembly: GCA_024666655.1. Lineage (NCBI taxonomy): Eukaryota > Metazoa > Chordata > Actinopteri > Pomacentridae > Dascyllus > Dascyllus trimaculatus. Next base: position 24,154,996 of record CM045466.1, on the reverse strand, counting down.
TGCCTCTCATTCTGCAGGCCAATGCGATGTCAACCAGAGTAACTATACCATAACATACTATGATACTACGAGGTAAATAGTATCGGTCCTGACATAGAGCCCTGTGGAACTCCATAACTATATCTGATGTCAGTGGAAGAATCCTCAATGACACGAATAAACTGAACTCTATCTGATAAACTTGATTTAAACCAGCCTGGTGTGTTTCCTTTAATCAACCAGTGACATGTTTCAGTCTGATAACTTAGTCAACAATGAACTTATCACTCATAAAAGAACTATTACAGCACCAGTTAAAAGTTTGGAAACAATTCCTCTTTCCGGATTTTTATTTTTTGCTATTTCCTGCAGTGTAGAGCTAAACTGAAGAAATCAAAACTGTGACATAACACATGTGGAATTGTGTGGTGAGACAGAAAACAGATCTAAATCTGTTTCATATTGTAGATTCCTCAGCGCTGATTGTCTTGATGACAGCTTTAACGCTGGTGTCAGTGTGTTAACCAGCTTCATGAGGTCATCACCTGGATGATCTCCAGTTAACAGGTGAGTGTTGTCAGAAAGAACCGGAGGAGTTTCTTGCCTTCTGAATGGGACCTTCCTTGGGTTGTGTTGAGGCAGTGTTGGTATACAGCAAACAGCATTACTTAACTGCAGGACTATTCAATATTATGGCAAAAAACTCTCAGCACAGTCAAGAGAAACAACAGTCCGTCACTACTCTTAGATACCTTGAAAAACTTTGCAAGTCTCTTCAAATTCCAAACCCATCAAACACTTGTTTGAGAGTGTGTCTCCTAAGGTCGGCCTCAGGAAAGGAAGACCAAGAGTTCCCTCTGCTGCAGGAGAACTTTATTTTTTGAGTTACAGCCTCAACTGCTGGGGGGAACTGTGCGAATCAGACCTTCATGGTGGAACTGCTGTAAAGAAACTGCTGCTGAGAGACCAAGACGAAGAAGAAGAGAACTGCTTGGGTGCAGAAACACAAGAAGTGGACAGTAGACCAGTGGAAAACTTGACTTTGATCTGATGAGTCCTGATGTGAACTTCATGGTTGCATTTGCTTTGTGTTTGTGAGACTCAGAGAAGGTGATCAGATGGTCTGCAGCTCCCAGTATGAAGCATGGAGGAGCTGTGACGGTGTGGGGAGGGATTTTCTGGAGATGTATTCATAACTCGTCACTACACTAAACCACAACATCCTGCACTGATATCTGGTTCATATTCAGTGGGACCAACACTGAACCAGAGCACCTTGAGACCCTGTACGGGCCGTTTGAAGTAGATTGATGGATTGCTGCATCACATGACCTGACCTCCATAATCAGCCACCTCAACCCAACTGAGGTGATTTGGGATGAGTTGAGTCACAGAGTGAGTAAGAAGCAGCCAACAAGTGCTCAGCATATGTGGGAACTCCCTTAAGACTGTTGGACAAGCTCCAGGTGACGACCTCATGAAGCTGGTTGGGAAATGAAAAGTGTTGAAGCTGTTATCAAAGCAAAAGGAGACTACAGTGAGGAATCCAACATTTAAAACACTTCTTGTTGTTTACTCTTCCTTTGCCTTCTACATAAATCCACAGGTGTTGTTTGATAGTTGTGTTCTCTTCAGTTTTGATGTAGTAAAACTAACGACAAACCCTGGAATGAGTTGCTGTGTCCAAACCTTTGACTCATACTGTAAGCAGCGGCTTCTTAGAAGTCCCTCAGTTAGTGATTGATTATGACCATTTTTCAGCTGTAAAGTGATCTGTTGGTTTTATGTCTTATAATCTAATTATTCATCCTCAAAGTGACTCAAAAAACTAAAAATCTGTATCTCAGCAACAGATATTCGATTCTTTCAGGGCTCAACAAGGACTGACTTCTTCCTGAGTGGCCACTAAAAATAAGAAAAAAAACCCCCAACAAAACAACATTAAGGAGCCTGCATGTTGGCATTCATCTCCTGCTTGGTGACTCCAGTGTGTGCGTCTTGGTTAGAGTGTGAATTTTGCCCTGAATTTGGATGGAGGTTCAAAGCAGCAGTCTGGCTCACATTATTCCTCCATCCAGGCTGAAGAAGGCTAACTGCTGCTTGAAGAATCTGCCAATCACTGAATCAATCCAAAGTATCTGAGCCTCTTAGAGGAGCTCCCCCACCACGCTCTTCACTATTAGGTGTGTGTGTGTGTGTGTGTGTGTGTGTGTGTGTGTGTGTGTGTGTGTGTGTGTGTGTGTGTGTGTGTGTGTGTGTGTGTGTGTGTGTGTGTGTGACCAAATCGAAGCCTTTGGACCAGAGTCAAGAGACTGCCCTCCCACCGCCACCTGGCATCATTAGAGACTCTGATCCTCTAATCAACACCAACAAACACTCCTCCTCCCTCCTCCTGCTCCTCCATCCGTCCTCCCCTCAGCCCCTCCATCCTGTGGCTCAGCCTCGGGCCTGACAGCCCGCTGAGGAGAGACACTAGTTGATGGGTTATTTTGGAGGGGGTGGAGGTGGGTCCTGCTAACCAGGTGGGTGATGATGAGAGCAGGCCTGGCTGCATGCTGGGAGCTGCTGGAGGATTTAGAGAAGGGGAGCAGTTTTCTAAAACTGCAGCGCCGCTCCACCGACATGCACAGCACTTGTGGTTGTTTTCCACTGAGCAGCTTGCTGCAGAAGTTGTTTTCTGCTGGACTTGTAAGCCAGAGGTGGATTTGTAAAGCAGGAAGAGGCGGCTTGTGTCATGAAGAAAACATGTTTGGGTCAGAGCTGAAAAGGACTTGACATCAAACATTATTTAGGGGGGAAAAAAGAGGAGGGTCAGGTGTATAATTTGAGACGCACAGAGACCCAAACACAAACACAAAGCGGCGTAACCAAGAGGAGAGAGTGACTCAGCCTCAGGACTGTTGTGCTCTCCAAAACCAGAGCTGGGGAAACAAAAACAGCGACTCCTCTCCTCTCTTTAGTTCAGCTCCAAATGGTGATGTGAGTTATCCTGCTCCAAGCCTCGCTGTTCAGACTGATGGGAGACAAGCTGAAAACTCAGAACAGCACAGTGCCGTCACAGTTCACCCTCAGGTGACAAACACGCTCATTTATTTCCCCTTTCTGACCCCCACACAGACACTAGCTGTGGAGAGCTGCAGCGTGCAAACAGCTGGCTGCTGTCTGAAGCGTAATTAGTGGTTAATAAAAGAGGCTAATAAGGACTTACCTTCCATAGTGAATAACTAAATGGAATTAGTGAGATTGGAGGAGAGCATCAGCAGTCTGGCAGACTGATAAAATGCTCGACCTTCACCTGTCCTCCAAAGCTGCTTCAACTTTTTCTTTACAGGACTGGAAATGGCATGTTCTGCATTAGCAGAAAGAAAGCCAGAACGTTCTGTGGATTATTCCTGAATATTACAGAGCTGCTGTAAAACGCTGCATTCAGTGTCTGGCATTGAAATAAACCCCACAAACAGGATTCATTTAATTGTCTGGTTTACATTTCTAGCCACACTGCTCCCACGGCTGGATGGTGGCTTCCTGGTCGGCCATCTTGATCCAGACTGAAATGAATTAACTTCTGCACTAATGCCATTTTACACAGACCTTTATTGTCAGGGCATTCGTATTGATGACGTCACTGATCCCTTGTAGCTGGACATTTCGTAGTTTTGAGTGAAAAGCCTCAACAAAACAACATTCCCATGAGCCGCCACTAGCCTCATGCTAACATGCTCAGCTAAGCACATTTTTTAAAAAGTAGTTAATTAAATTTGCATTTTAGTTTGCCTTTTTATGGATGAACCATGTCTGTATCACATGAGGTGAAACAAACTGACAGGAGGTCAGTCTGCCTATTGGTGTATCTACCTCCAGAATGGTCTGACTGCACCTCATTATCGTTCTGCTCCAGGCGGATAAATGCCCTGCCTTGTTTGTGTTTCTTCTAACCAGTCACGAACATGTAGGATGGTGCCCTGCAAAACAGAATGGGGGAATTGTTTTGGTGGAGCATTTGCATGTAGGGAGACGTTCATTCATTGTCATTAGCATGGAGAGTTCCCTGAAAGAACCAAGCAGACTGCTTGACTGCATGATCCAAGTCTTTATCAAAATATGACATTTTCATTGTTGTAGGTTGATGCTCTTTGTTGTTTGTTTTATATTCATGCAGCAAAGGAAATTGAATCGTGTAAGGGATGAAGATAGCTGCCTGAAATGTGCAGAAGAAAAACGTTTCAGAGCAGAAGTTTATATGTAGTGAGTCATACCGATCACAACGTAAGTCTTTATCATCTGTTCTCTGGTGCTCACCGCACATGTCCACACTGCAAATGAGTCACATGTTATAAATAATGACACAGATAAGAAGGAAATCGAGTGTCTTCTCCAGATATATTCTGGGATGTTCTCTCTAAGATGTCTTTTCAGTGGACTGAATAAACTGTTAAAGTCCACAAAAGACACAAATGAAACAGAATAAATTGCTTTGACTGTCTCAGCTGTCAAATGCAGACATATACATGTGTTACCATGGTTACCAAATGATTTTAATGATGACATTTACTTCACTTATACTGACTCATTCTAAGATCATGAACTGTTCACATAATATCGGACAGATTTACTGTATTTGTAGTGTAACATTACGTATCTGTGGATGGACAGTTTGCATTCAGACATGATTTTTTTTTTTTTTTTAAAGTCAGTTTGGGGGCCGCTGTATAGCTCATTGAGTTAAGGCGTTACCATGTGGGCGCACTTTCAGGTCTCTAATGTTTTTATTGTTTTACTAACTTTGCTTGGTAATACTTTTCTGGTCTTGATATCCAAGTTTTTTCATTTGTGTGCCGACATCTTTTATTTTCTTGCTTGACTACAGTGTAAATGAGGTCTCCACACCTCAGCGTGCTCTGAGTTTAAATAAAGGTTGAATGAAAAACATGACTGAAGCACCTTTCATGTAGACACAGATTCGATCCTGTGTTCCCAACAAATCCTCCAGAAAACATAAGAACTGAAACTGTATTTAATAAAATCCTGTAGGGACTCAAAAGACCCAATAAACCTTTGTGTTCTTTTAATACTAAATATTTTTCACACAACATAAATATAAATGTATACATAGACCATAGTAGCATTAAACTACAGTGCTCTACTTTCTACAAACACATGGCGACAATCCCAGTTTCATAAACAGTCTAGTGAAGCTGCTCTTTGTCAGGCTCATGCATGCAGCTAATGGGTGGCCATGATAGTTTGCAGGTACATAATACAGCTGCTACAAGCAGAGAAACAATATGACGATGCAAACAGAGCATTACATATAAATTTAAATTCACTTACTGTGTGGCTGCCACATCCATTACTACTCTACAGTGTTTAGTTCATCATGTTCTGATTAGAGCAACAATCCGGCACCATTTAATGTTAGCATAATGACTGCCTATAAAAGTTACATCAACTTTATTGACTGCTGAGGTATCAAATGACATCTCATCTTTCAGTTTGTGCACCCAGTGCAGTTCTCTGTAACATATACAGTAAGTCCAACATAAACCTGATCCTGTCCACTTCATACTGTCCCCACTGACCCCGTCCTGTTCTGTGTGTTCAGCTCTACCTGGATCCTCCTCACAGCCTGATCACTGCTCTGATTTATCCTCAGTAACGAAGGCCAGAACACATGAATATATATTTAAAACCTGTAAACTCCTACCACCCGTAAAAATGATTAAATTCCCTGTTTGGGTTACCTCCATGCCCTCCCACCACAACTGGGTTTGATTTGTCAGTGCAAACCAGATGCAGGTGATGTTCCACACTCGCTTCCAGGGAGGCAGTAAATCAAAACCAGGACAGGTCTGAATCTGATGAGCTCTGCGGCGAACCTGATACCCACTCAGGTCTTGGCCGGGACCTGTGGACATACCTACAGCTCAGAACTGTAGCTTCCTCAGGGGACCGCACTGTGCCGTTTTCAACCTGAACTCAGTGTTACAGCTCAGAGTTGTTTTATTACCACCTAGTAAGCACTAATTCAGCCAGGGATGCAAAATGATGCAAGCCAAAGCAATCCGCTGAGTGTGGGTAGCTTTCATCGCATTTCCATTTACCAGATAGCTGTGATCCTGCGCTGTCAGCTTTAAAAACCTTATCAGCAGCGACGGCACAGGAGCAGTGTTGGACTTGAGACACAAAAAATTAAGATGTTACTCAGTTTAATAGAACTGAAGGTTCTTTCTGGGAGCAGGTAATTTGGTCCCTGAAACTGAGGATTTTCTTTTTCTTTTCTTTTAGCTTCCAAATTTTAGGATGAGTTTATAATCCTGCCCTTTGCTTTTTAAAATCAGAGCAGAAGCAATGCTTTTTTTTTACCAGGAGAGAGATGGGCTGTGTCTGATTTTAACTTTTAAAGCTGCACTTGTCAACATGTGTATAAGAACAATGGATCATGTTACTGTGTGTAATGTGGAAGATGTAGCTCATAGTAACAAACTCACAGAGAATCTTCACAGTCATTTTTAGCAGCAGCAGGCAGCAGAGCACTATGCAGCCTCTTTTATTCACTCCCAAGAGGTTAATGGAAACAGGCCTTTCTTAAAAAATAGAAAAACAAATTGCTATATTTTGATAATTTGCTCCAAAGTCCAGGTGGCACATCAGTTAATGCAGCTTTTACGATAAATCAACTTCAGTCCAATGCCAACGATTTATATTATATTTTACTGTATTACATTATGTTATAGGGGCCACATCAGGACTTCATCTTTGAAGTTCCCTCAAATATAAATGTATTTTCCATATTGCGTGTTGTAGGATTCTTCTACAGGACTAAAGGAAACACTTTAAATCTGAGCTGAACACACAGACATGATTTTATGACATCACAACTGGTTTGGAAGTCAATCATGATCCAATATCCAGCACACAACCTAAATAAAGTTCCTACACACACACACACACACACTACAGCATATCAGACAGACTCCTTCTTGAAGCGAAGTATTTTTATATGTTTGAAAACATGTCTGGAGGGGATCTTTAATGTGTGCTGCTCACCTCGCTCTAAATGGAGACATCCTGTTTCACAGGATGGTGTCACTCGCAAATCAAACTGCTCACAGGAATCAGGAATCTGGCCAGTATCAGCATCCTCCAGTACAGATAATATTTTAAGCTCCTATTCTATGTTGCCGACACATTTTACTAATTGATGTGTTTGTTGTTGAAGCTGTCTATCAGGAGGTAATTAGATGTTTGCCCTGACAAACATGTGATCATGCTTGATATACTGTAAATGCTCTGCTGTGGTGTTATGAAGAGAATAAGTCGAGGGGATACAGTTCCACAAACATGTCAGTCAGAAGAAAAGCTGTTTAATGAAAAATGACACAGAGAACTCCTCAGGCGATAGAAGCAATAGCATACCCAAATTTACATAAGCATCATTCCAGTTGTCAAGCCCGCTCCCCACTTTATTGGTATTTTTAAGTCAGGATAAACCTGAGGAATGGAACAACCATTAAAACAAACAATGATTCTGTTTGCTCTGGCAGAGAGCAGCATTTCACAGGGAGAGAGAAGAAAAAGAGAAGAAAAAGAGGGGAAAGAAAACAACCGCGGCTGCTTTTCTGGCAGGGCCCTGAGATGCGGTGGTAGGGAGCCGAGAGCGGCGTCTCGTGCCAGCACATCCACATGTCATCTCTGTTTAGACACACCTTGGAGAATGTGACCTCTTTCCAAGCCTGGCCTGGCAAGGGGTCCACGGTGGAGGGAGGAAAAGCCCCGGATTGTGGTGAACCTGTGCCAGAAAGCTGCCTCCCACTGCGTGCATGCATGCATGTGTGCTCTCATGACTCACTACATGCATGTAGGTGTGCATTTGCGTGCAAGTTTGCAGCTCAGTGACGTTGGCTCTGGCTTACTGGCTCCATTACTGATGTGGGATCTGCTGGTGGGCCTCGTCAGCGTCGCCACCACCGTCTTAGCTAAAAAAAAAAAATCCCTCCTTTCTGCCAGTGGAGACTCTCAGCATTTAAGCAGCTTGTTTGGGGACAGAGTGGGCGTGAGTCAACACACGATACCACTCAGGGCCGCAGCGGTTAAATAAGGCTGAGCAAATCCCAACTTACAGCAGCTACTACATGATGGTGGAAACATGGAGCAACCAGCCTCACACACAAACCTGCATTATGGATGAGTGGATGTAAAGTTAGCTCATTTGAACATCACAAAGAAGTGATCTGTTTCAGTCCCACTCCTCTTTATGATGATCTCCAGCTCTTTGAGGTTGAAGGCTTCCTTTCCATCACTCTGGTCTTCAGTTCCTCCACAGGGATCCAGGTCTGGACTCTGGGCTGCTCCAAGATGTTCATATTGTTTCCTGTTAACCATCTCTTCACCACTCTGGCTGCCTATGAAAGATTCAACAATGAACCTTTCTTCTTGAAAAGTTCATTGTTGCCCAAAGACAAGTTGTTAAAATCCATCCTAATGTCCTTTCTCACTTGTTCATGTAATTTCCAGTCTTTTCCAAACATATTGATGCAATAAAAATTCACTATAAATCAAAATCTGTCACTGTTAGGAATATTTTTGGGCCTCAGTTTATATTATGCCTTAAAAATGAATAGATCAGATCTGAACCATGTTTCTGCCTCTCACAGTTTGTATCCTACATGTCTCTGTATGAGCGGAGTTCCGTCTCTTTTCCTCCTTCATCTTTCCCTTTCGCTCTTCAACCATTTATTCAGTCTCTCTTTGATTCCGTCTCCCCTGTTGCACCCTGAGTTTCTCCCTCCCCCTCTGTCTCCTCATCCCTTCATTCACTGTCAGGGAACAAAAAAACCTCCGCCTCATAAAGCCGACAGAGCATCAAGCAGTCCTTGTACAGCGTGAATGCAGGTTATAAGAAGTGGAGGTACTCTGACGCTAAGTTACAAAGCAGCTGATCAGTCGGATGGTTAAAAATATGTAAAAAATAATCCACTGAAGGGCTCATAACTAACCACTTTGCGTTCTTTCATTTGACCTTCATTAAGATGTTCTATGTGTTTCCACTGCACTCTTCTGCCTCCATGAATATAAGCGCTATTTGAGAATTTTTAGTCTCCACTCAGCCACAGTCCTGACACCGGCGGTATAAAATGGCTAAACCATGTCAGATATTAAACATCACAACAGTGGATTTAAGATGGCAGCTTAGCAGCGAGCGAGCACCCCCCCGGCGTCCTGAGGTCGTGGGGAGACAGAGGGGGTGGAGGTGTGGAGTAGACAGGCATTCACCTGAGTACAGGAGGGATAAGCAAGCCGGCAGCCACACAAAGTACAGACACAGCAGAATCCTACTCCCTGCCCACCATTTGGCCTCCGGCAGCGAGGGATAACTGAATTACAGTAGCAGCAAAAAGCTAATCTCACTTCCTCTGTGGGGGTCGCATGTGTGTGCACTTGTACACCGGTCTGTGGGGTGTTGTGAGCGTTCGTTTGTGAGTCTGTGTACATTCGTTCAGGCTCAGCATGGCTTTTGGAAAGCGTGTTATCCTGACAGTGAGAGTGTATGTTTACTAGATGAAGATGAAGGCTCGCATCCAACTGTCCTGCAGGGAGCAGAAGGTGAGGAGTAATGGAGGTGAGGTGCATGCAAGTGTGTGTGTGTGTGTGCCTGTGTGTGTGTGTGTGTGTGTGTGTGTGCAGCTTGTTTACATATTCCGTGTATGCGTCCACATGTTAAAGCAGCCCTGCACCCGTCACTCAACCTGACGAGCTGTCAGCTAACAATCTGAGTCTGCTGACATTTGTAAAGGCTCCAAAGGTTCTCAGGAAACAGATGGAAAACAGCAGTAATCTGCAAAAAATAAATGAATTTTAAAGAAGAAAAGATGTGATGTTCATTTGTGTTGTTGTCTCTGTCTTGTAGAGCTGTTGATTGGACCGACATGCTCCTGTTTGCTAGCAGCAGCCTCAATGATCAGTTTGCTACAAAATGTCCCCGTTCCTGGCTGTGGGTCTCTAACAAGCAGGGGCCAAAATGAGAAGTGTCCTGCTCTGCCAGGTGCTCCATGAGTCCCTGTATCTGAGCTAAAAGCTAATGTCAGCATGCTAACTTGCGCACAATTACAAAAGGTCATTTTCCACTGCTGCTGTTGAAGGTCGGCCCAAACGCTTGCGTGTGTTCCGACCACAGGAACCACCCCCGTAGAAACTCATTCAGTGACGTTTTCAGTGAGGGAAAAATACCTGCTGCAGGGTAGGTACTTCAGAAACACTGCTGTGTGGGTCTTGATGTCTCTTAAACGTCACCATCAACAATGTAAATCCACTAATGTAACAAACCTTCATCGTTCTATTTCCTTTGAGTTTGTCGTCATTTTGGTGCACTCATTAACGTTGCAGTCAAAGCTGTCGGATCCTTCACCACAATGGGAACAGAAGGGCTGAAAGGGCCCATTACAAGGTCCCGAGTTCCTGCAGTGGAGAGCCGCCTAATGGTAACATGCACCTATAAAGCAGACATATTGTTATCTATGCTAACTTTCTTTGATTACTCTGTTAATTTATAGTCAAACTAATATGAGCCTCTGTACAAAATTCCACGGCATCCAAAAGCTGTTCATCTGGAGATAAAGCAAAAATGACATGAAGAACGACCAACTACAAAAGAAAAAAAGAAGCATCCTAAAGTGCCAGAGGTATTTTTCTACAGTGGAAACACTCCATCTCACAATATTCAAGGCTGAACTGCCAGACCTCTATCGCTAGCAAGGCTGAAAAGAGGCATCTGGACAAGCTACAAGGGCAGTTGGGCCACAGCTCTGTTCGTTCTACAAAGAATGCTTATGAAGTACGAATTAGCAAATATGATTTGGAGGCAACCAGAAAATATGACGCTGTTATGCAAAAAAAAAAAAAATCCAAGGGAGGATGTTGGGGTCTGTGGATGGGCGTACAAAGGACGTGTCAGCAGTTTTGCCCATTTGTTTTGTTTCATTTGCGCTAATGTGAAAGTTTGTGATTAAACAGCTGAAAGACTGAAAATGATGGATCTCACATTGTGCTTGTTTATTGTATCAGCATATGCACATCATCATGTGATTGCAAGGATTTTCCTCTGATCAATCAGAAAATTAAAAGCAGTTAAAACAGAGGTATGTTGTCTGACTCTGTAGTTTAGCAGTTGCTCATTAATCAGAAAGTGAACTGCAGCACCAAACAATAACTATGCTCAGTAATATCTCTCGTGTTTATCATTGATCCACATATGAAGTCCAGCTGCAGCTTTTTCTTTATGAGGTCTTTGTAACACAAGAGAACACAAATAAACACACTAGGTTTAGTAAAGTACAGCATTTACTGTCTGTCAGGAGCATGTTGTTCCATTGCGTGGCCTCATAACACAGTCCTTGCAGTTGTTCAGTGAATAGGTTACATACATGCTGAGACCTCTTGGATTATTACAAAGCAGAACTAAAGTAAAACATTGTGGAAGTGCCTCATTCTGCCAGAAGCATAATGTGGCTGGATGAAGACTTTACACAGCAACCTTCTGCACATCCTGCAGGTCAAATGCAGCACTTGATTTGGAAAAGTTACATACTGGCGCTGTAACAAACAGGCCAACCTTTCATCACCCTCCCCGGGCATCCAGTCTCACCTTGGAGCCCGAACAGCCTGTTTCCCATCTTCCTCTGGCAGCACGTTCAGTACCGGCTGACCGGGTTAGGCTGGAGCCCAGGTTTCCTTCCAAGCCCCTCAAAAGCATAGCGTGAGTGTGTGTGTCGTTCCGCCACAGTCCTGCTGCAGTTTTATCTCCAGCATGTGATGTGGTTGTGATGCTGACGTGGACCTCGTCTGTGTTCTCCCCACACAGTGAGCTCGTGTTTGTCTACGCCTGAATGCTTTCTTGTGTGTGTTTACATTTGTGTGAACACTGTAAGCTGTGATGTTTGCTGCTAAATGTCAGCAGCTGGCAGATGGTGGACACAGTGAGCACCTCCTGCATTCCAAACCATCTGACTGGCACCGAGACAGTTGGCCAATGATTTGACACTGACCAGCGGAAATTATACTGTTGTAGCAGGAATGTGACTGTAGCTGCAAAAAGGTCTAGTAACAGGTTATTTCTGAATAAACGACTGATTTAACATGCCAAAGCCAATTTACTTCATGGGGGAGCTCAGCAACTCGGCTGGTGGCAGTAAGCAGAATGTGTTCTGTGACTCTGGAAAAGATTTATCCAGTCAGAGAAAAGAAGTGAAATGACACACAGGTTTCACCCAGGAGGATTCATTTACAACAGGCCCCAGTTTGTAACATGTCTTACAGTTTGAGAGCATGAAGAAACTACAGACTGTTTGTCTATATACTGGCCGTGCATTGGGCAGCGTGAAGGTAAATAAACAGACTTTAAGTGTAGAAAGAGGCTTCTAATCTTTGTCTGTGGAAAAAGTAAAGCACCACAATTTAGTTTTACCTCCTTTAGAAGAAACAAGGAGCATGTCTGACATTGGGTGGCAGAAATTTTTAATTACTTTTCCTTCCAAATTAGATGGCTGCACATTTTTCTAAGTGCTCTTTGATATGATGCAGAATTCATAGTTGAATTCATGACTTCAAGCTGCCCTGTCCCAGAGGCAGTGATGCAACCATGACCCACAACATTTCCACCTCCAGCCTTCACAGTTGGTTTGAGGTTCTCCTTCTGAAAAGCTGCCAAACATGTCTGCTGTTGTGATAGATGAAATTTATTTGGATGCTGATGCACAAATAAGCACTAAAAGAATAAATACATCTATGAATTTCATGTTTTAAAAAAAGCACTAAGAAAACAGTCTTGTGTAAGAGAGATTAACAATGTAGCTGAAAGGGTTCAAAACGTTAAAAATTGTTTAAAAAGTATAATAATACCTGCTTGGAAAGTTATCGGGATCTATGATCCACTCGTCGAGTCTTAAAGATTAACGCTCAATATTGATTAGTCATGCCTGCGGAGTCCGGAAGGGGGAGCTCTCAGCCGCGATGCTCCATTCCGTCTGAAGCAGCCAGTGGAAGCGTCGTGTTCTGACGATTTCTTTTAACTCCCTTCTTCAGGTATGAGATATTAAATATGTATGCTAGAATGTTTGTTATGTCTTTTATGAACGCCATGAATGATTTGTGAATGTTGTTGAAATGTTATTTTTTTTACTTCCGTGTAGTTATTTAGTTTGTTACCAAAACAGCGTTCCCGCCGTAGCCGTCAATGCACACGCTAGCGTGGTAAGAAGTGGACTTTTGACATGTTGTTCAACTGGAAACGTAGAGAAACGTTTATTTGTCAGATTCATATTGTTGAAATGTGCAAGTGTGTTTTATTTCCAAAGGACAATTATTTTGTGTACACAGCATTGTTTATTTGCAAATGAGATACGTTTATGTTATTAAGAGAAATAGATAAAACCTACCTGGTTACTGTTAAATGAAATGCATATAATTGTTGAAATGTTTCAAACCAAAGAGATTGTTATTTGTACGTTTTATTTTTTTAATATCTTTCTAAATACATTCCGCCTGAAGCAGCCAGTGGAAGCATTGTGTCCTGATGGTCATTTCTTTTAACTCCCTTCTTCAGGTCGCGACACTGTTACCGCAACTGACCTGTCCAGGTCATATTATGAAATGCCTATATGATTGTTCCAATTCACTGACAAATTGTAGTTTGCCACCGAACATACTGCAAATGCTTTCTATTGCCACACCTCCCATGCAGCACTTGCACACCAACAGCTGCAGAGTTACCTGCAGATTCTGGGATGAAATTTAGGGATTCCTGAAGATTTCTGCCTGCTCTTTGCATTTACTGGAGGCCAGTCCTGGACCAACTGGCGTCTTGTGTGAGTTCGCAGTCAGGTGACCTTGTACTTGTGAACTTGCTGGGCAGATTTTTTTCTTCAGATCATAATCACACTGAACAGATTGCGTTCACACCTGCTGAGGTCTCATTACAATGTGAGCTAAACCCCCTCCAAATGCAGCTTGACTGATCTGATCTCAAGGCATTCTACATGTAACATACGTGTTCCCTTCCCCAGATTAGTTATCTGGACACATATCACATGTTAATACAGGAGAGAGCAGAGGGTGGACCACAGCCGAATGCTGCAGATAAGCTGGGCTCTGTCTCACATTACTGGTAATACTATGTTATACCTGTACTCTGGTGCCATTCGGGACTCTCGTTCCTCAGACTAAAGCAGGTCACTGTTGCGTTAAGCTGTTAGTAAAACATGCTAATGTGGCATCAGCACTGTGAGCCTCTAATGGGATGCAAAAGAGCCACATTCACTTACTGCAGACAAGATGCTTTCTGTCCTTGTGTGTCCGGTGAAAATATTTCCTTACACAGCTTTGAAAGCATGCAACACACACACACACACACACACACACACACACACACACACACACACTCACACACTCACACACATACATACACACTCACACACACACATACATACACACACTCTCCAACCTTCTTTGATTGTTGGCAGGTTCTGGAACAGCACAGTTCTAGAATCTTCCATCTTTTCTAACAATCATCTCAACCATTGTTTATCTGATCCATTTCAAACTTGGTGTGTGAGTCGCTGGGACCTTGAGGAAGTGCAGCGTTGAGTTTATTTTTTTTTTCTAATGTAGAACAACTTAATTTGGCTTTTTCTGTCAAAATTTACAGAGAAGAAGGAACTTTCCATGCAGCCAATGATGCATCCAGTAAACACTGGTTAGAATGTGGTGAATACAGATGCAGTCACTAGTTTTACCTTTTATATTGTGCATTAGTTGGCATTATTTTGTTGAAATCTGTCTTCACTTTGACACGAAAGAATGCAAATTCTCATGTTTCTGTGTGTGAGAGTGTGTTTTCATGCAGAGATTTGGTTGGACACATTGGTAGACATATACAGATAAACTGTCACATTTTTAGGTTGAAACATTAAGACAGTTGCGTTGATCTCAGCAGCTTCTTTTCTCACTGTGAGTCTTTTTTAACCAAAGACTCAACACAGTAGACTCAACAGTGACTCACTTAGAGTCTCAAGGTTCAGTGCAAATATTCGGAATAATAAATAAGATATGCCTTAATTATTTTTTTCAATACTTTTTGGGGTGAGTTTTTTCTATTCTAATGATGGGGAAAGACAGGGTGAAAGGGGGTAGAGAGAGGAGAGAGACATGCAGCAACGAGTCGTGAGCCGGACTCAAACTCCCGACCACTGCTAATGAACTGCGTCTAGATGGTAACACCCTAACTCAGTGAGCTCTATGGCAGCCCCCAAGATAAGCATTTATTAATCCAACAGTGGGGAAATTTTGCATTGTTCCAGCAACAAAGATAGTGGTGGGGTGCATTTTCCTGCAGGGGTAGGCCAGTGACATTTGGGATTTCCATTAGAATGAGGGAGTGTGTTTGTTGTGGGACAATGTTTATCTGGGTGTCTAAGTCTCATCAACATGGATGTTAAAATCCAAGGTTTTCCATCAGAACACCACATAGTACCAATATGATCAATGTTATTCACTTCACCTGCCAGTGGTCAGAATGATTGGTGGATACTGCAGAGATTTTATGAAAGTAGAAAAATATCTATGTAGCATATGTCCGTGTGTGTGTGTGTGTGTGTGTATGTATGAAAAATAGATGAAAAAATAATATTGGACAGGGTATTTTAAAAGTGCATAATATTTATCATATTTTATTGAATTAAGCACCAGGACTAACCACAGCATGAAACAATTCAAAACTAATCCAACATTATGAAAATTCATAATATCTGAAGATTCATAAAAGCAATGAGCTGTCAAAATTTGTACTGAAAAATAATTATTTATTTTATATTTAAAACATGATTATTTAAGATAAGATAGGATTGAAAATGTAATTTGTCTCTCAAGTCACCTCGGATATTAATGATTGTATTCTTATTGTAATATTTACAAGCTGCATTACCTGAAAATAATTTAAATTCAGCTCATTTTATAAACATTCAACCACCTGAAAGCCCTAAAATAAGACATTAAATCTTCAGATTTAATACACACACATTTACAGAAATATAATAGGGTTTTTTGAATTTATTTTTTTTTCACCCACATGACACTGAAGAGACATGTCAGCCAAGACAAGCCAGCAATGTCCACAGCCTTCAGCATCTCAGGCTGAATCTCGTCCACACCTGGCCCCTTGCCACCGAGGAGCTTCTTAACTACCTCAGCAACCTCTGCCACGGATATGGATGAAGATTCCCTTCAGTCTTCAGGCTCAACTTTGAACTCATGTCATCAGACCTGCGGCCTGCAGTCTCCAGGCCTGGATCCAGGAGGAGGCCCTGGTTTCCATGACCCGGTTGAGGTGGCGGCTTTCCTTATTTTTGCTTTCATCAAGGAATTTTGAATCGCTCTTCGTCTGGTCTCTTCCCCAAGACAATTTGCCTTTGGAGACCCTGCCAGGGCTAATCTCCAGGACAACATAGCTCCCAGGATCACAGAGACACTCAAACCCCTCCACCGCGGTAAGGTGGCGATTCATCGGGGGGATTTTTTTTTTTTTTTTAATTTTAATTTTAATTTTAATTTTTAATTTTGTGTGTGTGTGTGTGTGTTTTGTTTTGTTTCTTTTTTTGGTGGTAATTCTTAAAATTGTACATATTTAAATGAAATTTTACACTTTGTCAACATGGTGATAATTGGAAACCTGCCATTTACAGCTGAGGTTCTTCATTCCTGAGGAATACTAGAGTATTTACTATGTACAACAGACATATTTTTTAAGCCAATCTGTGTCTGTCACTTCGTTTTCCCACTAAGGTTCAGGTCTTTACGTGTACTGGTTATTGGGTAATAGAGAGGATGAGGGTGATGGTGCGTATGAGGTGAGGAGGAAGGAGGCAGAAAGGTGAGAGGGTGGAGAAAGGGGACGGCAGAGGATTCAGCTACACTCAACTATCAGTAGCTTCTTCCGCCTTTGTGTCACTCGTTTTTTTGGGTCGTAACCAGCTCCAGAAGCTTTTTTTCTTCTCCACCTTGTTTTCTGGCTGCCTTTGTTCTTCTGGCTGCTCTGTCACATTGTCAGTTTGTTTTGTCTCGCTCTTTTCAGCTTTGCTCCTCCTGAAACAACTGAAGAGTCCTCTTTTGTTCTTCTTTTTGACGCACAGCTCCTGCAGCTCCTGATTATTTTCTTCCAATTCTCTGATTTGCTGCTGCAGGACTTTAACGCTGTCTTCACTGTCTCTTTGGTTCTGGAGCATTTCTTTCTTCTGTTGCTCTTTCAGGGCAACATTTTGCTTCAGTTCAGTCTTCACTTTAAGCAGCTGCTTCTCAGTGTCGAGGAGTGTTGCAGAGAGGTTCTCATTTCTGCCAGTCAGTCTGCGGATCTCCTGCTCTCTGGTACTGAGCTGCTCTTGGAGGAACTTAACGTTCTGTTGCGTCTGCTGGTTGATTCTTAGGTTTTCATGGAGCTTGTCCTGCAGACTAATGATCTCCAATGAGTTCCTGTGAGTCTGGTCGTTGAACTGTGCCTTCTCTGCCTCCAGCTTTTTAATTATTCCATCCATGTGGTTCATCTGCCTTTTCAGGTACTTGTTCTGCTGAACCATCTCCTCCACCTGTTCGGCAGTTTTGAACTGTGCCTTTTCTGCTTCAAGCTTTTTGATAGTTCCATCCATGTGGTGGATGCGCCCCTTCAAATACTTGTTCTGTTGCATCGTCTGGTCCAGCTGTTTGGCCGTTTTTTCCATCTCAGTTTTGAGCTGTGCCTTTTCTGCCTCTTGCTTTTTGACCATTTCTTCCATGTGGTCGATGCGTCCCTTCAGACACTTGTTCTGCTGCGCCTGTTGCATCGTCTCCTCCTGCTCTTTGGCCTTTTCTGCCATCATATCTTCCTGCAGTTTCAGGTTCTTTTCCTGCAGACTTTTGTTTACATCCTCCATGACTTTGATTTGCTTCTGAAGAGCCTCCTTTTCTTCCTGCTCTTCACATGTCTGAAGGTTTTTGTTTTCTCTCACCTTTACAGAGAGAGACTCATTCTCCAGTTTCAGGTCGGAGATTATTTGGTCTTTCTCAATGAGTTGCTGTTGGAGCTCGTCCTGCTCATCCATGATGTCGGCCCAGTTCATGGTCGAAGTCTCGGTCTCTGAAGGGGCCGGCTCCTCTCTCTGGATGACCTTCTGTTTGGCCATTTCTTCCATCTCAGTTTTGAGCTGTGCCTTTTCTGCCTCCAGCTTTCTGACCATTTCTTCCATCTGGTCGATGCGCCCCTTCAGATACTTGTTCTGATGCATCTGTTGCATCGTCTCCTCCTGCTCTTTGGCCTTTTCTGCCATCATATCTTCCTGCAGTTTCAGGTTGTTTTCCTGCAGACTTTTGTTGATGTCCTCCATGACTTTGATTTGCTTCTGAAGAGCCTCCCTTTCTTCCTGGTCTTCACGTGTCTGAAGGTTTTTGTTTTCTCTCACCATTACAGAGAGAGACTCATTCTCCAGTTTCAGGCTGGAGATTATGTGTTCTCTCTCTCTCTGGAGGTTTATGGTTCCTCTCAGCATTGCAGAGAGAGACACATTCTCCAGTTTAAGGTTTGAAATGAGGTGTTCTCTTTGGATGAGTTGCTTTTGAAGCTCGTTCTGATCATTCATGATTTTGGCCAAGTTCACAGTCGAGGTCTGGGTCTGTGAAGGGGCCGGGATGGCCTTCGGCTTGACCCTGTCCTTGCCTTTAACAACGTCGGCCCATGATTTCGAAGAGGCCTGATGTTGCTGAGTGATGTTTTTGGGTGTCTCGGCCTGCTGTGGTTCTTGCAGCTTTATCAGTTGGCTGCTCATTAAAGGTTCCTCCAGCTTGGCCTTGCTGTTGTGGACAAAGTGGAGAAACTGCTCCTTTTCACAAAGGAGCTGTTGAAGGCGCTGGCCCATGTTGGCAATGCATTTCTTCAGCCCGTCAGTTTCTTTCTTGGATGCATCCAAGGCCTTGCGCAATTCAGTACAGTTACTGTTCGTATTTTTGGGAGCAGCCTGATGGCTGATGGCAAATGTAACTTTGCGTTTAGGTTGACTTCTCTGAGACATTGTAATAGAAGCTAAAATTCTCAATACGCTAAGGAAATACAGAGGTAATATAGCCCTTGTCTGTGTTAGACGGTGGTTCTGTTGAGGATTTGTAGGTCTTTTGGTCGTAGAAGACTCTTCGTAGTTTGTATACTCGGTTGTAGTCTGTCGTTGTCTGTTGCAGATCGTTCGAAAAAGATAGCAGTTGCTCTGACGGAAAGTACACAAAATGTTCTGACCTCGCCTCTATTTAATAACTTTCAAGACTGTGTTGTGACATCATAAATGTATGATGTCATCATACATTTGCCTTTGATGTCGCATTTGAAAATACACACACACACTCACACACACACTCCAATCTTCTTTGATTGTTGGTGAGTTCCGGAACAGCACAGTTCTAGAATCTTTCATCTTTTCTAACAATTATCTCAACAACTGTTCGTCCGATCCATTTCAAATTTGGTGTGTGAGTCGCTGAGACCTTGAGGAAGTGCAGTGTTGAGTTTATTTACTTTTTTTCTAATGTGAAACAACGTAATTTGGCTTTTTCTGTCAAGAATTTACAGAGAAGAAGGAACTTTCCATGCAGCCAAAGATGCAGCTACTAAACACGCACACACACACACACACACACACACACACACTGTGACCTCCACTTTCCTCATCAGTGGGATCAGACTGTTTATCATATGGTTCTATCTGAGTCACACTTGTTTGCTCTGCTGGTCATTTGGACGCAGCCACAGAACTCCAATCTGTTCAGCCTGTTCTCGAGCCAGGAGGTGAAAAAAAATGTCTCCAGGTCGACACTTTCTGCTCTAAAGGTCCAACTTGTAGCAAAAAAAAGAAAGTTAGAGGCATAAAAGGCAAAACATATGCTTTCAGTCAGCTAACCTGGAGTCGAAACAATGAATTTAGAAGCGAATCAAAGGTGAGCTGTTCGTTATATGACGAGGAAATGTTTCTAGTTTGGTGTCATAAAGCATTTCCTGTTGTGTTATTAAACTATGGTATGCAAATAAAATGATAAACATGTATGATGACCTTTCTGCGTCCATTCATATCAACCAGCACTAACTAGCAGCTCAGAGCTCTTTTACTGACGTCACAGAAGAACCTGGGTGCAGAAGAAGTGGAGTGCTCCTTTATGTTCTTTTGATTTTTATGCTACATCTTTTGCAATCTAATTTTATTCATTTATTTCTTTTTAGATAAAACAGTTTTTCTACATCGGCGGCTGCCTCCTCACCGGTTGATAGTGGGCGCAGAGTGCAGCTCACAGAAGCCTTCTGTGGATTTCAAACAGCCAGACTGAAGGCAGTGAAATCACCAAAGGAAGAAAGAGCTAAATCCTGCGCGATAAAAACGTCCTCTTAATCTTACCTTGAAAGCCACGACAGAGGGGAGCCTCCCCTCGGAAAGAAAAACAGGCGGATTATTTCCATTTGAAAGAACATGCCAAATTACACAAACGTGTTTTCAGCCGCTCTTTTCAAAAGTGGCAACAGATGGAGGCCGGTCGGCGTTGTGAGCAGGTTGGAGTTGACGGTCCGCCGCCGCTGCGTTTCCTGTGTGTGCTGGTGTTTATCAGCACACACAGGTAGTCCAAGAAGCCATTATACAGAGCACAGATCTTATTCAAGCATACACCAAAAGAGATGCTGCCCAGGTGTGTGCTGTCTTTCACTGATTTTCTCTCTTGTTGTGAATAAATACAGACTATGGACTTAAAATGTAGCAGCTGCTGCATAACTTATCTCTACAGGAGTTTGGAACAAAGTGCAGCGAGTGATTAGACAACTGAGGAAGGAAGTTGGGAGCAAGGTGAGAGCTGGAGGAGATAAATGAAAGCTGGAGGTTTATTTTAGCTGCTGTCAGATGGCCAAAACACGAGCTTCGGAGAGCTCAGGTGCACAACTGACTGAGAACACTGGTGTTTTTTAAGCCACGGATCCTGCAGAAGTTTGGATAAAGTCCATATTCTGCAGATTTCTGTAGCCAAAAGAAGTAAATACAAGCGCCACCTTTCTCCACATGTGAACACGCACTTCCTTTGATTTGTATTTGAACTTCAATCACAGCTTGCAGAAGCTTTGATGTGGCCAGCTGAGAGGAGTCCTCATCTTTGCAGATCACTTCAAGACTATCTCTTGAGGTATTTTAGGTTGTGTGACACACACACATTAGGATGTTTTTCAGTGATGTTCAGGTCAGGGCCATCCATAAAGCTCCACGCTGTCTATCTGGGAGTAGTTGATGGTGGATTTTAAGCTCCAATTTGGGCTCAGTCCTGCTGCTGAAGCCTCTTTTCATCTCCCCTGTCTTGACTGATTGACTGCATGATGTCTGCATTCAGAATTTGTTGATCTTTAGCAACATTTATCTTCCCTTTTATCTGTGTAAATCTTTTCTGCGTCTGTGGCTGCAACACACCCCGAAGCGAAGATTTCCACCTCCATGTTTAACAGGAGACAGAGCTGTTCTTTTCAGGCATTATCTCTATAAATGTTCCCACTTCCCAAAACAGCCTGCTCTGTGTTACTTTTTGGACTTTGGAGATGAGATGACAAGTTTCCATCTCATGATTCTTCCTATAGAGTCTGCAGGCGATAATGTGGGGGTCTCTCTTCTAAGCCCCTCCCACTGGACCAGCATGTGATTCAGACATGCAAAGACAGTCAAAATGCAAACATAATCAACAATAATTTGAGGCTTCACCTGGAGCTTCAACCACCACTCCATCTCAGCTGTAGCACCACCGCATCCTGTTCTCAGCATCGACTTTGTTGCTATTTTAATGGTCCCAGCTGATCAGGTGAAGGTCTGTGATTGGCCAACACTAACTAGATTGTCTACAGCCTGAAACAGAATCAGGAGGGGGAGCTGAAGTCTAGTTTCTGCTTTGTTTTTGCCCAGTGACACAAAAAAACAACAAAAAATGTAACAATAAAAAACAGCTTATTTAACTGCCATTTATGACTTTCACTGCACATCAGCAAAATGAGGAAAAGTCTGCAAACATCACGCTGTTAGTAAAGAAAATGAAAAGAGGCTGGCTTCTACAGCAGGACCGTGATCTAAAGCAGTGGTTCTCAACTGGTCCAGCCTCAAGACCCACTATGTCTCTATTATTAACGGTCACAACCCAAATTTTTGAAGTTTGCCGTTCCTGTTAACAAATTAAGGTTTGTTTGGGTGTAGTCTCAACGCATTTTGATACAACTTTGGAAAATTTTGGCTTATTTTTTGCTCATTATAGTATATTTGGACACTTTTGCCAAGTTTTGGGCATATTTTGGCCCATTTTGACAGATTTTGAGCACATTTTGGTTCATTTTTTAACACATTTTAGCATCAATTAACCCATTAAGCTGGCAGAGCCAAATCTAGAGGTTAATAGTGGGCAACTACTGGTGTCACCACCACTAAATATCCTGCTGTTGAAAGCAAACTGTGTCATAAGAAACACGTCCTTTAAAATAAAAGACTTTATACCTCTATTTTTAGGGGGAGGAGGGGTTCATGCTTCTGCGACCTTCTAAAAATGACTTTGCGACCCACTTTTGGGTCCCGACCCACCAGTTGAGAACCGCTGAAAAAGCAAACCTCAAAATCCACCACCAGCTCCTCCTGGAAACACAAGCTCCATCATAGCCTCCTGACCTGAACATCACTGAAATGTTTTGGTAGAAAGTCTTCAACAGGACGTGTTTGCAGCAACCTAAAAGCATCTCAGAGCCTGAACTGATCTGCTCTAATTAGTGGCTGAAAATTCAGAACACAGAACACCACAACAAGTGTTTGCAGACTCGGGGAGGGTGGCCAAATATTTACACACGAGAGATTTGCTGCTGGGTTGTTTCAGCTCTTGTAGAGTTTAAATCCAAGTAGCATTATAACATTTAAAGAAAGGCTTGCTTTCTGTGCGTTGGCTAAATGAGTTCTGATGCTGTGTTTTCACTTCCAGAATCTACTAAATCAGTTTGTCTGGTGATGTAAACGTTTGCAAACACTTGAACCAGTGACAGTTAGCAGCCAATTTTCTTTAGTTTTTGCCCTATTAGTGCAATGGTTTAACTTTGTCACATCTACGTCCTTTAGATTTACAGTAATTCAACCCATCTCAGTTCAAACGATGATTTTATTGAATTCTTGCATTTTTAATTTTGCTATTTCTAAGCTTTTTGTTGCACTCCTTTTTGAGTGATTAATGTTGTAATGTATGCTGCTTCTATATGTAAATGAGTATACTGTAGCTTCTGTCCTGGACTGTTGCCTGCACTTGGACCCTCCTCCTCCTCTTCATCCTCCTCCTCCTCCTCCTCCTGCTCCGGCTGATTGGCTCTTCCTCCTGCTCTGTGCTCCAATCACGCTGCACCTGTCATTACTGCACCTGTTTAAAAGCTTGGCCAAACTGTCGCTCTGGCTGCTGTGATCTAGTGTGAGTCTGTTTGGTGTTTGTGGTTGACTGCCCAGGTTGTGTCTGTGCTGTGAAACCGTGTCTACTGCAGACCTGAGAGCTGTTGACATGTAGGAGACACACATTTGTCCCTGGAGGCAGGAGCAGCTTCAGGGTTTTCCTCTAAGAACATTTTGTTAAACTGCTTTTAAGCACTAAGAAGACTCCAGGTCTGAAGTGCTACTCCGGCTTGTCATTTTTGTTTGGTCTTCTAAACTTCCAGCTAGAAGTCCTTCTTTCGCTTATATCGTTTTCATTTATTTGAGCAGCACCCACTGCGTCTTTTGTGACCTGTGCTGATGTATGTTGTTCCTCCTAAAACCTACGACTCATTAATACGTTCACCTTCGACCATCTGCGTGTTCTTGTGTTGCTTCTCTTCTCCCTCAGCTTGCTGGGTCAGAACACTTGTCAAGACTATTGCATCTTTAATCTAAGTTACCATAGTTACAGGTTGAAGCTGAACGGCCACATTTCACTATTTCAGTTTCTACCTCACTGGAATAGTTCATGGACACGGTGTACATGTTGCTCTGTTCAGTCTTCTCTTTGTACCTCAGGAACAGCTGTCTTTCCCACACTGACTGTTCTGAGCGGAGCACACTCTGATTTATAGCGGCTTTCTGAGCTGTATCCACTGCAGAGCTCGGTGCTCTTACACAACCTTGTGTTCGCTCACTTGTTCACCAAAATAGTGTCAACTCTCTGCAGCGAACGCATCACAGCCTACCTCTGTCCTGCATGGCCGGCTCACAGGAGGGGTGGACGTTTCAGGAGAAGAAAGTTGGAGCATTTGTTTTAAGAATAATGTGGACGATTCAGACTCAGTGGGTGACAGGAAATCACAATAACCACATCCACAGTCCTCAGTCGTTTATATTAGCAGGAATACCATTAGAATGAAGGTATTCTAGGGGTTTGTCTAAGCTCACCATAATTTGCTCCAAACTGCTTTATACTAAAAAAAAAAACCTCAACTGCATTGAAA
Source organism: Dascyllus trimaculatus (assembly GCA_024666655.1). NCBI lineage: Eukaryota > Metazoa > Chordata > Actinopteri > Pomacentridae > Dascyllus > Dascyllus trimaculatus. The sequence goes on along the minus strand of CM045466.1, from coordinate 24,130,506 downwards.
AAGTACTTCACTTATCCATTCATATGAAAATAGTTATTTTTGTTAGTGGAGAAATTAGTCTTGCACTAAAGGCTACATTTCCATCCACACGTACTGTGTTCTTGTGGCTTAGCGAGGCCGATCCCTCTTTGCACCTTCTGGTTTTAATTACTGCAGACACTCTCACACAGCTCCCTCTCCTTCGCCCTCCATCCATTCTCCTCACCGTCTCAGATGAAGGGTAGTAATCAAGAGCTGGTGGCAGACAAGAGGCCATTTACTCAGGTGAGGAGCAGAGAGATGTGCGCCACTTCAGGAGATGCAAAGCCTAGCCCAAGGGTGCCACTCAATCATCTCCAATCAGGAAAACCCCTGAGAGGTCTCAGAGAAACACACAGCGCCCCTGCTTTTGTCTGATATGCTATCTTTCTTTTCTCCCCCAGAAAATGAGACATGGAAGAAAACGGCCAAGGTGAAACGCACCCTTTCAGTTTCAAGAATTTTATTCACAAAGCTTGTTTTCAGTATTTCCAACAGAGCGGCCCCGGGGCCACAGCAGCAGCACCGGGCCACGCTGATGAAGATACAATCCTCTCTCTTCTTCCTCCTCTCACTGTGGCATCTGCCAGCAGAGGGAAGAAGAAGAAAGGAAAAAAGACAGGCGTTGAAGTAGATTCCTCTGTGAATAAAGCAGCCTCTGAATCCAATCTGGGTGAAAAGAGACGGAGTCAGCACGAGGGTGGTGCCGTAAAGAGGCAGGTACAGGCAGATGAATCAGGAACAGGAGAAGCCTTAGGTTGGAGAGATCAAAGATAGTGTTGAAAAGAAGGAGAAGAAGGAGACGCTGTTGAATTATTTTGGAGGTGTTTGAGGGGTATTTTCCATCTAGCGTGTCTAACCTCAGAGGGGCATGTTCTGCCAGCTCTCACCGCATGCAACAGAGACTGTAACACACACACACACACACACACACGAATGAGCTTTAGCTTCTCGGTCTTATTTGCATCATTCCTCGGGGAGACTTTACCTTTGTCTTTGCAGCAAGTCAAATTTCCTGGATCGGGGGAAAGGAGGCTTTTCCAGCCTTTTTTGACATGCACTGTTTTTGGCTGAAGTTACTCAGCGTTACAATAAATAGTCAAATCAAATCAAAGCAGGCTGCGCAGCGACAGTGGGATGAGAACAAGACTGGCTGGCTCTGTTTAATCTGATGTCAACGAGAAATGAGGCACCTCTGAACCCTAAGTGGCAGTGTTGATCCACAGCGACCATATGGCTGCACACAGCACCTATGGCCTGGAGAAGATCCAGGCAGCATGGCCTCCACTGTGTGTGTGTGTGTGTGTGTGTGGGTGTGTGTGTGTGTTTGTCCAACTGTTTGTCCCAACTGTGTTAGGGTTACGGTCAGAATTAGGTTAGGGTTCGGCACTTGTGGATAGGTGAGGGTTATGGGCTTTAGAATGAATCATGTGTGTGTGTGTGTGTGTGTGTGTGTGTGTGTGTCTGTGTGTGTGTTTGGACAGACTAGCAGTAACAGCTGTCTCCTGTGGAGCGCTCTGGGGAATAACTGACCTTCTGCCTTTCAGGTGATCTCAACTCAGTGCAATTTTGTTATCAGTTTCCTCTGAGACGTGCTTGCAGTTGTGACATTTAGTTTTTCGTGCGTTTGTGCAACCTTTGTTTGCGTAACTTACCACAACTACAGATGTTATGAGCAATCACAGAACTCAACATCCCAACCAAGTCACAGCCTCAGTTTCAAGATAACAGCAGGACTACCTGAACTATACAGTCTACATGTACATAACAGAACTGTTATTCACATACATGGATCTCTCTCTTTCCACATATATAGGCTATATATATTGCCACATATATATACGTGGAGAGAGATAGATGCTGCATATATATATATAAGTTCCTGAGTCTCGATGAATGGTCTGTTTTTATACTTCCACATGCTTGGACAGCTTCTCCAACAAACACTCTCTGGTGTTTCTCTCTTCTTTTTTGAGTCACAATCGACAACACTGCTGACAACCCAGAGAGTTACTGGAACATATATTTTATATCTGCATCACCTCCAGAAGCCAGTTCCAGGAACCTGTCTCCAAATCAGGTGAGAACCATTCCCTCCAAGCCTGTGACCGTGGTTCTCCACATACATCTACCAGTGCATACATACATTTGTATTTGTATCTTCTATGTTACTTTAAGTTCCTGCAGTGAAAACACATAGGAACACAGGTTTTCTTTCCACTACTTCAGATTAAATACCTACATTTAACCAGTACATTTGTGGCTGTTTTTTTCTGTATAAGCAGTATCCAACCATGAAAGGAACCATCATCTTCAAGGTAGCAGCTTCTTTTTTCTGTTGGCAGACCTGTATGATGCTCTCTTCACTGAGACCACAGCCATTTAAGCCAGCATTCACAAGGAATGTAAGACATTTGTGGAATAAGTGTCATACTTTCCTGCAATATTTAATATTTGAGTAAAGATTGTACAAAAAAAAAACAGTGTGGAGCTGCTGATGAATTATGAGGAACTGAATATGCTTTGTAAATATATCCCCTAATGCAAAGACTGATTGTCTTTGAGGCGTCTGCACTAACTCTATCATCACCTTGATACTGTTTGTGTTCCAGCTGGGATCTGGCTGTGACTTGCCGCCACACGGTGTCTCTGTGGCGCAGCCTGCGGAGGTGTGGAGCACAGGAACGCAACTGTAACCTCGCAGGTTACATCAAACGGAGCGCAAGGGGTTAACCGCATGAAAACGCACTTATCTTAAAGCTGCGACAAAAGGAAAAGCAGGGGATAGAGGTGCTTTGTTTTTGACTCACATGTGCGATTTGGGAACTGGATCCTGTTTCCCAGCCTGGTATAGAAAACAGGTGCTCCTGCCAGTTGTTCTTTTGTCCCATTACGCTTCTCGCAGATTGAAAGTGGAGCCAGCACCTGTTAACATTCCTCAGCGGTTGTGAAAGAAACAAAAATGCAAGGAAAAAAAAACAGACAGTGTGGTGAAATACAAATGTTTCACACAAGCAGTGACATTCCACAAGTCTAATGAAAGGAAAGTCATCAGAAACTCAGCTTCTTTTAACCATTGAACTGGTAAAACTGACATTACTTGTGGCTACTAGTAGTTTACTACTAGTTACTGAATTATAAAAACCTGCCTCTGGTTAATGCGTCTCAACCAGACCGGGTGTTGATCAGCTTGCCTGGTTAAATCAAAATCCTTGCAGCTACATTCTCAGAGGAAAGCCCACAAAGAGAGTTAAGCAGGTTCCAGCTAATCCGAATCCAACAGTGTGACTCTTTTACCTACTTAAACTTTCTCAGAAAACTTACCCACAAAAAGTTACCATTTCAACAAAACTGTTTCCACCATGCAGAACATTTTGAACTAAATGAGAAGCAAGAACAACAACGTCTCCACAGTCAGGATCCCAGTTGCCTGTGGTATTGTTTGGGGATACTGAGGACGGGGTGGGCCCTGGGTGTTGCTCAGCTCTGCTCTGGCCACAGCTGTGCACGGCTGTCGAGAGGCTCTGATGTCATGTATAATGGGAGTCCGCAGGGATGCAGGAATGGAGGGATGAGGGAAGAGTGGAGGGGCCGAAACCAGATCCCTGCGCTGTGCTTTGCTGTGCTGCTCAGACTGCGGGGCGGAGGTTAATGTGGAGCCACCTGCTGCATGCGCACTGCACATCTGATACCGTCCCGCAAACACAGAGAGGATAAATCGTGGACGGACGCTGAGTCGTAGTCGATGTTACATTTTGCATACATTAAATGGCAGCTCAGTGAAGCCGCTGTGCGTGCCGGTGTGTTTTTCTGCATGTGTGAGTGCAGGGGGAAGCACGAGGAAGGAAGGAGGCTGACAGTTACGGTGACTTAATACCACTTGATATTTCATGGCTGGGGGAATGTGGCGGCACTCCCTGCTTTATAGAGCTGGCCTGGATTATTTCGTTGGATGGAGTCCTGTGCAGAGGAACAGCTGAATGATGTCATGCAGCACACACATACATACACAAACGCTTTTTTTTTTTACGCAATCAAGAAGCAGTGGACTTGGAGTTGCTCTGGTCGCTCTGCTGAGTGGGATGTTGGGTAATTGGGAAGGTGAGCATGGAGAAGGTGGGCGGGGCTTTGTTAACAAGAGCCTGGGTTGATTTGTCAGGGGGGGGGGGCAGGGTGAGACGCTGGGGAGCAGATGTGAGTTTGGAGAGCGAGATGAGAGACTGAGGTGGGTGTTTTTCAGAGGGCTCTCAGTTTGCTGGTAAACTGACCTCGCAGGGCATATGGTTGTGCAGATGTGTGTGTGCGTTTGTGTGTGTGCCCATATGAATGTTTGTTTGTGCATACATGCTCCGTCTGCACAAATGAATGTCTGGCTTCACTCTTAATGGATAGAATCAGGTTCTTCCCTCCTCCCCGCTGCTCACAGAGGAGCGTGTTAGCATGCGAAGGCCCTCTCCTCTCTCCTCCTTATAAGAACCTAAATATGGAAACAGTGATTGGAAATTGTTTAGACAACCTGAAATGGTTTATCCCGGGGCTGTGCACAGCTCACAGATCAAAGCAGAGGAAACATGAATCATACAGAGTTTCTGTACGGAAACAAACCTTTCGCCTTTCTTCCTTTTGACATACACACTGGCACAAATAAGAATGTTAAGGAAAACAAAGAAAAAGAGGCAAAGACATGAGAGAAAAGGCTGCCTCTCTGAGTTCACTGGTAATGACTTCTTTGTTTGATCATACTGTGCTTGACATCATGTTGCCTGAAACTTCACTCCCACCAGTAAATTGTCTCGCATTAATAAAGAGTGCGCCGTCACCCACAAGCCGAGGAGAATCTCAGGAGCTGAAACTCCTCAGAGATGCCGGCTCTCTCTTTCGAAACTCTTCACCTCTCCGTCTTTCTTTCCCTCCTCTCCACAAAGATCAGCTCCACAGCTCTCCTGGGCAGCAGCATCTATCACAGCTTCTGCCTCCTCGGCTCAGCGATAACTGATCCACCGTCTAAAGAGCATCACTCTCCCCCCCCGTCATCTCCGCTTACTCTCTCCTGGGATGGGCCGGGAGAAATACCGCACAGTGCCGATGACAAACTGCCAAATGACAAGCCCTCGTAGACAATTCTAGCAGGCCAAACTGTCTGACAAACTACCCAGATCTTTCTTTACTTCCTTCTCTGGCGGCTAAAAGGGCTTCTTTTCCTCTCTCATGTCTCACCCTCACCTCTCTAACAGAAGGGAGGTGGTCCCCTGCAGAGCCCCCCAGGTCTGGGCTCGGTCTGTCTGATCTCTACCTGCCGGGTTTTCAGTTTGATCAGCTGCAGTGTTCTTCATGTTGTCATTCATTAAGTAGAAGGAGGAGGGAAAGAAAACAGGGGGTGATCATGAGCACTTTCAATTTGTGCAAAAACAATCATTAACATTTTCTAAATTACAGCAGGTCTTAGAAATGAGGGAAGTGTTAAAGTTGGAATGGAAACAGGTTTGACAAAATGTGGGTAAAGCATTTGATCAGACCTCCACATTTCATTGCGTTCTCTTCTTCAGCGGTTATTTGATGGAGCCTGACCGGAGAACTAACTCCACTAACTGTTTCTGAACTGGCAGCAATGTTTTGCATTCCAGTGATGGATGGAAACAAGCATTAAATAACCTCTTTTGTTGCAGATCTTCTGGAAATTTTAATAAAAAATTTGCACCAAATTTGCATTGAGCCACAACAACATGAAATAGAAAACGCAGAGTGCGAGGTGAAAATTCATCCTGAGTTTTCCTCCTCTTCAGCTTTAGAGCCTTTCTGATGGGCACACCGTTTACATCCCAGTCATTTCCACCCACCTACATCTTCGCCTTTTCCTCTCCCTCCGTCAGACGGACAGGAGCGGCTGACTCACCGGTTTCAGGGAAGTGAAGCTGTGCTGATGTCATCTTGACAGACAGTCCAGTAAACACAGCGGGGATGGCGTCAGACCTCGAACGCATCACTCTGGGCTGACAGAGGTGCGAGGTGATGTCAGCGCGTGATGAAATCATGATGCGGGCACATCATCCAGCGTGTGATGTCAGCACGACCCCGACATGACTGAGCACCGAGGAGCTGTTTCCCCCGAGTCTTTACTGTAAATGGGGTGAAGCTTGAACTTAACTCAGGGTCGGAAACAAGCAAAGAAGACCTTGGATTACTAAAATATTCATCTGTGCATTAACAAGAATTGGTGACAATCATTTCCAGTTTAGTTTTGTAAACCTTTTGGAGCACAGTTTGGATGAATGGATGAATGAATGAATGTCCCACATGGTAAAAATAATTTCCTATTATGTTTTGTGGTTGTTATGAAGTTGGAGGCACAAAATAAAAGTTGTTTAGATATGAGGCGCGGCTACACAGTTGTGTTGAAAAGGGTACACTATGGGACCTTTAAAGCTGCACCCATCAGTCAACAGTCATATTGAAACATGGGTGCTACAGAGTGTGTTTTTTAAAAGCAGTGACAGTTTCAGTCCTTCTCTGGTCATTGGTTTCTTGCATATTTCACTTATGAAAGTGTGTTTTTGAGACGGCCATCAGTTCACAGTGTTGATACTGAGCCATGCTGTTTACTGCTTATTTCTCTCACGATGTGCCTTCCAGTATATAGAACACCATATGGACATGCTTATGAAATAAAAACCTTACCAAAGGGGCTTCCCTTAACAGCCAAGGCATCCACCCATCGTTTTATTATTACAACATTTTATGTATTTACTTTAAATTTGTTCCACAATGTGAAAAGAATGTATGAATGTCTTATATTTTTATTGATTTAATGCACACATTTACGTAAACCCTATGACTACAAGCTGCAGCGTAGGTTTTTACACTGCAGCTGTGGGTCACATTTGTTTTATCTGTCACAGGTGCTAAAAAGACTTCTGTAAGGGGATACACCTGTACATCCTCAGTCTCACAAACCTCCTTTCTCCTCGAAATGCACTGTAGGAATTGAGACATCCTTCAAGATGATGTGCTGAGAATGATTTCTGGGTCACAGGGAAGAGGATGTACATGATGTGTGCTGTATTAAGAATATTTTCACAGCTTTACCTTGCATTAGACAGCCCTTCTGATGGGGAACTGAAGCAGTTACACCGCTCTCTTCTAAACCAGCAGACTCAACTGACAAGAACAGAGTGTGAACACGGGAGCTGCTGGTCGACCGCTGCTTCAATCAGTTAGTTTGTGCCATTGTGTGACTTTTAAGGGTACACTTAAACCGATATTGATTCTTTCAGCTGGGCCTTTTCTTCGGTGGTTAAAATAGGTTTGGCTGCTGACCTCGTCCACAGCAGTTCACTGCTGAGCTCCCGTGCTGGTAATCCTGTCTGCTTCTCCAAACTGCTGACCGACATCTACTGAGGGTAATGCAAAGACTGTGGATAAATACCTTGTGACAGCCCACTTCAAAGAAACCTTTGGCTTCTTTGTTTTCCAAAAAACACAATAAATCATATTTGCTGGTGGGAAGCCAGTGGAGGATCAAGTCTTTGTCACTGAACTAGTGACTCCTTCTAGTAAAACACTATGAGAGAAATAAAAATACCAAATTGGAATGAAAGATAATGTTTAATAAGTTGCACACATTTACAGTAGCTGGAGGGAGTCGGAGTATCAGCTACATGAAGCAGCATCTTCCAGCAATAAATCAAATATGGCTGCTGTGAATAAGGGGACGAGGTGAACAGAACACCCCTGCTTTGTATTTACTGCCAAACTCGGGCTGCACCTCAGAGCCGAGCTCTCCCTGTGAGCTGCACCTCAGACCATATCGTGTGTCGCTTTAAATATACCTCTGCGGATGGTTCATTTCATGGTCACTTGAACATACAAGGCATGCAGGATTTAGCGCCTGATTGTGTCACTTCCCGTGTTGCTCAACTGAAGCAGGTTGAGCTCTAACCGGCTTAGCGTGGAGAAGAATTTCCCCTTTGTCTCCTCACGGCCGGCAGCCCGGTGTGGCTGAGCCTCCCGGAGTCTCGGCCCTGACCCTGGGCAGGTGTGCAGGCCTCCCCCACCCCGCTGCACTCCACAGCCACACACTCATTCACACACCTACTACACACGCTCGCCGTACGTACTCACAGACTCACAGACGTACTCAAGTTGCTCTGAAATGAGAGACTGGCAAAAGATCTATCAACAGGAAAATCACGAGGTAATGACATACTTAACTCCCTGGTGTGTGTGCATATGTGCTCCTGTGAGTGTGCTGGCACATCCATGTGTGCACTCAGTCACTCTCGCATGTGCACAAAATGCAGCCGGGGCAGCCCCCTCCCTCTCCCCACCCCCTTCCCCCCCTCTTCCCCCCGCCACTCGGCAACTTTTGCCTCGCCTCATTTGCTTCATGGTGAAGGGGCTGATTAAATATTTAAAGTATGGAGTACTTTCCCTTGGCATCAGGTGTAACTCACTCCTGTAATCTCAGATAGCCTGGTGCACGGCGCAGTAATTATAGTCGAGTTAACAGTGTGAGGCGGAGAGGGTCTACGACAGGCAGGGCTTTGTTGTTTATGTCTGCTTACAAGTTTATAAGCCTGTTCCTGCTTTCGCTCGCTCCCGTGTGCAGGCATGTGGCCTTTTTGCATCCATTCTAGTAAGAATTATGACATTGTTTCGTTCCCAGAGCTACGAGGGTGTAATGTTTGTGCGAACATTAGGATAAGGTTAGATTCTTTACATCTTTATTTCAACGTGAATGTGAATTGCTTCATTGAAATGGAAGTGAGATCATTGCTGTGGTGTTTGCTAAGTAGAAACCATGACAGTAAACAGAAGCATTTTGGAGTCAAAAGCATCGATGGACAAATGCAATGCAAAATGAGCAAGTTACTAGAACTGTTATTAAATGTTTAGAGGTTTCTCTCAAAGTGAGGAAGTCATTTAAAAAGTGGCTTGCATGATGTTCTATCCAGACTGCCGTCCTAAATGTGGTGCAGATTCTCCACAGCCTTTGTTCCATCAGTGGGAGGTTAAAGGAGCTGATAGAGTGGTCGACCTGATGGGCCGAGAGCTCGCTCAAAAGGCAGCGCAAATAGCAGAGGTTAAACACCGGGACATCTTTCACAACCTTGCACCCGAAACACTGCACTTGCTAACTGATCCAAAAAGCATCTGAAAAGACTTAATGTTCGAAAATAAACCTCTCATAAGAGGTGCCTAGACAGAAAGCGGGAGGTGATTTGTGTTTCTGAATCTCTTTCCAAATGAGGGGAATGTATCATAATGTATGCATTTCTTAGAGGAGTTACATTTAGAAGATTAGCTGACCTTTTAAAATGTAAAAATAACATCTGAGAAAATCCTACTCACATGGAAAAACTGTGAAAGCACTCGAACGTCCAGGTGAGGTGCAGCGTTACATAAAAGTACTTTGACTAAACTTCTAGCCTGTGCTGCGAAGCCTCGTGGACAGCCTCTTTTAATCTGTGAAAACAATGCTCTTCCAACTGTGCAGCACAACCCAAGAGCCTTTAGAAGAAGAACAATAGATGGCAGTGTTATGCACCTCCAAACGTCTGAGCCTAAGCTATGCTGAACAGACAATTCAGCAGCTGTAAGAAAGTCACAGTGGGCGGCTGGTTGAACATCAAAGCATGCAGCCACAAAGATACAGTGAAGAGGATATATGCCTAAATGTCTGTTTTGTACAAGGACTGAATTGTGACTTTAATCCATTTAGGTGCGTACCTCCTCCAAAAAAGATCCCTTGAATGTAAGATGAGTAATAAAGCATAAGGAGCCACATCCATGCTTTACCTTAATCCCACACACTCTCATTTTTGTCACTAATCTGACAGATTTACACCCTTTTATTACCTGAATATGCCGCCCTCTACATATTTCACCTCATGGAGAATCCTATTTGAGAACGTTTAAGTTGGAGGAGCATTTCTTCATGGTTTCCGAGAACACGTTATCTCAGACAACAGCTGAATAGACTCTGAGGAAAAAAGGTGAAGCGCAACCTCAAGTAGCAGCAAAGGCAACTTTTAGGCCATGCCGGCTGCTGAAGTGCAGTCCTAAATAAAGTTTCTTGGATGCAGTTATTATTCCATCAGGAACTGAAATGTAAGCCCCATAATTACAGTATCCGTCAGAGGAGCTAATATTGTAAATTTAGGAGAGATGACAGTAATAACCTGCTAATGCATGAGCCCTACTGGCTTTATCCTCACACGGACCAGAATAAAAGAGAGTGATGAACGGCGGTTGCTCATGTCATGCTCATAAACGTATTCGTGCAGGCAGTTCAGTTTGAACACGGCTCTGTTTCCATTACAAACGCGGATCGTCCGTCTCTGCTGCTCTTGTTCTGCCGGCTGCTTTGTTAATCTGTACCGTTGCCAGGGATATTTATGAGTTTTTGGCTAGTGATGCATTCAAATAAACAAACTCCCTCACTGTTTCCACAGCAGGGAAAGTGCAGCTCCACAGTGTACTGTAATGATCAATGAGGGTTTCAGCGTCTGACTAAACGCAGGGCCTCGTCATCCTGTGCTTCGCTGCGAGGCCCCTCCGAAACCCGTGTGGTCACATTTGGAAACCCTCTGATTCCTTACATGTGTCCACGAGGGTGTGAATTGACAAGCTGTGATTCTTGTTGGCTCTACCGCCGTAGCTTTTATCTCGTGGATTGATGAACTGATTTTAAGAGAATGAATCTGCTGAGCTGAGACGCTTCGGTGATGTAAGTGTTTGACTCCGGATCTTTCCAGCGGGAACAACGAAGAAGCTTTCCTTCATCACTCCAGCTTCACCCTCACTTCTGCATCGCCTCAGATGCACTCAGAGGTGGTTTTTCACATGTGCTCCGAGAAAGATGATAGAAAATCTCCCCGGTTGTATTGAGTGGGCGGAGGTGAGTTTTTGTGAAACGGCTATGTGAGAGGTGCTTGTTTTCCCTCAAGTCTCCAGGGGATTCCCCTCTCATCTCTCTGCTGTAAACCAGCATCACCGCACCGCTGATGGACGTCTCTGTTTGGCAGGTGCTCATATACTTGGCGCCTACTGTTGCCCACAGCGATGAGGCTGTCAGGGCAGAATGCCTTCCAAGAGTGCAGGGGAACATTATATTTCACATTATCTCAGAACAATAGGTCATTTCCTGCTCGCTGCAGGCCAGAGAGGCTGATCAGAGGCTGCCAAGCTCCAGGAAGGGAGCACAGACTGCAGGAGAGGTTGGCGTCGAAAGGGGGAGAACTGTATGAAGTTGATGAATTGTTAGGTAGGTGGTTCCAGAGTAGGTGCAAGCTGAACTAACCTGCCAGTTAGTGTGAGCAAGAACAGCCGCAGAGTGTATTTCAGGTATGACTTGAGCAGAAACAGCTGTCCAAAACTTTACTGCCAGATTTATTTAGTTATTTATTTAGTTTGGCCACGCTGGGGTGGAGGTGGGGGCTTTATCCACAGTAGTGTCTGTCTATTGGTTGGTCAGCCCAGACTGACACGCTCAACAGCTCATAAACTGGCATGAAGACATCCGCGGTACCCAGAGGATGAATCCTGTTAACTATGGTGATCCTCTGACTTTTCCTCCAGTGCCACCAACAGGTCAAAGCACCCTGACATTCACAATGTTTGGTGAAATATCTCAACAGCTATTGGATGGATTGCCATGAAGTTTATGCCCCCCTCAGGATGGAGAATATGGGTTTGGACCAAAACTAAACTAATGGGCCATCAGCCACAGAGACTGTATATAAAATGGATGAAGCCTCCAGGTCTGAAAAGTGAAGCCAATGCAGCAGCGCCATAAACCTGCATTCCCTCTAACAGCAAAAAAGTCTTATTGTATAGAAACCTGCTTCTCTTTTAATTTGTTACCTCAGTAAACATTTTCCTAATGAGCTTATGGTCTCAATGGCAACATTCAGGACTTTTCGAATACAATATGATGTCCATTTTGTGAATTATGGTCCCATTTAGAGTAAAATAGATGGTAAAGGAGGGCGGGGCTACCTTGTGATTGACAGATCGCTACCATATTGCCATATCTTCAGGCTCTCAGCAACCAAATTCCAAACTTGAGGCCACAAACTAATGGCTGACCCATGCTTTCTCTGTCCATATTTTATACACAATCTATGATCAGCCACAGCTAGTTTGTGTTAGCATAGTTATCACCCTAACGGGCTCAACTTGAACATAGTACGTAATAACTGTTAGCGGTAAGCTCCTAACACTGCTGTATCACAGTACAGCCTCACAGAGCTGCCTTGGTCTCGCTTTACTCTGTACTCTTTGGAGTCTGTTAACCTAGTGCAGTCATTTTTGGGAACGGCTGAGCAAGTTGGTAAATCTCACATATTTCAACACTCTGTAATTACATGAAAAACAACTGGGAGGTCAGTCAGGGTCACTGGCTCACCCTCATCCCCACCCAGATCCATCCAACCATTTAGTGCAGGCGCCAAATGCTTCGTAACCTCTGGAAATACCTTTTCACTGAGTGCTCTCTCTCTCTCTCTGCCTCTCGCCCCTTTCTTTGGGTTGCGTAACTGCTCTTGTGTTGTATTATTGAAACGTTTGGCTCTGATTAGTGCAGCAGATGAAACGGCTAAATGCTAATGTGTGATTTCCCAGGGGGCCGCCCGGCTTCATGGGCTGCAGGTGTTTGCAGAGGAGGAGGAGGGCTTTTAAAGCGCATCAATGCCAATTACACCCTGCATTGTTTGTATTTTATGTTACTCATCGGGGCAGGTAAACACTCCAGGTTTGCTTCTAAAGTATTTTTGAGGTGCCTGCAGATGCCAGTTGGTATTGAAGCCCTCCTCCTCCCCTCTTGCCCATGAGGTGTGTGAGCTATTAAAATCAGTCAGGCATTAAATATGAGAAATGTAGGGAGCACCAGAACCCTCCTCGGCTGTGCTCTTGCGAATAACATGGTATTGATTATCTTGATGGACACAAACCCTCCCACATATCAGCCCCAGGTCACAGATGTGTTGTTTTCTTCTCAATAAGATCTGTGATACCTGAGCACGTATTTCAACGGCAGAGCATTGCAGGTCTAAGGTGATTCTGCTTTGCATTGATGTTGAAAGATGTTTTCACAGTTCTGGCTCAGGAGGAGCGCTGAAGGCTTCCAGCTGGATGATATCCTGTGAGCAAACTCAGCTCCCTTCAGGATCATGCATCCAGGGCCCAAGGTGAGTAACTCTCTTTTACTGTCCCGTTTCACTCTGCCACTCCTTTTTTTTCAACCCCCCCTCCATCTCCATCCTTCTGGGATGGACTGTTCTTTTTCTGCTGTGCTGAGCAGGCAGGCAGCAGCGCTGAGCCTCCCGGCTTCCCTTCTCTTCTCCTTCATTTAATTTTTTCTACAGTACATCGCCGCAGATTTATCACCTTGTGCCGTTTTCCTCCCGAAAGCATCGGAAAAGCAGGGGAATTATTCCTGGGTCCTGACAGGGGGGCCTCAGGGTGGAGGGGGCAGCGAGGGGGGCTGTTGTGAAGAAAGAAGGGAAGGAAAGTGGATGCTTTAGACGGGGTCTGAAAAATGTGACTCATGTAAACGCTGCCGAGGAGAAAAAGGGGGATGAGGATAATTGATTCTGACGACCTGAGTCGGATGGCGGTCTTCCCCAAGGGGGAGACGGTGAGCGGATCCCAGCCAGAGTCCCCATCGTGGGGGGAAGGGACAGAGGATGAGGTGGAGGTGTGGAGAATATCTCTGTGTGTGTTTCATACTCACAGTCAACTCAGTTACCACGTAATCCAACACATGCTCTCCTCCTAATGCTTTGGACAAAATGCACTGAATCCAGACACCTCCTTTAATTGACTCAATCTTTAGTTAACAGCATAATGCATTACATATGCATGAGCTAATTAACCTATCAAATCAGTGATGGAAATTTCCCCATTTGTCTCCTTCTTGTCTTAATTGCTGGTGGGAGAGAAAGGAAACAATGGGAGGATGATGGGCCTCAGCTCTTAAATCAAAATCTCTCTTTTCCTGACAAACACAATTCTATGCAGAAGAACCCTCTTCTTCTTATTAGTCCACGCCCACGGCTCCTCGGAGCCAGACTAAATAAATTAATTACAGATTCAGATTCCTGCTTACTTGCTAACCTTGTTAGCTTTGCGCTCCAGCAAACAGAAACCTCCTTGTTTGAGTGTGTGTGTCAGGAATGTTTGTATTGATGATTGTTGCATCTGTGTGTGTGTGTGTGTGTGTGTGCTCATATGAAGGGTCCGTTCGTCCTCCAGCAGGCCTGATTCATTTAACCTTATGTGTAAGAATGCTCAGTAAATGTAGGTTACTGCTCAGGCAGACGTAATTCCCCAAAGGCAAAGAGCGGCATTAGCATGCGGTTATTTCACCACATTCCCCGGAGCTAAGATGACTCCAGAAAGATGCTCTCTGTCTCGTTTGAATTCTGTTGGACACCCACACACACACACACACCCACTCCCACACACACACATACACACACACTCATATAGGCGGCTACACACTCAGGCAGCAGAAATAGAAGCTGAAGTGAGAATGAGGAATGAGGAATGAGGACAGGACAGGGGTAAAATAGGCCCATCATGATAGAATCAAGACAACTTTATATGCTCACGCTTGCATGTTGGCGTGAGCTGCACTGGATTGTATTTACTCATTGATCACAGAGAAAGGACAGAATCAGACCTTTATCCTGACAGATCTGAGCTTTCACATTGAGTGTGTGGAGGCCCAGAGACTCGGAGTTACATGAGAAGAGAGCAGAGGATTGGAGCAGATGGCAGGGGTCCCCCTGGGCGAACGGCGCCTACCCCGCTGAACACTGGGAGCTCTTGACCATCTGGACCAAAATGCAACGAGCAGCATCCCCGTAGCGGATTCCCCATCGAAGCAACATGGAAAAGGAGAGGCGGACTCACTCGGAGCAATGTCACCAACATACCGTCCATCAGCTCCATGTGAGGATAAGGTGTCCCACATACAGGGCTGAGTGACCACACCGACCCTGTGTGCAGTGTTGGGTTGATCTGATTGTGTTGTTGCCTTGAACAGATATGAATGAAGTACATGCTGGGTCAGAGGTGGGTGGAAAGAAAATACATATTCGACCCTTCAACATTTCTCAACAGATGAAGCTTGTTCTGAAGTCTGTGCAGTGTTTGCACGACCAGTCCTGGAGAGAAAAGTCCTGGAAAAGCAGTTGCGAGTGAGAAGGGTGGAGATCTCCTTAAAACTCTGAGTTGTCCATCCTTCCGTGTAAGCCCTTGCTGGAATGAGGAGTTCGTAGTTGGAGTGGTTGGTTAAACATGCTTCTCTGGCAGAAATAATGCCTCTCCTTCAAATCAAAAGCATATTTTTGATTTGGCTCGATTAGCTGTGCAGTCATGTCTCACGCTGAAGAGCCTGAAACTATTGGATCCAGACTGGTAATGGAACAGGAGAGTGGGGGATGTGCTGTTTTCAGTTAAGGTGCTTGATGTGAACCAGTTATTGAGGTCTCAGCACACAAATCTGATCTTCATATGAAGGCTTTAGTCTTAAAGCTAGAGTATGCAATGTATTTCCGAAGCTTTTTTTTTTTGTTGCTACATTTATTGAAAGTCAAATACAGTCTCCATCCTGGCAGCAATCAATCAATCAAGTGCTCTGATATCACAGTGGAAAGATAAAAACATTATCTTTGACAGTCACTTACCTGGGTGTCCGATCTGCCTACACCACAACATCACATGCTTTTTATCTTTCCTTTCAGTACATTCTGCAGCTGCCCTTTCAAAGTCCATACTACTGCATGCGGTATGAATACAGTCGTGACATGCTATTTTGTCATAATATTGAGCCTTAAGCATCGACTACGTTGCTCATGCAGCCTGACATACAGTATGTGATGTCTCTTCCAGCACTCTGATTGACACAGAGGTCAGAATGGATGGAATAGCGTGCTGGCAGACATCCTGGTATTTTTAGCATATTGCATTTGACTTACTATATATTGAAACATACTAAATCTCCTCCTGGCATGCTATGTAGTACAGTAGTGTGGATACTGGAACACACCTATTGCTGGAGCTAGTGAGCAGATAGATAGATAGATAGATAGATAGATAGATAGATAGATAGATAGATAGATAGATAGATAGATAGATAGATAGATAGATAGATAGATAGATAGATAGATTGCCACTTTCTACAGTTTGAATGGGATATCTTGTAAATGGTGTCTATTTGTGTGTTTTTAATCACAAGTTAGTTTTAATTTGCACCGCTCTGCTGCCAACCCACACTGTCGCTCATGGGTTAGTTCAACAGCTGTACCGAGACAGTGAGTGTGAATGTGTTTTGGAGGGAGTCCTGAAGGGAGGCGGGAGGGGTTTTGTTATTGTTTGCTTTCAAACTCCAGTTTATTCTTGCTGGTTTCTACAATCTTGCATGCTCTAGATTCAAATGTCTCTAGCTAAAGGGGTGTGGACAACAGCAGCTTAGTTGGATTTAAACCTACAGACATTGAAACGGAGCTGAAACCAGATGTATCACAGGGATGGTAGAATTCATGATCAGGTCAGTATTTTGACCTGAAACTGGCAAAACTCTTTCTGAGGACACGTGAGACCTACATTAAGTTGTTATAATAGGTGGTTTGATATGGGACCTTTAATGTCTCCTAAAGGGGCCAAATGCACGTGGTATACGCATGAGAGACACACAGGATTAGAACTTGGAAAATGTTCTGTGATGATCACAGCTGGTCTGACAGGTAGTCATCTATGTGTATGCTGTATTACAGAGTCAAGTAAATCATCAGCCTATTTCAAGCCTATGACTCCTTAACTGAGGTTCCCTGGGAGGTTCTGTAACAATAAAGATATCATCACACTATTATCTCCACATACACTTTCTAAAAATAAATCACCACCACACTGACAACAACAAACAATGTTTCTTAAGGTGGAACTGGACACAAAATTTGATCAAAATGGGGATCCTGATTTATGATTCCAGTCGCAGCTCCGGATCATTTTCCTTGGCAAAAACACAGAATCTGAATCCCAATCAGCCCAAACAGCCGAGTGTAGCAGTGATGTACCTGCGCCTGCTTATCCTCCTGAGGTGTCTCCTTCCCTGCTCCATTTAGAGCCACAGCCCAGCTCGGATCGATGCCTTTCTCCAGTCGCCCGCCATCAATTATTCACCTGATCAGCACTGCTGCTCATTAGATGACTAATCTGGGCGGGTGAGGAGAGACGGGACGCTTTGAAACCTGAGACCGAGAGGCAGCAGGGAAGGGAAGGGCGGATCACATCTCCTGATCGAGGGAGAGATGGAGGGAGAGTTCATAGATGTGGGATTACCGATTTGTACATCTAAGTCCTGACATCCAGGAGAGTTTATAAATCTTTGATGAAACCATAGAATCGCTTTGATGAATGTGCACATGTATCACCAACATAGCGCACGTGCTGACAGAAGCTTCACGGACGTTAGTGTATTAAGACAGACTGGAGAGAGCTCCGACACTGAAAAGTGAGAAAGTAGGAGTGGAGCGTACGCCGGCCAAAAGATTGCATGTTGCACTCACATTACACCCCACCTAAGTTGTTCACAAGAACATCTGTGGTCAGTGTGGGTCACATTTTTACTGTCCGATAAATCTTCCCCCGGCAGTCTCCCAGTGACGCCAGCTTTGTTATTCCAAGTCTCCCTGAGTGTTTAGTGGCCTTTTTCCACCCTGCTTGGTCTGCACATCAGGGCCAAGTAAAAGAGAGAGAGCCCAGGTAAACACACAGAGTTAGTGTGTTTATTCTGACGTTAGCAGATCAACGTGCCCAACAGTTGTTTCTGTACAGGATTAAAAGTGTCACTGTCTGTCCATCACCTTTCTTGCTCAATCTGAACACTTCCAGGGCCTCGGTAGTGTTTCAGGGGTGTAGCTCAAAGACCCACGGAAGGAAAAAGAACAAGAGGAAGAAAGAGAGCAGCCCCCAGTTCTCCTTCTTTCCCACTGATCATGTACAAGTGAGGTGGGGGAGGGGGGTGGCTTTGATCTCCCCTGTCCCCCTGAGAGCCACAGTGAGGTGGGAGTGCAGTGTGATGGCTGTGCTACACGTTAGCTCTGATTAAAGGGAAATATGCATCAGCGTATAGCGCTTTCCTTTTTATCTGCGCCTGCGATGTGGTGCGATGGCGACGCTAGATTGGGCCCCGATATGTAGTGAAGTCGCAGCTTTATCTGTGTTTCACCAGAGCTGAAAGCCACCTGAAGTTGAGTCACTCTCATTTGAAACCTCGGAGTGCCTGGGAAGTAGTTTGAAGATGTTGAGCTGGTGTAAACCTAACGGAGGTGGTTTTACAAATCAAGGAAGGGAGCGTTTGCTCATTTGAGTAGCAGCAGAAAACACACCAGAGATGCACTTTAACCTTTGATTCAGGGTCATGTGCCTCCAAATCAATTAGAGCTGAGGACCTGCATTCCACACTGATGTGGCAATGACCAGCAGGGTCCAGCCTGCATCACAGCACAGGGCTGCATCCTGACAACATGGAAACTAGCAGAAAGTGCAGCACTGTGGGGCGGACCCCTCTGCTGTGTGTGAATTTGAAAATCCATCTTGCAAAGCAGAGAAAGACAGGCAGAGGAGGAAAAACAGAGATCAGTACTAATGTTATTTTCATTCATTAATGATGAAGCCATCACAAGACACAGCTATTGTTTCTGTGCTCCTCTCAGAACATGGCAACCTCACCTTTCTCTGAACCTCGTTTCCTTCTTTCAGAAATCGTCCCTAACCCACGTTTTCCTGTCATGTTGCATTTTTAATCTAGTTTTTATAAAGTGTAATGTGTTTTATAACCATGTGCAGTCTATCTAGTAAAAAAGACATGCGACATGCATGAAAGGTCAAAAGGTAGAAACATTTGCACACATGTATGTAGGTCTGAGTGTGTTTTGATGCTGCAGTAGACAGATGGAAGGTCTGCTGGGAGGAGGAGCACTGAGGTGAGGCATATGTAGGCTCCTACAGGCCCTTGGGCTAACCCACTTGACCTTCCATACACATGCACACACCTTTCCAGAGTGAAATATCAATTAATCCCATTCTCTGGATGTCTTCTGATGAGTACACAGTGACTGTACCCTCCTCCTGTCTGCCCCAGTCCTACACTCAGTCTGTTGTTTGTTCTGCAGTACATGCCTGCAGGGTTTACATGTGTGCGCGGCTTCAATCTTTATTTTTTTTTGTGCCTTTGACTAAAGCTGAAAAGATGAGTCGATTAATTGCTGGAGAGAAAATAAACAGAAAAGTATTTGTTTTAATGTTTTGCATTGAGTGTATTTTTAAAAATTTGTTTAAACATGTTGGTTTATGTGACCTGAGAAAAAAAGGTAACCAGCTCAACCAGTCATCTCAGTCCCCTGATTGGCTTTAATTCAGTTGGACTTGGAAAATATTAACAAATTATTGCCTTTTCACAGTTTATATTTCTTGTGTAGATCCGTGTTAAATTGCTTTCCTGATTATATTTGGTCTGCCTCAGTGTTCCTCAGTCTGCACACCTGCACAGCACTAACCTGTTCAAAATGTACAGAGCAAATACAGTTTTATTGATTGGTTGGAACCATCTATCACAACAATAATAATACAATCAGTAGCAGGTGATGGAATCTGCATTTTCATCTATGAACACCATGGAAATCTCAAACAACAGGTAACTAACATGTGAACACTTGTCCCACCGGTGTTTCAGAAATGTGTTTTGGTGAATGTTGCTTCCAGTGGATGTTTTTCTCTTCAGAGTGCTGCATGTGCAGTTTGACACCAGCTCATATGCTCGACTGTTTGTTTGGATTAACTCTGATTCTTTATTGCAGGAAAGACGTTTAGAGAAGCTGTGAACTTGTTTTCATGAATTGATCTTTTCACCCTAAGTCAGCTGGGACAGACTTCAGCCCCCTGGACCCTCCAGAAGATAAAACAGTGTATAGAAAACATATGTGTGGGGTGAAGTAACCAAGCAGATTTAATACTCAATTCAAAGGTACTTATATTTCCCTTGAGTATTTTAGATTTTGTGCTCCTTCCTACTTTAATTCTGTTGTATTTCAGAGGAAAATCCTGTACTTTTTACTCCACTATTTATGTGACAGCAATAGTTACTTTACAGCAGATTAGGACATAAAAAGTCCTGTCAGGATATAATGAAGGATACAAAACACAATGAACTGTCATGCAGTAAATGAAGCCATCTGACAATATATAACACGAGTAAAGAAGCTCTACTCAGTCAGATAAATTATTTAAATGCTGCTTGCACGTTAATGCATCAGTAATAATGAACTGCCAGTATAATGTAAAACAACAGAACACTGACAGAGCCCACTTTGGTGTGTAATTAGTACATTTTAAATACATTATGCTAATAACTTTTTCATACTTTTAATTAGGTATGGCTTTGAATATAGGACTTTTATTTGTAACTGAGTATTTTTAATTTGGGGTATTGGTAATTTTACTTTAGTTAAATATGAGAGTTCTTCTTCCACCACTGCAAACTCCTGCAAATTAAGCTGGAGCAACCAAACATAAAACATAAAAACATTCACTAGCCCAGCATCTTTAAGGCTGCAAACAGCCCATAATGTTACACTCTGTATAGAAGACCGTGATTACACTCACACACAGTCTCTCAGTTCAAAAATAATATCAGAACATGCAGGGATCCAGTCACCAAAAGTAAGACAACCTTTTCCTTCATCCAGGACAGTTAAGGGACCTTCCTCTCCAGAGTGGTGGAGAACTCTACATGGTTCTTAGCAGGCTTAGCTCTGTGCCTACATCTGAGAACAGTAGAGGAAACTTTACAGTTCTGGTCTGATGCCCCTTACAGAGATGTTCATCAGTTCATCGGAACTGATGAAACGTCTTGGATGAGAGGTGAAACATCTTCAGGAAACTCTCAGGCAAGTCCAGACGCTATGATTGAAACTATGAGGATGTAGGAGATGTTGCATCCTGTAATGAAATTTCTGAAATGTTGGAATATAGAGATGTAGGTGTAATTTTGAGAATTACTGTCTTAACGGAATTATTTGGTATATTCTCAAACAAGCCTGGAGAGGATCTTTACAGATTGTTTATGTAGAGGTTCTGAGCTGAACTGTCCACCTACAACATCTGAGACCTACAGAACCTTAGACCCCCACCCTGAGGGGATCAGGTGGTTCTGTCAACATATGCTGTGGAGGACATTTAGTTGGCATGCACTCTGAAAACTTATTCAAGGGAGCTATCCCCACCACTTCATTAAACACATGGTTTCAAAATAAAACATCTAATTTAATAATTTAGATAAACTGTTTAATTTGCAAACCTTATTCTGATGGGTTGGGTTGGCATAATAATGTCGGTAATTGCATCAGCTTAATAATGTGTGTATTTTAAACACTAATTTCTGCATTAGTTGATTTAAAACTAAACTCAAATTGAGGTAACTTCCTGTAACTGTTCTTTACCTTGAGGCCTGTAAGTCCCTACCTGTACTAACTTAACACTGGAGAAACTCAAAAAACTCAAAAACATGTTCATAGCTGTTGTAATTAAGCACAAAGCACTTCAAAAATCCTTTCAAATAATATGGCAAATGGGACTTGACACCAGGGGTGGGAATCACAGGGTACCTCACGATACGATACGCGATACATGACTCACCATACCGATAGTATCACGATACAGCGTTACTGTGATAATCCATATATTGCAAGACAATCACATAATAATACATCACGATATCTATAACTTGGATATATTCATACCTTGATTCCAGTGTGTGCAGCGTTTTTTCACACCCTTCACTTTCCACCACACTGTACAGGCAGAGGTCCTTGCAAATGAACCCAGCGATTGACGTAATGCTGGCGGCTTTAACTTGAAACAATGGCCGCATTAGCCTTTTTCTTCAGGATGATGGTGGTGCAGGTGGGTTAGCATGTTTGTGGTGTTGAGATTGCATTTCTTAATGCTGCGAAAGCCGATATGAGTCCACACTTTGGACTTTAAACGCGGATGGGACGTATCTTACGGTAGCGCCGCCATTATGCCTGGACAAACTCTTCTTCGGCCAATTTATTTCCGCTCAAGTCTCCCTCATTCATGTGATAAACGCCACCGTGTGAAGTCATTAAGTAGTGACGCTGTTGAAATGGCAGCTGGCAGGGTTTACAGCGCCTTATTATGTTAATTAAAGTATTGATATTTGGTGCCAGTGTGTCAATACATACATCGCATGAGGAGGGACGATGCTATATCGATATTTTGTCCCACCTCTACTCCACACCTTACTTTGTTGGTTTTTCCTCGTCACCCATCAGTATGTTTGAATACAACTGTTCCAAAGACACATGACAATCACCGTCTCTTGAACAAAGCATCTTTATTCTCATAAACATCAGGTTCTTCTGGTACATAAACAGTCACAAGCACAAACACTTTCAGTCTTTTTTTTTCTTTTTTTTTGGACACAGTCAACATATTAAGTGAGCCAAACACATTATATCACCTAATGTGGGATTTTTCACTCTCCGACTTGTGCTGACAGTCATGTTTGTTTCTCATGTAGCTGAGGAAAAGAAGAGACTGACCCTTAATTCTGTCACTTCCTGGTTTGTGTTGAGGGCTTGAAAACAAAGGACAACTCACTGATGAACACTCGAGCCTCGGTGGACAGTACAGGCTCATTCCCTCTCAGATCATCTCAGTTTTAAAACAGTTTCTGCTCAACCATCTCTGATCTGCCTGAAACCGTTATAGGAAAAAAATATGGGCAGTTGTGAAATTGTAGATCAAATACTTTCCAAGATAATTCCAAGTCCTTCGACTCACTTTCAGCAGTTTTATTTTTGCACATTGAAATCTGAAGCTATGTTTGAGCAACAATCTATCTTTGAGTACTTTGGTTTTTGTGGTACAGCTTCCCATGGCTGCTTAATCAGTCATGAAAGTTCAATGACAAAACTTCTCTCCTTCCATTTTTGTGATCAAGTATTTTAAAAAAAATTGAGATCGGTTTTGCATTATTGTGCCATGTAGCTGCAGATAGTTCAGAAAGCATCACTAGCTGACTTCTTTGTTAAGGTGAGCTCGAAGATGGGGCTTATCAGCGACTATTTGATCTCCAGTGTTGCAGATTCTGAATCAATAACATGAGAAAAGACAGTGAAGATGATCCTTAATAGTTCCTGAGACATTGTTGTTCAAACAAGCCTCAAATTTCAATGTGCAAGACAATGTGTTGAAAGTGGGTCAATGGGCAGAATTATCTTAGAAAACACTTGATACATCAATGTAAAATTTCAAAGATAAGATTTCAAATACCCAGAGTTTATGGTAAAAAGTTTGTAAGCAAATCAGAGATAGTCTAGCAGAAGGTGATTTGAGATGGAAAGTGTACTGTAGCTGCTTCACTCAGTGTGACATGTAGACATCAGTGCTTTGTCCTTCATCCACAGTCCTACGTTTTGTGTCAGACACATAAGGACAGCTCTACATGGCTTTTGTTGCCAGTGTTGGCAATGATATATGCATCTCGTAGTCCTCCTCCACTGTGACAGAACAAAGCAGCTGATTCACTAGTTACTCTATGTAAATATATATATATATATTCTCAATATATCTATACATTCTATCTATAGAATAAGTCTATATAGCATATATATACTTTTGGTAGGGTTTTTTTTAAACATTCAGGTACATTCACTTGACCCTGTGAATTTTTTTCTTCATATGAAAGATAAACACAGACAAATGTTAACAGAGCTACTTGCCATTTTGCAATGGCCTCCCAACCAAGAAACGAGACAGTAAGCATCCCTCGAAATCAGAAGAAGCAAACGTAACAAATGTCTCAGTGCTGGTTCTTTAAGGACCAATCACAAGCATAAATATACTAAAAGACCTCTTTATTAATCTAGAGTATAAAATAGCATATTTTTCTGGACTTGACAACAGTTTAATATTAACTCTGGTCAGAGTCTGGGTGCACACAATTCCACAGGTGCGTACATGAGCTGGCAACAACAGGTAGGCAATTCAATGGTTTTAATTGCGTATTTACTAAATCAACAAAATCAACGGTATTCTGTCAGTGGTTTAAAAAGCTTAAATGCAAACCTCACTTCTACAATCACTAGTGTGAATAGACCCTTGGCATATCACAGAATACACATATAGGCATTAATCAACAAGTCAATAGGATAGAACCTGGCCTACAGAGGACCATACTGATGATAAGCCACATTACGCATGAACACCTACTTTTTCAGAAGGCCACAAGGATGTCACTTGGGTGCTGGTTGTGAACGTGTTCCTTCAGGGGTCCGAGTTGAAGCAGGACCCTGATACTGCCCTTAATCAGACTGTGAGGTGGAAGCTCAACTCATAACATGAGCAGTATTATATCAGAGGATTGTACAGATACTGATGCATTTTAACTTGTAATACTCCAAGATCTATGGATCAGTTGTTAGCCTTTGTGATCGTAGACGTTGTACTCCTGTAGTAACATTTATATTTTGTAAGTATTTTCAAGATTAATTCCAACCTAGTTAAACATTTTCTCACTTTCCCATAGGGGTATCTAGCCATGCAGATTTGGTAGTTTCAGTGAGGACGACATCTTTGCCATTTTTAACACTACGTCCATGAATGGAGGTGAATGGATTCTGTTTGTGGCACTCAGAATTTTAAAATGGCATTTTAAAAACTAAATTAGATTTTTTTCTGACCGAGGACCTTTGTCTCACCTCATCTCTCTACTAACACCATTTAATCAAGGCTTAAAATGCCCCTATAAATAATAATCCATTTTATTCCTCTGGATAATCCACAGAGAGAATGTCTGGATGCACCAAGAATTAAATAGGTGTCAATAGCACAGACGTGTCTTTTGAATAAAATATAAATACCATTCCTCTAATGGTCAAGCTAAGCTAACAGAGCTCATTAGATCTGACAGCTTTAACTCTTTGTTCAAAGAAATTGCATACAGTGGTGAATAAAATGCAACGAGGAATAAACAGTGATACAGTAGAGAAAACAAACGGAGAGATGCTCTGAGAGCTATTGTGGCTTACAATCAACTTGTAGCTACAGCAGTTCACCACTAATCCTGTGAGTAGTCACTGTCACCAAGGTTCTGGCCTCCACCTATTCCACCTGGAAAAGGGAGTGTGTCATCACTGTCACTGCAACCACAGACGATGCACTCTGTAGTTTGGAGCTGAGCTCAAACAGCAAGCACATAAAACCAAGTTACCTGCATGGCTAGATAGATTAAAGGGTGAAATGACCCTTTAACAGTTTTACTGTGTCAGGTTGTAAATTACCCTTAATAACATTTAAATAAGCAGTAGAAAAAAATAATCATCTAAGTCCGACAGGATATTAAATACATAGCTCCAAACAAAATGAAATCCAAAAACAAAACAGTGCAATCAAAGTAACATGGAAAATTATATTGTTTATAAAACTGGATTCTCTGACCTAGTGAGAATATCTCTTCCAACTTTTAACACAAAGTTCAATTTTCACCATTGGCTTGACATTTTCTTCCTTTCTTTTCTCTTTTGGACCAAGTTCAATGTCTCAACTGGTGAACTATGAAACTAGTGTTAAAAGGCATAAGAGATACCCTCTATCCCTGTGCTGCTGATTGTTAGGACTGAGTGTATATGAGAAGGAGCCACAGTGAAGGGCTCCGTGCCCATCCAAGGGCTAGGCTGGCTAGTGTGGGCTTGGAGCTGGAGTGTCCAGATCCCCGTCTGCCTCACCTTCTTCATGGCCAGTGTAGGAGCTCAGGGCGTCCCACAGAAGGCCAGGCTGCTCACAGTGGTGGTGACTCCTCCAGTGCTCCAAAACCACCTCTTTCGTGTCCAACACCTCGCTGCAAAGCACACAGTTAAAGGCTGCACCTGCTGCAAGGACCCCGAGGCCTCCACTGCTTTCTGGTGATGAGAGGATGCCGCTGTCCTCCCCCTCCCTTGCACGGTGTTGGGACATGATGTGCCTCTTCAGCTTGGAGAAGGAAAAGAATTCCTCGTCGCAACTGCCGCACTTCACCAGATTACGTTTCTCGTTTAACTGTCGCCAATAGTGGGCAGCATGCTTCACCAGCTCATTCTCAGCCTCACGGCCCCCACGTAAGGGTTGGCCATCGTGAAGTCGAATGTGGACCTCCTCCCCGTGCACATACAGCAAATGCATCTTCATGTCAGCAAAGGTGGGAGTGATGGCCTGGCAGCGGCCACATTTAATTTGCAGCTCCACAGGATCTTCACGATCCTGTTCATCTGATGGCTCTGGTGAGTTCGGCCTAGTGAAGAAAATAAGGAATAATAGTTATTTACAACTTATGATTGTTTGGGAAAAAGCTGTAATATATTTGTTAAGCTAGTCTCACCCCTCCACAGACACGTCATCCTCATGATGGCTGATTGACGGCTCCACAGTCAGCACCACCTTGTGGACCTCTCTCAGGTGACTGAAATACACCCCCACATAACCAAAGGCCTTCTCACAGAACTCACAGCATAGAGACCGACGTGGTCGTACCTCAGAGTGGTGAAGTTTCATGTGGGTGCTAAGGCTGCCTGAGTGAGCGTATGCTTTGCGGCACACAGGGCAGATGTAGGGTCGGCTGTTTGTGTGGCTGTTCATGTGGCTCTGGAGGTGATGTTTGAACTGGAAACAGCGGCTGCAGGTGGGGCAACGGTGGAGTGGACGGCTTCCTATGAACACTCTGGAGTGGGAGCCACCTCTCAAGTGGAGGGTTACTGGTGCTGGCTGGTCCAGGGCCTTGGTTGTGGCAGTGGTGGGGAGCTGACGACCAAGTATAAGTTCCTGCTCTTGGCCATCTGGGGTAATGGCAGGCAAACTGACCAGTTGGGGAACTGTCTCCATAACCAACATGGGCTTGGGTCGGATGCTGCGGTATTTCTTTGAAATATCAACTTCCTTTTGTTTGGAACCTGGAACAACGGCTGGTGGTTTCTCAGGAACCCTTCTACGGAAGAAAGACAAGGACCTCTTCTTTCGGGCCTCAAAAGCTAAGATGTCTTCCATGGTCTTTCTCTTCCTTCCTCTCTTCTTGCCAGGTGGTTTCTGGTGGGTTCCCAAAACAGGCATGAGTGTGGTCTTGGCCTGGGGCTGTAAAGTGGAGTTTGGCACCTGGTTCTGACTCAAGGCTTCAGCTGTCTCAAGAGCCTTGGTTGTAGCATCTAAGGGGCTGGTGAGTCCTGTCTGGCCAGAGGAACCTTTTTTCTCTGGGGACAAATTGTTAGGCTTGGCAGCTGGGATGAGGGCGCTCTTCATTTTAGAGTAGGGCAGGATGGGAAGTTTCCCCTTTGGTGGGGATGGGATAATTTGGACCGCTTTACTGAAGATAGCCGGGGACAGGACCGTGATACTGCTCTGGGGCTGGGCTGCAGCTGGCTTTGACTGGCACAGCCTCACTGTGGTTTTATTTTCCTCTGGGGATTTGCCTGGGGAGCTTTTAACAGCAGCAGGGGGATACTGTAGGTTCTGAATGAGGCCAGTTGTAGCAGGTCGTTCACAGCCATCTGGCACTCGCTCCAACTGAGAACCCGGATAGAGGACAGCATTGTCTGGTAGAAGAGCAGTGACTGAGATGTCAGAGGAGGCTGGGTCGATGACAATTACCTGCTCTGAAGGCTCCTCTTTGGGCCCAGGGGTTTCCTTTGTGTGCTTGGTCTCTTGCAGTTTCTTCTTCATTGCTGCTGATGCTCCACTCACCACTGACTGGGTCTGCGCTGTCACAGAAACCTTAGGGGCTGTTTTCACCCTGACAGCTAGCGGCGGAGATTTGACCTTATCTGTGGTCCCCTTGCTCCTCACTGGCTGGTATCTGGGAATGGGTAACTTGAGGTTTTTCTGGATTGAATGGGCTGGCTGTTGTGGCGTCTGAGAGGAGACAGAAGGGGGCAGTGCCACCAGGGAGAATGTGCCATCTTGACCTGCTATTTGCATCAGTGCATAGTTTTGGGTGGGCACAATGATGGACTTGGGGCTGGAGGCGGTGGTAGCCTCCGGGAGGGCAGACGGAGGCTGGCAGGACAGGACCGCGGGGGAGGGGGACGGCACCACAGCCGGGGCCTTAGGGGCAATACTCCGGAACTGAAGGCTCTTCATCTGATTGGCCGGACTCACTTCCTACCAACTGAAACATAAGCACAACAAATATGTATATCAGTTATTGCACAAAGGCTAGTCATTTTACCAGTTTAAAATGACCCTTTAAACCTTAACCCTCAAGCTTCAAGTCTCCATATCAACATAGAAGCCAACACAGCAACATTGTGTGTCTGCAGGCTTAAATCTGTGCAATATAACATACTTAATAACCAAGATAGCTACATGACTTGTTGATCTGAAAATGCCAAGATCAATAATATAAATGTGACCTCTTTGCACAAAGTCTGCTTTTTCTGAAGGTGCCATTACTCCACAACCCAAGCAGGACAGAGGCAAACATACACTGTCAAAGATACAGGCGTTTGCACAAGTGTGACAAGCTGTCCTATTACCCATGCCTCTCTGGTCCCAAACAGCAGACTGTCTCTCCCTCAGGCTAAAGACAGACTGCCCCCTTTGATATGGGCTCAGCATGCAGCCGCGGTACATGCTGAGGATCTGCGGGGTGCTCCTTGTAGCCCCCTCACTTCCTGGAAGGATCAGGCAGCAGAGCGTGAAAGCTGCCCAATGGCAGTATCTTTACCAGATGAAGAGGGAGTCCCCTCTCATCTCCCTTTCCACTGACCATCACTGCGGCCTGGCCGAAGGCAGTGATGATGCCCCTGAAAAAAGCCCTGGATTTACTTTATCATCCCTTGTTCACAAATAACATTTCATGCTTGCCCAGTGGGAAAGAGGCTTTTCCACACTGTGTTTCGCCTTTCTGACTGTGTTGATACAAAATACTGCTGAACTCTATGGGGAAACTATAACCTCAGAGTGAGGTTTTAAACAAGTCTTTATTATCTCAATCTACCGTACAGTTTCCATCCATCAATCAAAAGCCACAGGTATGGTTTTAAAAACAAAGGCAAAATTCCCTTCATTTATATCAATACTGTATCTTTGTATCAAAAGGAGGGAGAGATTACAGTGGAATGCTTCAAAGGGCCTAATTGTAAACAGACCCTGAGTTTTGAATTTCACATTATGACCTGACTTTCAATAGCAGCATTTGATACAGGCAAAGTTCCAGCTCCACTGCAATACTAATCAGAATAAAGTGCAACAATCTGGAGGTGTTGCAAAAGGCAAAAATCATTTCTCAATAGAAAAAAAATCACTCTGTATTCACTTTCAAAGCAAAGAGCTTTATACATCCAAAAGAAGAGAGGAAAAGGAAAAACTGCAAAGGGCATATTGTTTAACAGCTGGAAGTGGTTCTGTGCAGAGAGATTATTTATACAGTACCCCTACCGCATTACGACTCCATAAAACTGGAGATATTCCTCCTCTGTGTGGATAGTTGATTCTAGTTTGAGTGTGACTTTGGCTCAACATAGAGTGGAATAAAACTGTGGGATGTGTGTCCCTCTGGGCGTTTTATGAAGGTATGGAGAGAGGGTGGATGGGGTTGAGGCAATGTTTGTCGTTGCAGGGCAGTGTAGAGGAAGAAGCACTGACCAAACCCAACGCCTGTTCTTATAATACTTTTCATTAACCCTCTGAACCCAAACCCCTCCTGGCAGGTTTAAAATGAATTAAAAAATAACCAAAATTTTAGAATTTATCAGAGCAAGAAACTGTAAAAACAGAGATAATGGTCACATTTTCAACTCTTTACTAGTCCTTGAATTAATTACCTGTGGCGTGCAGTTCTGTTGGACAGTTTAACTAATTGCAAGTTTATACTTGGTATATTTCATCAAAACCATTTTATTCTACACCTTATTTAAAAATTTCAACATGAAGCCATTCGCAATCCAGCTGCAATCAAGATTCAGGGACCCTTTTTGAACTTCAGGCTGTGTTTATACAGAGCATTTAAGAAGCAGGTCTGGAAACAAATAGGAAAGTAGTAAAATAACTCTACTCATGGAGCCCCTTTTCATTTTTCCAGTACTAGTAAAATCCAAAAGAAACTTTGCAGAACAAATAATCTAAGAAATTCAATTTTCATTTATTTCTTCATGCAAAATTACTCTGATATACTGCACAAAGAGTTCTCTTTACTTCCAGCTATGGTTGTGCTGTTTCCATAGACTTTATACTGCAGCCTAAGATGAGTCAGATGTGACAGAAGCAGACAAAACCCCAAAACAGCTTGAGGTTCAGAGAGTTATATGCAAACATATTAACCAAGGTGACCCAACATTTAATTTGACCACATCTGTTGATGTTTCAGTCTTGTGGTGTCGTTCAGTTGCAGTGTTTTTACAGCACTCTGTATACTGATGTGTTTGCACAAACAGACAGATGCCACCATGACAAGCATGTGGCAGGAGGAAGTAGCGAGAGAAAGAAACAGGAGGAGGTCGACAGCAGATTAAAATACTTTGTTGCATAGTGTTTCATAATGATGACAAATTACCCTGCTTTTGTAAAATGATGTCTCCTTGGCCATATGTAGCTGTGTAGAAAATGCGAGGAGAAGGTTAATAACCCATGATGGCAAATGAAAATACTTTAAAGGCAGTAATCTTCACATTGTACCACTGATCATGGAATTTATCTGTGCAGTAATTTTATCTTGATGATCTGGTTGTTGTTACCTCACTGAAATATGTAAACAAGATCAGAAGCTAGCAATGGCATGAGTAATGACCAAATGTTTAGCATTTAATGCTTATCACAGACGTTATTATAACTTAGCATCTTAGCATGGTATCGTTCACTCATCAGCTCCTAACACAAAGTACAGGGCTGACAGGAAAGTTTGTTTTGCTGATACTTGGTCAGCTTTAAGTATTGGAAACATTTTGGTTTGACCAGTAGAGGGAGCTAAATAAAAAGTGATAGGATCACCAAAGTTATAATCCAGATGATTGAAGGAATAGCAACAAATTGTTTTAAAATCATATTAAATCATATTTATCAGACAGATTCCAGTTTGTTCATGACGATTCTTCCATCTGCACAAGGGTCAGCTATGAAGTTCCACAGGGGTCTGTGTTAGGACCAATATTATTTACTCTGTACATGCTTCCTCTAAGAAAAATTATTAGGAAGCACTGCATACATTTCCATTGTTATGCAGATGATACCCAGTTATATTCATTTATGAAGCCAAATGAAACTAATCAGTTGGTCAAACTCCAGGCATGTCTGAAGGACATAAAGACCTGGATGACCTGTAATTTTATTCATTTCCCATGATGCCCTGGGCTCCTCTCCTGTCCTCTCTCTAAACTTTTCTAGATCACCATTACATATCATTAACTCTGTGTTTCCGACCCGGTCATGTGTCCTGTGCTTGTTCCTTCCTGGCATCCCCACCCCAACCTCTTCTGCTATCCCCTCCCCCTCATCATCACTCCCACCCCAACCAGTCAAGGCAGATGGCCGCCTTCCCTGAGCCTGGTTCTGTAGAGAATCCAAAAGCAACTTTGGATTGTTGGGTTTTCTGTTTTTCAGTTCTTCCTTATTATGTCAAGCGCTATGAGATGACATCTATTGTATACATATGTGCTATATGAATGAAATTGCATTGAATTGAATTATGACAATTCATCTTGTATAACAACAAAAAAGTAGAAAAAACCATACAAGGGGCCCTCTACATGAAATGTGAGGGGATCACCAAAGTGATCAGGACTTATCATCTGGAAACCATGAATGTCTGAACACCATGTTGTGCCAATTCAGACAAGAGTGATCTGATATTTTTCACAACAGTTAACAGTTTGAACTCCTGTTTTGAACTAAAGTGAGTGAGTGGGTTGAAGACCTTTTATATTAAGATTTATTCTCTGAGGACAATGAAAGCACACAAAGTCAGTTTCGTCTAATCTGTACAATAGTTTGTTCAGATATACTTGGGCATAGCCAGGCAGGTCTGGTAAATTTTTAGCAAATCTTGAATTTCTTAGGGTAGTAGGTTGCTGCTCAGTGGTTGCTATTGTTGTTTCCCATAGCAGAGGAGATATAAAAATGGTAATACGCAAATAGCAGTGGTGGAGGCGAAAAATGCCTGCAGTGTAGATCCAGTAAGCCTGACTACCTGAGATATGACACTCTAAACCAAAGGTGCCAAACTCAATCAGACAATGCTATGGTAAATAAGAGGTCAGGCATTTACATAAGTCAGTTGTGTCCATCCTCTGAAGACACAAAATGGCTGCTAAGATATCATAATTTGAAAAGAAGTGCTTGACTGACTGACTCATCAACATTTCCATCCTTAGACCACACCATCAGGGCAGCTGAAGGGTAATGGAGATAAGGAATGCACAAGCAAACCTTCTGGATGGAATAAAACTGGCCGAAACCCAGGCGACTGCTCTCTTGTGAAGCAAACCTTTTCAGAACCATGGCAAAAGCATTAAGTTATCACAGACTGCCCAGATTTTCATACTCCGATTGAAGGAAAGCTAAACAACAGTGAGAAAAAGCTGCTAAGAACAACTGTATCTGTAACTGATTCTGTAACATCTGGTATTTTCAGTGCAGCCTAGCATGGATCTCCAGAGGCC
Organism: Dascyllus trimaculatus; assembly: GCA_024666655.1. Lineage (NCBI taxonomy): Eukaryota > Metazoa > Chordata > Actinopteri > Pomacentridae > Dascyllus > Dascyllus trimaculatus. Next base: position 24,097,780 of record CM045466.1, on the reverse strand, counting down.
CTACAGTCGCCACTTGCACTCTCTGAGCTGTACCACAGGAAGCAGGCTGATACAACAGGTGAGTGTTGGTGATGATGACACGGCCTCAGGCCACGTTTAGTTATTCACTACAGTGAATGGATCAGTGACACAGTTTCCTTCACTGGTGTAGGCCAAGCAATATTAATATTTGAAAAAAAACACTCTGGGCTACTTTCATATCTCCCAGTGTTTCTGCTCTCCTTCCACCCTGTCTTTCCATTATTCCTCTCTGTGTGTGTCTCTGCTCTTTTCGTACTTTGATTTACATTTTGGGATGCTCCTCTCAGTTTGTGCCTCTATCTGCATAATGAGCAATTTAACAACTCTCTCCTTCAGCAGTTCATCCACATGGGAGAGGGCAGAGAAAAAAGAGACATGAGAGGAAGGAAGAGGAGCAGGCAATGGTCCGTTCACTTGTTGATGTAACAGTAGCGGTCAACTTGCCCTGTCATCATTCTCTATTCTCCTCAGGTGGTTCTTGTGGTATTCAAGCACTGAAAGAAAAGAAACTGAGTGGGAAAAAGCCAGAGCCGCAGAGACTTACGAGCCAAACCTGTAAACCTTTGTCAGTTATTGATGATGTGCACACAGCTGGGAGGACAGAGGAGACACTATGGTAAAAGCCAGACATAAAACAAAAGCTAGAATTATATCCAGACGGTCTACTCACTTCATATTAACTTCCTCCAATTTGCATTTTAAATGTATTTTCCAAACAAGAACTTTACTTCACTCTGTAGTTACATGAGGAATTTGTTCACCTTCCATTAAAAAACAACGAAAGGTTGCAGTGGTTAAAAAAAGTTACGATTTTTATTCAGATAAAGAAGTATGAGAGAGATTGATGCCATTTAAAGTATTTGTCATAGCCACACAAATGAAAGGCCTTAATATATTGTTGGATATACACTGAAGCATGATGCTGCCACCACCATGTTTTATCCAGTATGATATTAGGCCCCGTATTAAGCAGTATCTGGTTTCTGTGTGATGTAGTAAATGCAGCTCATGTCAAATAATTAATTCTTTAACTATAAAACGGCAGTTTAGCAAAGAAAAACAAACAACAACAACAACACATATACTTTACTTGACGTTTGACAAGGCCATGAGATTTGTGACTGACAGTGGACATCATGCCGAGAATTCAAATTGCAACTCCAGGTATGCTGCTACAAGCCTTTTACTCATACAATCTGTAGATCCACTCTACCATAGGGGTCTGATTGACTAAATGACAAGTGGCCAGAGTAGTTCTTTGTCACTTTCCTGGCAAAAGTCTTTCCTGTGTGATTATGTAGTCTGTCTTGATAGTGAGCTCTCTTCTGTCCTCCCTGGACTCCAGGGAAAACCCTGGCTGAATGGTGGGTCTTAACTTACACTCTCCTTGGAACATTCAAAGCTTTAGAATTGTTTTTCTACCCTTGCCAAGATAAATTCATCAACACAATTTGACTTCAAAGATCTATAGAGACACAAGAGTGTCCAGACTAAATGTCAAGTCAATTAAGCTTACTTTCAATAAGGTAGAGGGGGACACTTCAAGACAGCTCAAATTAGAGTGGCATAACAAATGATCTAAATGCTGGAGGTCAACTGATATGGTTTTTCAGGGCTAAATTCCTTTTATTAGTAATAAATGAGACCAGAAACTGATATTTGGAGATAATATGCAGTAGAAATGAAAACCCTATTTTAGAAAAATAGCACAACATAAAACTCTGTTCAGATGCCTTTATTTGTGTTTTCTCTATCTTAAATTCAAAGAGAACTTTTTAATATTTATTCCTTAATGTTCACTGGCTACTACTCATGATGCGTAACCAGTCAGACAGAGCTGTGGGGAGGACATTACTCAAGGCCACAGAATGGTAACCACAGATAGAGAGATAGCTGTATGAGAACCAAAGCAGCACATTTTTATTTTATTTGATCAGGAATCACAACAGTACTGATAATCAAGACAAATGGTAAGTATCCAATTAGAAAATGTGGCTGCTTAATAAAAACCATCTACGTACCACCATTGCAATGTTCTTACAAAGTATAATCTACTGAGCTTTGAAAGTTTCATAAAATCTAAAAATGCCTGACTCATTAATAAGAGCTTACATGGGTTGGCTCCACTGCCTCTTAAAAACTACATTAAATACAGAACAACTGCCTCGAGGACCACCAGGGCCATAAGCAAGGGTGACTGTCAGGTTCCTGTGAGAAAAACTACCTTTGGTCAAAACGTCCTGTCCTACAAAGGCAGTGTCCAGTGGAACAGTCTACCAGCTACAGTGAGGGACGCCCCCAGCTTTAACACTTTCAAAAGTCATTTAAAGGAGTGGCTCAGATCAATACAGACTTGTGAACATAATTGATTAAATTATTGTTATTACTTATTTAAAAATGCACCTTAGGGCTATGTGCAATGCACTGTGGCACTTTAAATAAGTTATTTTGACATATTTAAAAATGCTTATGATGAATTTCAAATTGTTGCTTTCTTATATCTGTATGCACTCCTTAACTGACTAACTTTGAGTATGTGGAAGTGAACTGCTTTTGCCTTCTGTCCTCCCCAGTCTTTTTCTTTCCCCGTCTCCTGTCTTCCCTGTCCTCTATCCTGTCTATTCTCTTGATAGTGTAGTTGTTGTGATCCCAGTGTTCCATTTAAATGTGAAGTTACTGTTTTTTGTGATCCTTCTGTTCCTTGTCCTGTATGGCCTGTTGTATCGTATATTGTTTTGCGACTCACCTTGTGTTATTGTTGTGTATGAATGTTTTTTTACAACGGCCTGTCTAGGAACAACAGATGGAAATTAGCCTATGGCTATAATCTGACATATTTACATATGTTAGATGTTCATTAATATGTACTGTCTCTATTTAAATTTAAAAAAAAGTGGTCACTCCCCAAGTAAATACTTTGACTTTTACCTAATTAGAAAAGATGTTTTCATTCTGTAATTATGTGCTGTTGTGGACAAATGGGTAAAAAGATGATTTAACCAATCAAAAATGAAAGAGTCTGAGTACTTTCCAAACACACTGTAATTCACCTACACATAACTGGCCTACATGGCTTAGAGGATGTTGGCCTGAAAATGTTTTAAAGTACAAACTTGTCTCACTTTAAACACCACTACATTCTGAGAAGCCATGTCTAGAAGTGGAGAGAGCAGCCCAGCAAGGCTAGGGGAGAAATGCACAGGGAGGTCACAGATGCTACTCAATCTGCTGCTGGATTTGAAACGCCAACCGCTCTAATCTGAGTGAGGTCAGAGATCAGGGCTAGGGTGCAAAAACCTGGTTTCTGAAGACAATGTACGAGACTGAGGAGGAAAAAGAAGAGAAAGGGTGTTTGTGTGTTGGGGGGCGGGGGAGTGATCCACAGAGACAGATTATCAGGTAAAGCCAGAGGGGTGAGAGGTGAGGATCTGCTGTTTATGCTGGAAACAGGTCAGGGTTGAGCAGGAGGGCAGTGTGGGGATGGGCCAGGCATCCACCTGGAATGGAATGAAATGGTATGAAGTGAACTGCAGAAGCTACACACAGACAAAAAAACTTCAGCTCACACTTTTCAACCTGGAGCTGGGTCACATGAAGAGGTGATCCAGCCAAGACTGATGGGCTGACCAGCCAAAACAACCTACCTATTGTTAGCCAGTAATGCAATTTAGTGTGAGGTGAAAGCGCCGCTCTGTGAAATGTCAAAACACGGAGAGCAGCGTGTTTGGGTAGCATCCCTGGTGCATTCTCTGATTCCGCTTTGCCTCGCTTTTAGCCAACTACTGTTTAAACTGCAGAGTCCAGCAGTTTGCTTCCCATATATGCAGACAGAGGTCTGGACCCAGATAGAAAACAACCAAGACAATCTTCATAAAGTTCAACTGAAAACGCATCCTCATGTGAAAATGTGGCAAACAATAAGAAAGGTGAGGTTGTTTCTTTACTCTTGTGTTTAGTTTTTTAAAAATCAGATCTGAAGTGTTTTGAGGAAAGCAGAGCAGAGAGCGGAGTAGTGTGAGGTTTGTTATCTTCCTTGTAGGTGAGAGCAATGCTCATCTGGGACTCACAGATAGAGCCCGGAGAGGGAGGGGGTCTGGAATGAAGTGTCTGTGTGTGTATGTGGAGGGGAGGGCTAAAAACCCAGCAGAGGCCAAGCTCCCCCAGGTTTTACCCCAGATGAAAGGCCAGAATCTGGGCTAGATAAGAGGGCAGATCACGGGGGGTCGGGGCCAGCCGGCTGTGAGAAGCCATGTCCAGCGGCCATCTTTCACTGGCCTCCTCCCTTTCTCCCACTCTTACACCCTTCCAAACACATATACACAGCATGTGGGATTAGTAAATGTGAGAGAGGCCGTTAAAAAGATAAGAATTTTCTCTCCGGGCTTCTTTTTGGGCCATTTATTAAAACACAATAAAGAAACACTCTGTGAATCTTGCAGTCCAAGAGGAAATTAGATCATTCCATTTCTTTCCTCATGAGTGGATTTAAGAGTTATCTGTGCTCGATTGCTTCTTCCTGCATGCATGCTAACTGCTCATCTTTGCTCTCCATCCTAAGGTGGATGTATGTATAAACGTGTGTGTGCATTTGTGTGTGTGTGTGTGTGTGCATGCAGGGGAGCTAGGGTCTGGAGCGAAAGCGGTCATGGGGAAAATGAAATCAGTGTTTGCAGAGGTCCTTGTTTCATCCCAGAGCTCTGCTGAAGGAGAGACCCAAGGAGTTGGCGCGCACACACACACACCCACACACATACACACAATGACTTGCGATTTAGTAGCATCCAGCTGCTCCTATTACCTTTACACCGGACAACAAACAGGGAAAGGTGTTGCAAGTGAGAACATCAGATCACTATATAGTATTCACTGCATGCACAAAAATAAACACACACAGACACACACACAACCATATGTCATCCACTGTCACCTAAGCAAATCAATGGGAGGGAGAAATCCATTCCAATTAGGATCCAGCTGCTCTGTCCTGCATGTGGATGTAGATTAATCAATACAGAAATCCCACTGCTAACCTGCGATTCCTCGTAAAGAATGACTCTGAGACTGTGGTTGTTTTGCTTTCATTGGCTTAGATCTTAAAAAACAAGGAAATAAACACGCTAATCACTTTGATTCGTATCTAAACTATTTTCAAGGGAAAAATATTCCAAAGCAAGGCAAAAAACATTCACTCCAGAGCTAGTGGTCACTACAGAGAAGCTGGACCCTCAATAAAAATCGAGGCTCTGCCCTTTGAAGGCAGGATGCTGTAAACCCCTGACAACCTGTGACCTTTGACCTGATGTCCAACAAGGCCATGTGTCATTCCCGGGAAGCTGTAACATCCTCAATCATCCGTGCTCACAGATGAACCAAATGAGCATATGACTGCACATGTACACACACACACACACACAGAGTCACGTGCACACAGATGACATGTCTGCCGGCTCAGAGCTGAGTGGCGTCGACGTGGAGTAGAGGTGACAGCAGTGTGTCCGAGTGCGTGTAAGCGTGTAGAGGTGTGTGCTCAAGGTCTCAAGTGTTAGCGCGCCTCCCCCCGCCCCCCCCACACCACGCCCTCAGGCACCCAGCACCACGTTAGCCATCCAGACTTTGCTCAACGCTAAACCTTTACCTGACCTTTCCCTCAGCTGTGACATTTGGACCCTTCTGAATAGGTCAAACAGCACTAAAGAGTGGTGGAAAAATGGAACGGAGCTGGAGGAGAAAAAGAAATGAGGGGAGGAATGAGAGCTGTCAAAAGTCAGAGTGAGGAGATGACAAAAAGTGTGTCTGGACACTGATGAGACAGAATAACTTCAATGATTGAAATTTGCACAATGAAAACCTGTTGCAGGAGGAGTAAGATTAGACCTTTTTAGCTGTTAAGTTTGCCATTTGTGATCGAAGTCATTGGTTATATGCGGCAACAGGACATTATTCAGCAACACAGCCTATGAGGATGGGCAATTTGAAATGCAACACTGCTGCATTGAAGTCCGAGAAAAAGTACCTGCAGTGACAGACACTTTGTTTCATAAATGTGCAGAGTCACTGATGTCAGGAAGTTGCTATGAGCTCATTTTGCCTAGCGACCAACAGGAACAGGGCAGGAAATGACGACACACGGGTATGACAGTACAGGAGCAGATAACACACAAAAACAAGGATACTAGTGGATGTGCGACAGAGGACGTTGTCGTCTGTGCCAATGCGGAAGCAGATAAAAATGTGTTGAATTCAAAAATAAGGACTGTAAAATGGAACAGGAAACAAACATGAACTTAACAAGCGATATGTGTCCTCCTTTATGCCAGCACCTCTGTAGACACTGGAACGCTAGAAGGCCAGCTAGAAGGCTAATGTGAAACCTGGTACTTACTATCTCTTTGTCTTTCGTTTGGTGCATCAAGTCACACAACTTACACAAAATGGAATTCTGGGAGATAAAATAATGAGTATTGACCACCAGACTTAAAGGTGGCTGAGAACTAGGGATGTCTCAATCCTAATTGGGGCACATCGAGGCAATCTTTGACATATTTGTTTTAGCACGAACCTAAGCCTGAACCTTTGTTTACGTCTGCTGTCACACAGATGCTTTCATTTTAATCATATTCTTAATACATGCAGCTATATCCATGTAGGCTGTAGTTTATTATACTACAAATTGACTCCACTAGATATTTAGCCTGTGCTGATATCATTATTCTACGCCATGGACGCATCATATGGGCCACGAAGGCATCTGTCCCATATGCCACTGAGATATCTCAGCTGGATTTGACATATGTACGTTGGTTGGAGGTCATTAAGTGTCACATAAGAATGTGTCATGGTGCCCCATTACTAGCTAAATCCCTACAATATTCTCTGCTTTTCAACATGAACCTCCTCCAGTTGCAACAGACCTGGTAGAAAAAACAGTTTTGATCTCTACAGCAAATTTCCTGCTTCATTAAACTGTACAGGGAACAAGCTTTTATATAATCCACCTGTTTAAATTGTATTAAGGCCTAAATTTATGAATAAATAAGGGAATATCTGCTTTCAGTGAGAACACAGTCATAAGACAGCTCATTGCGCGCCTTAGCTCCACTGCTTCAGCTCTTTGCTCATTTTTAGATTCTTGCCCCTTAGCAAACCTATAGATGACATCACTGAGGATTCATCCATCTTTATATACAGTCAGTGTTGTAAACGCATGAAGGCTTTAAACTTCTTTCTAAAGATTTCTATTTTTCCCTCATTCTTATCTGTGTCATTTTTCATTCAGCTTTTCACGATGAATGCCTCTGAGGAGAGACTGCCCAAATTGTAGGATTTATTGAATTTTACCTTCCTGATGTATTGGGAGCACATTTGCCTTCAGACTTGATTGGATGACACGACGTACAGCATAGATCATTAAAAACGTACTGAGCCCTCATATCTCATCGGTGATCATCAGCAGATGTATGATATGAGATGTAGGACACACAACATAAGAGATACAGCGGCAATATGTAGCAAGACTACAATAAAATATGCTGTGCACAAAAGTAGTACAATCACACGATCTAGTGAATACAAAAATGATTAAACCTGCGCTGTCTGCAGAGGTAATCGACAGGGCCTGTCCATTACTATCTAGCTCTGTCCTCCTCCTTCGTCCTTCATTTATTAATCTGCCCCTCCATCTTTGCTGAGATGTGCAGTGCGTGGTATACTGGTGCACATATATTCGCAAGTAGAACAGACACACAAACACTCCCACAGATGAATATTGCAACGTATTTTTGTTCAACCTCGACTGGGACACTAAGAAAACACCTGCGCTCCCAGTCCCACCTTAATGATCACTCAATGCAATGGGAGAACTTTAATGGGGGCCCTGGAAGGAAGGAAGGAAGGAAGCTGCCAGCTTGCTAATTTTAGGCACTCTGCATCTCAGATGAAACGCTGGAAAAAGCAGAGAGGAGGCGTGGAGAGGCGGGAAAGTTCTCTGTTTCTCACTTTCTCGACTTTCTGCATCATGTCTTTCTAACTATCATTACCCCCTGCATCCGGTATGAGAGAGAGTCTCATAGCTCTTTGATTCTCTGAATCATTTCTCCCTCTTCCTGTTCCCAGCACTCCCTCTCTCTCTTCCTCTTCCCAGCTTTCTCTGTCTCTTTCTCCCTTTTTCCGACTCTCCCTTTCATTCTCACCTCCCTCCCCTTCTGACGGTACCTGAGTAAATAAACAGTGTTGTGTGGGATGCTAATTAGAGCAGGTTCAGGGACGTGACGAGCCCAGAGACAGATAAACAGCAAGGTGGGGAGGAGAAGAGAGGAGATGGAGGGGGTGGAGGTGGAGGTAACCCACCCCAAGGGCAACACAGCACAGACACAAACACGTCAGCTTAGCGGTGAAGGACAGACAAGAGTGGTTTTGGCTTTCAACCCAACTTAGGGTGGCTTTGAAGCGAAGGGCGGTAGCAAAGTAAAGCACTTTGAAGGGTCTGCGATGGAGTGAAGGGCACTAGCAGAGAAGAGTGCACGTGGTGGAGCTTCAGCCACGATGAGAGGAAGAGGGAACGTTGTGCAACTTCCTTAATGACGGCTGCTCCTAGAGACCCGGTGCAAGATCAAAAGAATATGCAGATGATCCCAACAGCTCTCCTGTTGAGGTGAAGCCTGGGCTTCTAAAAGCAGGTCAATGCAAGGCAGCTTGTTCTTATTTAACACAAGATGGTCTTTCTGTGGGGAATAAGCTGCTGGATTTGCAGGTAAGAGAGTAATGTTACAAAGAAGAGGTGAACACAAACAAGTATGCTCGCACTTGTCGTAACTTGTAACTCTACACTGTCAAAGCAAAACTAGAACTTCTGTGGCCGGATGTAGAAAGCTGACTTTGTAACCACCTGCAAAAGTACCCTAGCATTATTATCTCTGAAAATGATTAACATAAATCTCTAGGGTGAAAATATATTTGCTCTTGCAACAAATTTCAGACCAGGTTGAGTCCTGGTCTAAAGTCTCTCTTTATGAACTGGACCATCTGCAGCCCTTTTCAACTGCAAGAACTTCACAGCCTGTAACCTGTAAATAATGTGACCCAAGGTGGTACGGATGGCAATGGGGGCATTTCTACCTCAGGAACTTCCACAGCAGGGTAACAGGACTCTTTTTGGAATTTATTTCCCCTATTTATGGTTCCACTGGGGGTCTAAGGGGTCTAAAAGAAGTTCTGTGGAGAGGGGGCTTGCCTCAATGAATGTCACTGACAATGATCAGGATCAACCAATGCTCTTATTGGTTGATTGCATTAGCCCAATCAACCAGTGGACTGATGATGAAGTCCAGGCTTGGCTGTCCATTTCTGCAGGGTACAACAATCAGAGGGAAACTGAGATTGTTGCAGTTTTGCTACGTCAGCAGTCTAATTTGCTTAATGTTTCCAGGGCACGAACTTGCAACCAGCAAGTCAACCCACTTAATCATTTTTCAGATTGCTAAACTGCATGCACTGTGATAACTGTTTGGCTGTGCATTGAATCTGCATATTTTCCAGAAGCTGTGTGTTGTGATAATCTTTGCTGTAATGTGAAAGCACATTTGCTTGACCGATCACAATCATCAGCACAGGCACTATCCCTGAAAGTACATGGAACTTGCATGTTCTATTTCCTGCTGCACAATGACAAAATTTCACAGCAGAAACTTGACACGAAAGCAGGCAGAGAAATGCTCATATATACTTAAACTAATGTTTCATTTTTGCTAAGAGGTAATGATTTACAGGACTCAAATGTTTCATAACTTAATTTTAGGAGGTGTAATTGAAAGGCCTTGGTGCTTGCTTTGTAAAATACACTCTTTTGAAAGGAACATGTTCAGGTGCTGTGGAATTCAAGTAGTCAGCATTCAGAGAACTGACTTGCACATTTCTTGTAAAACATCAGACTTGACATGAATTTTGACTAAATGATGGGTATTATCTCAGTCTCTAAGCATTCAAAGCAACAAAAATGTCTCTTTTTCCAAACAAAATCCAGCAATTTTGCCCTCAAGATGACTGTGGATGCACACTATAACTATATCTGAAAACTGTAGAACACAGTTATTGTAATCATTTGTGTTCTAATTGTTACTGCTGTAGCAGCCTGAGCTGCTCCAGTGGAGTGTCTCAGTGGCCCACAGTGCTGTGACTGAATTAAAATCGTCAAGGAGTGACAAAGTATTTCAACGGGAATGTAGCTGGACTTAACTGGAAAAAAAACCCAGCGTGGATGCTCTGTCGCCTTTATCTGGCTAAATAAACTCTTAAAAATGTCACTCGGTCTCAGTCTTTGTCTGGGGTCCATAAATTGAGCATCTGCTAAGGTGTCTTTGTTGGGTTATTAAAACTGCAGCAAATGCTGTCTGGCAGGATCAAAGCCAGCCTTGGACCGTAATGATCACTGATGCTGCTGTTAAATTAACCAGACGTGTGCACTGTTCACTCTAATAGGGAGGATTTCGCTCCACTTGCAAACGAGGTAAAGAGAGGCAGTGGACCAGGTAGAAGAAAGAAGAGACGAGACACTACGGAAAAAAGGTTGAAATGGCTTCCAGCCACTACTTTACCAAGAGACAATGTTAACAGATCATGTAAACGCAATCTTTAACGATGCCCAGAGATGTTTCATGATTAAAAGACATCCCAGATTAGGGGCAGATTGGTAATGACAGGGGCAGGGGAAACCTTGCCGTTACAAGGACTTGCATAAGCTTTTAATCTCACATTAAGTCTGGCACAAACACTGATGGAGAGATGAGAGAGTGAAAGGTAGGAAGGATTGTCGCATATCTAAGAGACTGGAGGAGAGGGGAAATAGAGGGAAATGTGATGGCTGGATAGATGAGCTATTTTTATAATGAGGTCAGTGTGAGCTGGGGGATTTCATCCTCCTGGGAGACACACACACACTCAGAGGAACTGTGGCGATGTGTCGCTCCTGCTGAGTAGGGCTGCCTCCGTCCACGGACCACAGAACTACCCAGATGTCAGAGGATTTCAAGGATTTTGGTCATAACCTGGCTGATGGGAGCGTTCTTATTTCCTGTCTTTAGTACTAGAATGAGCGCTCAAGTTTAATTATGGAACAAGGCTGGCAGGTTCTGATCTTGCCTTTGTTATAGAACAAACAGATTCCTCCACTGTAAAGTCTCCTGCAGTGTGTAATCCTGCAATTCCACAACGCAAAGCAGGACCCTCGATCCACCCCCCAACGTCATTCTCTTAGGTGCAGTAGATATAGTGTTCAAGGTTTTTTACAAGCCATTTTAAAGTTCTCTGTTCTTGTCTTGCTGTGAGACTTGAATTTCTCTGCAAGGGATCAATAAAGTTTATCTTATCTTAAAACAGCTGACATTCACCCAAAGTGTTTACCGATTGGACGATCCTTCCTCCTCAGCTGCTCCCTGCTCCTCCTCTCTCTGGATGGTGCCCGGGTAGTGGTCCTGTCCCCCCCTCTCCACACGCCCCCTGTGGAGACATCACACATTAACACTTTTGCTAAAATTGTTGATAAAAACATGGAGGAAAACAACAACAAACGCTGTAACTGATTTAATGTAGAATTAATAAAGAGGCCCAAAGCGTTTAATATTAAGTAGAAGGGGTTTTTTAATCACTGCAATATGAAATCCTGCACCTCCATGGAAACAGCACAATCCTGATGAGGAGACATGTGTTGCCAATACTGGGGAAAAAAAATGCTGACTCTGTGTACTACAGACATTTTACTGTTCGCATTTTTAAAACACAGCCTGCAGTTCAGTCCAGTTGAAATGAAAAGTCCCTGAATATTTTTCACGATTTTTGTTTGTGGCTGACTCAGAAATAGCTGAATGAAAGTGAAAAATAGTTTCATAAATTATTAAAACCATTTAAGACACTAGTTCTCTTTGGTTTCTGTCACCACCCGGCTCAAGGCAGGACAATGGAAGGGAGACACACACAAGGTGTAACAAAAAAAAAATGTAGCGGTACATTTAAAATAAAAGGGAAACTAACATAAGTACAACCAAAACCAAACAAGATGGAAGCCAGATAAGAGAGAGAGAGAAAGGCTGACTGTCACCACCTTCTATAGCAGAGCCAGACCAGGTGAGCTGAATCCTCATGATTTTACCCACCACACTTCTGCAGGAACAGACCTGCCTGGAAGGTCGTCATGCTTTTGACGGTAACGGAGTCTAGCTAGCTCGCTGGAAATTGGTTGGACTCCTAGGAAGCTAAGGGCCAATGGGACTGACTGAAAGGTGAGAGGTATGGGCAGCATGACAAGCCCAGTGTCAAGAAAACTAAAATGATAAATAACAAGCTATTAGGGGAAAAAAGGAGTATTGTGAAAAAACAAAAAATGTTAATACTAACATAAAAATGAAGTTAAAGGTTTATTTACAATAATGAAATGAGCTAAATTAATTTATAATTATTATTTTTGCCAATTTGTTTTACTTTGTGTGTTTAAAAGACCATTGATCTCATCATGTCTTATTTATTAGTTTAATATGAAGTAGTTTGATCTCATAAAAAAGCACTAAAAAGGTGGTGCTTATATTATTTTTTCCATGCATTCATTAGAGGAGCATTAATATATTCCATATATTTCAGGAAATAGGTGAGGAGACCACTCATGTTATCTGCCAACGTATAAAGAGTAACATGGTGCGACGGCTGTGCATACAGTAGCGACATGGTTTACACACTAGCAAGGCTCTGCATGGCCGGTTTCACACGCGCACATGCACACACACACACACACACACACACACACACACACACACACACACACACACACACACACACACACACACACTATCAACAAACTCTCTTTTGCAGTCCCTTGCTCTCTCTAAATGCCTGTCGCTTCGGCCCTCCATTAAGCTGAGCGAGTGCTCGTTTAGCCAACAGTGTCTCGGCAGTTGGGGACGCAGGCTGCCCACTCAGTCAGATCCAGCTGTATTAAATAAATAAGGAGCGCTCTTCTGTGTAAATTATTCATTTAACACGCCTTATCCTCTTCCAACAACCTTGTTAGAGCAACTCAGGAGTGGAGAGGGGGTGAGGGCGGCGGGGGGCAAAGGAGGGGAGGCAGAGGGGAAGAGGCAGACACCGCGGCTCATGTGCGACTCAGCAGAACCTGTGGTGCATCTCTAAGCTCTCTGGGCGTTCAGTCGTAGGGGGGCTAATTCGCCCTGACACCTCCTTTGTTTCAGGCGGAAAAGAGCTGCATACACACAGCTACACATTTGCTCACATGCACACATTCTTTGGCACACACTGACATACACAAACTTAGAGAGAAAGAGCACAAGAAAGGAATTTTTAGTGCATATTCATAGAATAATCATTCTAGTTGTCTGGATAAATTATTGAGAAATGGGAGTCCAGGACACGCGATGCTGGAATGTAGGGGCTGTTTTTTGTGCTGCCTGAACTCAAATCAGACAACACAGCAAGTCATCGTCTCTAAACAAGCTGATTCTAATGAGCCAGGATGGGGACGGATAGCAAAATGCTTATCTCCAACAAAACCACTGTCGTGGATAATAACCTTGAGAACAAATGTACGACAGTAAAGAGCACCTAATGTCTGTGGAATGTGTTTGCGACATGGCTACAAAACACATTTATATAAGCTGAATTAGGGTGCACAATAAGTATCCATAGCAGTGCACATACACATCATTTATTTTAATATTCAAGCTCACTTTGAGGGAAAGACTCTACATTTTCACCTCTGCAAATTCAGAAACCAAACTGCATTCAAAGAAAACTTAATTCCTGATACCTAAATACCCCAATAATGCTTCAGTACTAAGCTCTAATGTAAACTGTAATTCTTTCGAGGTGCGGGGGAATTAAGAGTAAAAGCAGTCTTTCAGTTAACGCGATTTACCTGGAACTTCAACCTCTGCTCAGATCACGAATCACAGTGGAGGCAGTTTGTAGGAAAGGAAGCGTACGTTTAAAAAAGAAATCAGACTACCTATTTTTTTACTGCCGCACATTAAAGCCCGGAGCTAGACTGACTTTGGTGAGCTCTGACTGCCAGTCGGGCTAAAATTTCCAAATGTCAGGCCAGACCACAGCTGAATCAGAATGGGAATTTCAATAGTGAATTTACAGATCCCAGGATCAGGCCTGCACACACCGACCTGCTCTCCCTCTCTCTCCCCCTCTGACTCCAGTGTTCAGCCCCAGAGCGGGAGGTTGTTATGTCAACTCTGACAGTGCTCATTACCAGCCTCTATGCTCTGAATTGGAGTTAACAGGCTTTGGCCCAGGCAGAGGCCAGCTAGACCCGGCTGGTACAATAGGATCAGTGTGTGTATGTGTGCATGCATGTGCTGAGAGTTAATCACAAAACACTCTTTCATTTCTAAATCACACCCCGAGGCCACAGTACATTACAGAGGCACTGATACGCAATGTGCAATGACATCTACTGCTTATTTTCATTCTCACTCACAACCTCCTCCATATGAGGGCTGATCACAGCATCGCGTTGCCAAAAAGCTTCTGTTTGAGTTTGTACATGTGCTGCTGCTGCTGCTGCTGCTGTGCTGTATTTCTGTTTTATCACTGAGAATCTCTCAGTGAGTGCTCCAAGAGTATGACAAGAGGCAACTGAATGAAATAAACATTTTTCACATATGCTTTTACATGTCATGAAATATATGTACAGACACACATTTGATATTTAACAATGGAAAGCATGTCACAGCAGTGGTTTGTAACTTACGAGTTTTACATTTGCAGATTGCAGATTCACTAAAAGAGGGATTATCCAAACGGTTCTACACATGCAAACCTGCATCACCTATAGAAAAGGAGAGCAGCGTTCAAGACCCGCAGACTTATGCAGGATTGTGTTAACAGACCTTCTCATACGTGCCGGCTGCTGGCCAAACTACTCATTTAAGTCAAGTCAGCCACTTTATTACATTGATTTTTGATTCTGTTAAGATTGTTTTGATCAACAAGTTGCAATTCCTTATGCGTGCAAATTTTACCACTAGACTCGTCTTCAGAACAGTACAAGACCTACATTCTCTATATGAATGCTCAGCTGAGAGCCCTGCTGAGGAGAGAGCTGAGACTCATGTTCAGTGCTTGACAGATATTAACGATATAACTGATCACAAAACATTAAGAACTGCAGTGATTGCACAGACGGGCGGCATCCTCATTAAACGGGCTACTTCAGAAAACACTGCTGGCATTAACTTGACGACTGCACAGCATGCATGAAGAAGTCGACAGAGAGCGCTGCCTTTTCTATTCACGCCACAAGGACATTTATGGGCCGAATGAATGAATTATCTTTATTTACAATGCACTTTCTACAAAAGAGCTACCTTTACGATGCATCGCACGTGCACTAAAATAGATAGTGTTATGTGCAGGCCATGCCTCAGTCACACTCTGTAATTTTACCGCTGTGTTTTTTGCCATTGAACAATTACGCAAATTTATGTCTGCTGCCTGAAATCATGTTTTAATAATATAAAAAGATGTTGTAATGAAACCTCCTGCAGTAACGTAGATGATTTAATAGCCTATATATGTTTTTCCACGTCACATTTTCTCCTCAGTTTAAACTTTTGGTTATCCTGTCATTGAGTAATTTCCTCCTGCTTGGTGTGGAACAAAGCGAATGTCATACCAGTTTACTGCCAATAGGTATAAAGTATACCAGCAGAAGAAAATGGAGAGGAAAGAAAACACCCAAAAGGAAACTTCAGATAGTTTGGATGTCAATAAAAGAACAAAAATAGGTATAGGTATAGGTAATAAGTAAGGACTAACAATTCTTAACGGCACATGTTCTGATGGCAGTTTTAAACATTAATAGCTATTAATACTGTGTGGGCTACAACACACAAGAAGCCTAATTCTCCTTCACAGTAACTGCCTGCATGTTTATAATTGCAAACTCATTACAATATATTAATTAATTAAGATCTGTGTATAAGATGGAATAGTGGCAATAGAGTTTGCAAGGAAATGTTGGCCTTCTACAGTGAAAACCTTTCTACAGAGGGGCATGACACCTGGCAACTTTACCCGCTGCCTGCTTCATCTTCTTGTAGAAAGCCCTGCGTTAATGTGTGATCTGAATACACATTGGCATAAGCTACGTTGCTGCTTTAGGAATATGAAAACACATTTACAGCTTAATGTATCAGCAGATTGGTTTTAAGTAGTGTGTCTGTCATATGGTTTTAAGGAATGAAAGTATCACTGAGCTGTCCCCAGAGACAGCCTGTAACCGTCAGTGTGCAAGGCTGAATGCTGTTCAGGGTCCGCTGGGTCTCCTGCTGCAGGTGTCTCAGCAGGCCTTGTCGGTAAGCCCCGGCCTCCTCTGCCCCTCCCCTCTCAGGGGAGAAACCACCTCACGATGTCAGTGATTACACTTGATTAAGGCTTTCCACTTCAAACACTCGTGATGTTTATACAGGCCCTGATATGGCGGATGGGATAAAGAGCAGGTACAGCCGTGTGTTTGTGTCCGTGTGCATGTGTATTTGTGTGTTTGCCTCGATGGGACGATGGATGTCATTATGTCCAGGCTTTGTGGACATACAACACACTAAATTTAATGACGTCCTGGATGCCATGCTGCATATCATAGCTGCCTCTTTTCTCTGCTCATACCTGGGCCTATATAAACCATGCAGTGCTGTGTTGTTGAACATTCAGAATGAGTGCAGCTTATGGGCAGAGTTGGGGAGGAGAATAGATTATTTCTTCAAAGCTTACTTAAAAGCTTTGGTGGTTTTGTAACAGGCACTGGAAAAGCTATTACCAAAACTTTTTAAAAGTCCAATTTCCATGTCAGTGTTTTGTTGGACGAGCAGAGCCAAAATCTCATCAATCGTTTATTGACTTATGCTCCGTGCCATCAATTCTACTGTATGTCTAAACTTGGGAAGACCAAAGTTCTTTACCACGCTTTACAAACAAGCTGCTTTTCCATATTTTTCTAATCTTCAAGCAGAATGAGAAGGACAAAAGTGTGAGGTGTCCCACAGCTGCAGCACTGCAGCCTAAATTAGCCTAGACCACATGAAAAGCTGTCGTCTCTATTCCAGGCCGGGGCGGGAAAATTACAGCCCTTCTCTCTCTACTCTAGCATTAAACCTCAATTAGTGCACAAGTATACTGATGATGTCATCACCGAGGGACCCAAGAGCCCTGGAAATAAGGGGTGCTTTACTTTACAGCGACAGACGCTCACAGCGGAGCCACCTCAAACTTCCAGGTCTTCTCTCTCTGCAGCTCAGAAATCTGGTGAGAAATAAGATGATGTTCTTGCGATATGGCCTGAAAAAAAACAAAAAAAAACAAAAGCGCAAGAACTTGTGGCCTGTTTGGCTAAATTTACCAGGAATTTTAATCCTGAGTCGTGACTGGAGTTTTCCCAAGAGATGAGAGGTCAGCGAGGTAGGACAAGAAAAACTCTGGTTTGACCCCCAGCGACCTGGCAGGAGACAGAGGAGGAGGATGAGGAGGAGGAGGGTGACGGGGCCTGGCTCCTATCCAAACACTGACAAGAGCGTTTCTGCTGCCCTGCCCTCAGCAAACCAGTTACATTACACAACAACTCACAGAATCACCAGAAGAAATTTAACTCATTACTGCAAAAATTCAGCTCCACTTCGGTATTTGAGGGTTACCGGCCTTGTATTACTCTATTACTCTACTTTATTAATTATCATCTCCACTAATTTGAGCATAATTTCTATTATTGATACCAACTGGGTATAATATTTGGAATCTTAACAGTGCAGATCAATTATTCAAATCTTTCTGCTCTTAATTAAGAAACCTGACTTCCTACGGTATACATCTGTACTGATGGAACTATGAAGTAACAGTAGGTTAGCACATACGGCGGACAAAACTAAATAAAGGATACATCTTCCCTCTGTCTTTTTACACAATGGTGCAAAATGCAAAAAAGAACAAGCCAAAACTGGAGGCCAAACTCGAGCAGAAATAAACATTTGCTGAACTGAGACATTTCTGACAGTCAGCTCCCACTCCCACAGCTGATCTGATACCACCGCCTTCTTCTGAATGTACACCACACTGCGTGGAGCTCATTGGAATAATTATTATGGAAGGAAACGTGACGCCAGGGATTGCTGTGGTTCTGCCAGGACAGGATGAATGTAACTGATACCCCCGAAAGGGCTGCATGCATCTTAAAATGTGGCAAACTCTTGAACTCTCAGGACTGTGAGGGTTGCCAAAAAGAACTGAAGAGCAGCTACTTATAAATTAACTTATAAATTACTGGATCAATAAGCGTTGATACGAGAAGCATCTGTAAAATCCTGTCAAAGCAATATAAAGCAGCAGAAAAGTCCAGGAAAAAAAATGTTTTGGCAAAGCTGAAGTGTTTATCATATGACCGCTTGTGTTTCTTGCTCCATCGCAATTTATTGTGGCAATGTTACCGTGTTCTCAATTACACACTGTGGTGAGAACAATTTTAGCTAAACCATAAGAAATGATGGCCAAAGCTACTAAAATAAGACTGAGGCTGTAATGAACCAGATTCACCCTCAACTGCGCTCTGTGTTTCCAACCAAAACATCAAACCCCGGACACAGCACTCCCTGGATGGTTATTGTAGTCTATGGTAGTCCCTTTGCTGCAGGGCCGCTGTTCCTCATGTCGTACAAAGAGAAGTGCGACTTCTACACAAAGCTCAGCATGGGAACGCTCGCAGGCACTACCTCGTACCTATCTCCTCCTCCTATCAGAGAAGGTTGTTCCCCACACTCTGTGAATAATGCATTGCAGCTCCCAGCAACTTCTCACCAGTTGTTCAAGCAAGCTGCCCGAGGAACGCAGGTCCTCTTTGGTGTACCTCCACCTGAAGAGATGGATCGCTCTCACATCTTCAAAGAGAAGTCAATCACGCCATAGATTGTTAGTACCACCCAGTGGGTTTACAAAACTGTTACCCAGTCTCTCACAGGTGCAGAGAAAAAGGGGATGGGGCCCACATTTCACAGAAAGTGGAACAGAATTTTTTTTTAGAGCCAAGCTCCGACAAAAACTTCTAGCAGGGGTGGGGGCGATGACGGGGGTGGTTGAGATCAAAAGCCTGCAAGTTCCTGGCGAGCGGACCCAATCAGCCGAGAGGGCCAAGGAGAGGAGGAGAGACAAGCGCTTCCCTTTTAAATTGATCCCACTGAGACCCTCAAGGTTCCCCTCGCAGGACTCGCAGAAAAGTGATAAAAATCTGGCCCTGTGGATCTGACGAGGAACTGGGAGGGGAGAAGGCGAAGAAGAAAGACTGTTTCGGGGGGAGAGACACAGAAAGAACAGAGAGGAACTGTGGGGGGAGATCAAGAGGAGACGAAAAGGGTGGGCTCGTTCTCCGAGGGCGCATGCAGACATCGGTGTGTGCCAGGAAAGAGCAGAGCAGGGAAGAACTGGTGCTATCACCCATCAAACCTGTGTTACATGTCGGATGATGCGCTCAACCAATCATCCACGGGTGTATCTTTATTCTGCCCTGGTCCTGGCTGCTGAAACGTTGGATCATTTCGAGCTGGCCTGAGATCAGACTCTGGACGAGGCTGGTGTCGTTATCCACAACATGCTGGGGCCTCAAAGGAACAAACGCTATCAGAGCAACCCAGAGACCCTGCAGCCTGCCAGACACAACGCAGACCGGCCCAGTTGCCAACTCGAGCACACAAATGGACACAATAAGGCGGTGTGTGTGTCCTTTCCAATTCCAAGGACGCATTTTATGGTACAATATGAAGCAATAATCACCGGGGGCCCGCAGTCATCAAAGGAACAAAATTCAACAACAACTACACTCTGCTGTTGTCCAATGTCACGACAGAAGAAACTAATCCATGACCTGCAAGTAAGATTTTGTCAGTGGATGACATCTAAAATGCTTTTATTTCTTTCCAGTCTCTTTTATCTGAGATCCTACTGTAGAATCAGCACCCATGACTTTTCATAACAGGGTTGAACCACTTCCTAAAACCCTGATTTCCCTGTGATTTCTTAATGTTGCCTTCTCAGAACAAAGAGGTAAACCTCACCTGGTTTTTACTGCAGTTAAGCTTTGATGTGAAAATGCATCCAAAAAGGCTGAAATACCCAATCTGATTTAGTGCATGCCCAGAAAATGACATTACAGGTCAAAGGTTCCGAAAAGGGACAGTGTTGACAGAGAAACATCCAGCACTTATACTTCACAGAGAGATCCTAAAAGGTTAAACACCCAATGCCACTTTATGTCTTCAGCCTGTCATGGAAATCCTTGGCAGATATTTCACTGCAGGCTAAAACATGGGAGGTCTCCTCACAGGTCAGGGCGGTATGTCTCCTAAGCTGGATCTCCTTATTGGGTGCTTAGATCCAAAGTAGCGCAAAAAGTACAAGGTTCAGATGCTGTGCAACCATCCGACAGGCACTTCTGTTCTTGGAGTATACCGACGCCTTTATTTCCATCTCTGTGATTCACTGCATCAGGCATACAAACACACACAAAAGACACGGAGCTCTTGGAGGGAGACAAGGGAGGCAGTGGGATGATGCCTGGAGCAGGCTTTCTGCACCACCTTCAAGTGTGGACATTCAGAACAGCTACGAACACTTTTGCCTTTAGACATGGTCGGACACAATGTGGGAACTAGTTCATACCAACCATACTGAACCTGTTAGAGGGAGCAAGAGAAACAGGCAGGTGGGAAGCAAAAACAGCTGAACCGCCACACAACAAACAGCAGGCAGCATTCCTTAAAGCCTCAGACATTGAGGATAAGTAAGAAGCAATGTGGGTGAAGAGAACAAAACTGTTTGTTTGCATTGCAGCACTTGGTCAAAGGGAGAACTGGCAGGCTGATTACCAGCATTTTAGTCCACCAGCATGATCTGAATGACTAAATAAGAAACAGTGCACAAATAAAGTATGTGATTATCAGATACTCTACTACTGCACTTCTTAGCTGTGTGCGTGTAGCAAGCTACAGTAAACCGACCTAGCTGTGATGGATAGCCCGTGCTGAGCATGAATAACTTACAGCCTCATAAATAAGCAGATCTCTACTAATATCATTAAAGTAGCCCTGAGGCTGACACGCCCCCTTATCCCTGTGCACCACTTCCACCAGCCACTATTCCTCTCCCTATGACAAATGCCCTGAAATCTTCTAACTATTCAACATCAATATTTTGACATTTCATTCAGCTAACTCTCTAGACGAAGCCATTTATTTAATTAGCTGAATAAAAATTGGCAGGAGAGGCAAATTCAAAGTTACGTGACCAAGGCTCAGTTGCCACAGGTAACCTTTTTGGAGGGACTTAGTGTGGCAAATTGATTGCTGAGAGCGCAGACTCATCATGAGTGCTAATTTTCAGAAGCAGCGCACAGCGGAGCGGGGAAATAAGAGGCTCTATTTATAACGGAGGGAAACAGGAGAGGGGGATTAGCTTGTCATTAGAATAAAGAGCGCAGAAGAAGAATCAATTTCAGGGTTTAAAAAGCTGACAAACACAGTTCACTTATTCTTTCTCTCCTTCCTTCTCCGCCTCTGGCTCTGAGTTCACCTTTTGACAGACCAGCCTACGGCCTACAAGATATGGAGGAGAGTTTTTTGAGGAGGCAAGCTTAGATTTCAACCTTCAAGACATCTCTTCTATGTCAAGCCTAATTAGAATCTACTCAACCACACAACCGTTTGGTTATGATAGTGAGTGAGTCAGTTATCCTCAGTTGGATTAACTTCTCAAAAATATATTCCTCTGTTCTGATTAAAAGAATAACTCCTTCATCCTTGTACTCCCCATGGGTTAGACTATGTGAAAAACAAATAGCACTGATGCCCAGTGATTCTACAGTCAATACAGATTTTTTTTTTTACAGTCAAAGCAGCCTCAAGAATTTAACAATCACAGACAGCCAGATAATCCTAGCAAGTCTGTTTTTATCACATCAAATCTCTTTGACATGAGCCACATTGTTTCCAAATATCCTGCACAGACACTGTCAGATTGCAGAGGAGACAGCGTGGCACTCAATGTGCTTGAATTAGAGACAAGTTGAAATGCTAAAGATGGTCTATCAGCAAAACGAACGCAAGATTTTATAAGGACAGGTGATAATGTTTAGGACAACAACAACAACTCCTGTACCAAAATCTTTTAACTGTGTTAGGGCGATAAATGCTAAATGGTCTGCACTTACGTTGCGCCGTTCTACTTCAGTGGTACTCAATGCACTTTACAATTTGTTTCACATTCCCCCATTCATACACACATTCACACACCAATGGTGACATCGGCATGTGGAGGGGGCGGGGATCGAACCGCCAACCTTGCGATCAGTGGACAACCCACTCCACGACCTGAGCCACAGCCACTCCAAGGTAGGTATATAGAGCCTATAATCACTACCCTTTAACTGCCTGTTATTTAGAAAATGTTGTGAATCGGAAGACTGAGTGATGAACAGTTTTAATGTGATATCTATGCTTTTAATGGCATTGCACTTCTATTGTGCTTGGGGACTCACCAGAGAGAGAATAAGACTATACTCAATACCTGAGCAGCTAAGAAATCCTGACTGTCAACATACATATTCCATGATGTGACTATATTTTGTGCTGTATTAAGTATTAATGACACTTAACAATGGGATGACTAGTTAGTAGAAGCACAAAAAATGCCAGAAACCTGGTCCTAAACAAACTAATGAGCTTCTATGAGCTTCTCATGGCAGCTTCAACACTCATGGTCGTAGATTCTCAACGTCTCTGGAGCTCCTATAGGTGCTCAGTGGTGGCATTAATTTCAAGCTCACCAATGCATTAGGGAGCTCTGTGCTGGCACTGACTGGGGAGAGCATAGAGTCATCCACTCAAATCAGGTTTCTCCTTTGTCAATCCTCTACTGCAAATGTGCTCCCTTTTAGTAACAGCCCATTAACGTGTGCGATATTATCATTTTCACCACCGGCAGACCACCTGATCTCACCCCAGGTGTGCATGATGGAAAAGGCTTTGGAAAACTCCCTTCTCCCATCATGCCTTTGGGAAATAGACCAGGAAGGAAGCTTGGGGCCGATTACCAGGCAAGTGAGAGGTGATCCAACCTGTTCGTCGTTCCATCCCCTCACCACAAAACCCCCTGCTCCTGACCCAGACCATCACATGCCCCGTGTTTAACCGGGGCACGTCTCGGGGACAGGAACCGCACAGGAAGGGGCATAACTCGACACGAACAGGAACTCGAGCAAGGGGGGGTGGTGAGAACAAAGCACCAAAAAGTAAACTTTTCCACCAACGGCACATTACAACTGAGGCGAGCGGAGCAGGGCGGAGGCGCTGGTGCATTACTCTTTTGGGCCCAGGTTAGGCCCACATGGAGGAGCTAAGCTGGCTGTAGGAGGCAGCAGTGGAGGGATTTACCATTCACAAGAGGCTGCTCATGCAGGCCTGAATAGCAGGCATGAACTGAAGACAACCTTGCAGTGTCGCCTGTCGAGGTTGCTGCCAAGACTCTTCACATTACTGATGCAGTAGCAGGAAAACATATTCAATTAATACACCACAGCAGACAGCAAAACTGGACCTTTCAAATCAATCTGCTTATAGAACATCTAATAGCATATGAGGAGGAAGCATATTGTGCTAATCTGTCTTGTCTGCGGAGCACTCTGACAGGCCCATTGATGCTGACATCCCTTTAACATGAGGTTAGTGGGTGTTTGGCCTCCCCTTCAGTCGTTTGTGAGCTGCAGAGCCTGGAAATGATTAGGCCTGGGAGGGCAATTAGCCTGAGCATCGCTGGGCTAAATATAGTCCAGCTTGGCCCAGCTCTGCTCCTGGGTCACATCCACACTGCAGCCTCCACGCAGGCATGTTAGCACAATCTGGATCCCGTTTGTTTTATGACTGATGTGAAGGCTGCACTGACTCAGAGGAGATAACATAACTCAGCCGTCGATCAGGTGTCTCAAGAGGGAAGGAAGTGAGTGGGAAGGAGTCGAGGAAGAAAAAAAACGAAGGGATGACGTTTGAGAGGGAAGCACACGTTAACCTCAAGATTCAGAAAATAAGTTGGACAAGTACTGATGCAACGCGTAAAGTTCACTGACTCTCCGGTAAAAGTTGTGCTATGTTCGTCAGGAACCAAGCCTTCAGCTTAAATTCAGCCTTATTTCACAAGAAACAGTCTTAAATGGACCTCGGTTGGGAAAACATGCTTTCCCACAGCCTTACACCAGCTAAACGGAATGCAAAGAAAGAATGCTTTCCCATCGCACGGCTCTCTGCTCCTCCAGTCCCTGTATCTCCCACCCCCTGTGAGAAAGAAAAAATTTGTAGAGATTTTATCCTTAAAAACAGGAGGTTCGCCCACTCGTTCACCTGGGACGGCTCTTGGACGGAGGAGGCAAGCTAGAAGGTTATAGGAGCCTGGGAATGTTTAACATCAAGAAAGCAATCAGAACGTAGCTGCCGCTGTGGGAATTGGACAGGAAACATGGAGAGTAACCCCTTCCAGGCTGAGAGGAAAGAGAGGAGGAAGTGATTTAAGTTATGTGACAAGTTTGTACTGTAAGCTGAAAGGAAGCATTTGTGAGCATTTATAGGCATACTGGATTTTTACGAATGCTAAATTTAGTCAGTTCACATGAAGGCTTTTTATGAACCTGAAAAGAACCAGTTTCCGTCTCTTGCAAGCAACACTTTCTTGCTTTTGTGAGCCTGGTCTCTACCTACCCCGGCGTTCAGTAGGTTCATGTGTGAGGACCCAGGGCTCAAATGTGATACAAGAAAAGCACTGAAAAAAAGGTAGTGGCCTCTAACTCAACATCGACTCTGCTTTAATTTCCCCATCACTGACTTGACCCGGTGTGTCTTTCAGCACAATATACTGTGTAGACGGAGGTGAAACATAAGTGGAAATGTTCTGGCACTGCACTGAGCTCAGCACAAATTGCACAAGACAGCTCAGGAAACAGGGGTTTGCTTTGTAGCCTGAGCAGAGAGCACTAATCAACCAGTAAAACCTACTGTAGGAGATCTATTCCTGCACTGTCCTGTGACCGAAAAACAAGAACAGGAGTTGACAGAAACACTTGCAGCCATGTGATGGTTTGCTCATTATAACCACATAAGATAGAAATGCTTAGGTCCAAAGTTTGGCTATGATATTTAGCAGTTGTAGTAAATCATAATTACTTATATAGCACATTTAGAACAACAGTCAGAAATAAGATCAGCTAAGCAAATCAACCTAACAAGGTTATATATTCGAGGTTAAGACCCAGCAATGGGGTTTATGATGTGAGTAAATTAAATATTACTGCTAAACCCTACCAAACTATATAAAATAGAAATTTACCTTGCTCATTGAAATAGTACAGTCAAGACCCTACAGTATTATCAATTATGGAGATATATCTGACGAATTTAAAAATTAAAGTTAAGACCCTGTAAAAGTATACCTTGAAAACCCAACAAATCCTAATAAGAAGTGCATGTGTGTTCAAAGGGAGCAAAAAAACCCTGATTTCCAAAGGTAGATGTCTTCTGAAGAACTAACAGATCTTCATCTCATAATTATGCATCATGTAGTCAAAAATATTCTGTCCAAGATCGAGACAACTGATCGACAAGATAATAAGCAGCAAATATTTTGAGTCAGTTCTTTTTCATAAATGTCAGCTGACAGTTAACAGAATACATTCGAATTTAGGACTAAACAATGCATCTGAAGACATCACCTTGGGCTCTGGGCAATGCTATTGGGTCCTTCTCCCAATTTTCAGGGATTAGTCAATTCAATTCGATTCAAAAAGTTCTTACTTGCAATCAAGGACTAAACTCATACACTTATAACCTCTACAAGTTTAAATAAAAGTGTTTGAAGCATTCCCTGTCCTGTATGACCTACACAGATAACAAACAGTGGTTCTAAATGATTAATCAATCATTTATTTTGTCTATAAATCAGAAAATAGTGACAAATGTTTGAAGCACATGAAGGCATGTTGTTATGCAAAAGCAGCAATCTCAACGCTGAAGCTATTCAGTTTACTGTGATATATGGCAGACAGAGAGGAAAGCATCAAGTGCTCTCATTTGAGAAGCTGGAACCAGTAACTCACAGACATTATCTGCTTGAAAAATAACATTTTTTGACTTTCAAATAGCCGTTGATTCATGTTCTGTCAGCTTCCTAACTGATAACTTGACTAATCACTGCAGGTCTGATTTTAAATTAAGTGCATGTATACATACAGACAGGAAAAATAAAGTTCCATGTGCCACCAAGGCAGCTTCAGTGCACTTGGTGAACATGTTGCTCTACATAAGCTAAACAAACTTTGACCTGGTGGTGGTATCGGAAAAAAAAAGCTCACAGAATCCTTCAGATTCATTCACTCAGTGCCATGAACCGCTTCCAATAACTGTCAACAGAAAAGAGTGTGCGGCACTGGACAGACGTAATGCAACATTTCCATCCCAGCTAAAACTCCTGCAGTGTGCCATTTTTTTCAAAACTGACTTCCAACAGTAACTGAAATTTAAAAAAAGATGGGCGACGACTCTTTTGTGGAAGTCAACCACTGACCGGTGCACAGACTGTTTAGAGAGCGCTGCAGCTCTTCCCTCCAGTCCCACCACGCATTCTGCTTCCACAAGCAGCTCAGGGAAAAGATGGTGCATTCAGACAGTCAACACAGTAGATGATAGCAGCACCTAAATAGCGCCTACCAGAAAAAACCCACTGGACTTAATCCCAGCCATAAATCGTATCCACTCTGTGCCCACTATATGAAATTCCCTGTAAGCCCTAACATTATGTCCGTACCCACAGATATTCTTGCAGCTTGTAGCAGCAGAATAAACCTGGAAAATACATCCATCATAAAGAGACGAGGTTATTTTGGCAGTGTGTAGAGATGATAAAACTGCAGACATGCTCAGTGCCCTGTTTATAAACTGTTTGTTAATCTATCATTTGCCACAAGAGGAATGAGATAACAGTATAGTGTGGCGTACAGTCAGCATGGCTGCTATGGAAAGATCGAAGCGTGTCCTTGGAGTGACATTATTTATTGAAATAAATTCACTCAAGTTGAAATGTGTATAGCGAATGCATTATGAACAGTGCCTCTGATGGAGCGGAGAGGGCTTTAACTCACCGTAACATTGCCTTGCTCTTTTCAACAGATGTCCCTTGTGTGACACACGGCAGGGATAATAGAGAGGAAAGGGTCTGAACGCTTTAATTTACCCCCTTCATGAATGGACGGGAGTTTCCGTTTGATGGCCTATTTGAATGTATAGACAATTCAGAGACCTTTCCTGAGCAGAGATTCTGATCTTAATTACTTCGTTAATTAGCTGTGATTCACGGGGAGAAGCCTTGCCCTATCCAAAGTCCCTCTGCATTGCTGAGGGGGCTCCTCAGAAGCTCTCACATCCTTACTCCCATTTTAAAGCACCAATCCTGCACTTGTGACACTGATTTGCAAGTCTGCCTTTGCTGAAGGTGGGATTTTTTTTCCTCAAATGTCAGCAAACCCCATAGAGCTCAGGCTTTCTAATTCTACTGCCTGAGGAAGGCGAAGCAGATCAGGCCTTTCTCCTCTCCCTGCCTTTCTCTGGTCCAGCGTCGACTTATATCACACAAACGCATTCCACAGATTTATGTTTATCGTTTTCCAATGAAAGAGGGACAGCCAGTGCAACATCCTGCATGCTCCACTCACTGTGTGATAAATATGGCTCCCTCGCTCCGGGTGCCTCAACTTGGGCGATCGATGGGGCATTTAGCTAATCACAGAAGAAAGCCACAGTAGGAAGAATAAAACGGGACTGTCATAAGCAGTAGGCGTTGAGTGAACTCGCTGGACAAACAACGACGCTTTTCATTTGCTTGTGATGTTTTGCCCGACACGCAAACCAGAAGTTATCGCTCATCAAGGTGGATCAAGCTTTTCCTTGTACTGCATCCAGATTACACGCCACCTACAGCAGTTGGTATCTCCAACAAGCAGTAAAGGACCTGAGCGTAAGTGGGCGTTCTGGCATGCAGGCTAGCTTGAGAAAACAGCAGGCTGACAGAAAGGAAAGGTAAGGTCCAGCTGAGGCAGCTGCTTGCTATTACTCCACCCCACCCCCCTCTCTGGCAGGAAATAAGCAATCATTTAGTACTGACAGGTACATGTTGAACCACTGCTATCTCTGCTCTGAAACCAACCAAAAAATGGATTACAGCAGTTTAGTATTAACCTTAAGCCTCTCAAGTATCTTGTGCCAAGGTTACTCACTCTCATACCTTTCAGAGTGTGAGCGTATATTTTCCTCACTGGATAAAACATGAAGTAATACTCTTGTGCTGCCTACACGTGCTTTCAACAGCAAAGAGTATCAGCTTGCACAAGGAATGATATCAGATGTACAAGCATTTTTCTGTTTGTGCAGTTACGGTTGAGACAGAAATACACAACAGCAAACAAAGAAAAACCTCTCCTCAAACATGTGAGGTGCTTTTCTGGTCGTGAAAAGCAGTAATTTAGAGATCTCTGGCGAGCCGTAGAGGGCTTAGCGTGTCCAACTGGATCTGGAGTGTAGCTGCAGACCTGCCTTAATGTGTTGCCAGGTCACCTTACTGTGTGAAAACAGCAATACAAGGCCCGTATGGTTCCTTGTAGCAAATAAACAAGGTGGCAGTCGAACTAATAAACTCAGAAAATCCACTATATATGTGCTGCCACTGCCCTTAGTGTTACAACCACTTGAGCACTGTGTTCCACTGAGATTACCTTTGAATAGCACATGTTGATGTGGTAGTGTGAAGAACTGTGGAAGAAGCTTGCAGTGAAGACACCGTGAAGGACAAACTCTACCACGTGTAATGGTAACATAACGATTAGTGATGTCATCCAACAGTCCACACATGATAAACTGTTAAAGAGCAGCATACTTTCTACCTGCTCCAGAGCTGCCAGGCCAATCATCAAGAAACCCTTAACAGCCACTGTAATTTAAGTCTGACCCGAAATGGGACTGATCCTGGATGAAGAACTGTTATCAGCAGTTGTTTCGAGAAAACACTGCTTTTCACTAATTTGCAAACCCATTAATTTATTTCGGTTCATAATCATTCAACTTCCCCACAAGGCATTTCATCAGTGCTGTCGATGTTGGAGCCCCAGGGCGCGGTCAGGTTTTTCTTTCTTATTAACAAGAGGGGTTTTATACAGTCTTACAAGAATGCTTTTGTTTGCAACGATGTCCGCACAGAATCACACTGATCTGCATTTTTCCAAGCTCTTCTACTGTGATATGTCATCTATCAGTATATTATTTAAATCAGGTAGTTGGCATTATTACTTTGAATAGAGTTGACGTCTAAACTCTGTAAGC
Organism: Dascyllus trimaculatus; assembly: GCA_024666655.1. NCBI lineage: Eukaryota > Metazoa > Chordata > Actinopteri > Pomacentridae > Dascyllus > Dascyllus trimaculatus. Next base: position 24,068,312 of record CM045466.1, on the reverse strand, counting down.
CTGGCTAGTTGCATCACTCCTATCCTGAGGGATTGATGTGTTATTAATTAGGTAGTCTTTGACAATGACTAAAGCCATAGGGCCAGTGACAGAATGTAACACGTCAGACTCCTGCCCTTCCCTGGGGGGTGGAGGCAGGGGGATTCAAATGAGACACAGTGGTTTGAATTAGGGATTCTTCAACTGATGATTCAACTCTTTAAGGAGACAGGTATCAAAAATTCTGAATTAATCTACTACATTGGGAAGCTCTATAAGAAATGTGTGTTTCTCCTCTCCCTATTGTTCCATTATAATCATCCACATACAGTATTTTGATGTGACTGACTGTTGTTTAAAGGTATCTGTTGTAGTTCATCCCAGTACAGTGAAGCTGGTGGGCAAATATGCCTAAATCCCTGCAAAAATTACATCTGCAATGCTCAGCAGGAACATCTTCCACCTGATAGAATGATATACTTAGTCATCGTATAATCCACCAACTGAGATGTGAGGAGCTTTTTCAGTCTACATGGAGACAATCAGACGGCGTATTTTGGTGGAAACAGTTAAAAATGTTGACAACAAAGGATTACCACCTTTGTTTTTGAGCACTGAGTGACTCTGAGAAGCAACCAAACCTCCTAAAATAAGAGCCAAACTACAGGCTGAGAGAGGACACCACTCTGGGTAAAAAGAGAAAATGATTATCTTGTATTTTGCTCACAAAGACAGCTGCAATCAGACGGTGCAGTTCAACAATGTGGAGGTGTATCTGACTGACTGACACTCATACTGCTCAGTGTGTATTTGTGAGGCATTTGTTCAAGGGTTCAGGTATCTAAGAATATAAAGCTCTTAAGTTTTCATAAACACAGACTACAGGAAATACACTTGATAAAGACAGCAAGTTAATTAAAACTCAAGTAAAATTTCAACCAAACTTTGTAGTTCTGAAAATGGAAACAGAAAATCAATCTGTAGTGATGACAGTCTAACAGCCTACAGTATCGCAGTACTTTAAGTGACAGCATTTCTGGTGTAGCTATTTAATATCCAGAATAACACACTGCAGATTAAGACAGGAGATGCAGGGAATGTGGGCCTAATATTAGAGGACTCTCTTCTGGGCAAAGAAATGTCCTCCCTTTAAATAGCCTTACCCTTGTCCTAAATATCCCAAATATATTTTTCTGTCCAAAGAAATAAATCTAACCTAACATTAGCACGGCATATGAGACTGTGCCAAGGTAGCATCAGGGCAAAATAATATGCCCACATACAGACAGGAGTAAACAAGCAGTCAGCTCTATTGCTTTGTCTGTGAAAGCCCTACAGGCCCTCAAGCTTGGGAGCCGTTTCTCCCTCTACAAACAGCTCTGTACCCCGGCCCCAGATGTCTCATTACTGTAAAACAAGCAGAGAGATGAGCGACATACAAGCCACTGGCCCACAACGCTGCCTCCCTTTCAATTAGAAAGGATTAGCCTAGCCTGAGCGGGCCTTCCTGTGCTGCGATATGCTACCTTGCATCGCGTAGGACAGCCATATGTCAGACCTAAATAAATTACAGAGGAGCTGAAAGCTTGGTGATAGCAGAAAGGGAGTTATGGCTCCACTAGAGTGCACAACAGGCTTAATAGGAGGAGGATGCTGTAGCCTCTATAAAACTTTACACCCTATGAAAGGGCATGGGCAGAGAAACAGGTATACACCTTCTCTCCCTGACTCTCATAAATTAGACCTATAGGACCTCACAATTCTCAGTAGATTTAGTAGTTTTACTCAGCATGCATTAATCAAGTGATAAAGCCAAGCCAGTGAAATTTCTGCAGCGTCATGCTTTGACTAAGCCAACTGAATGGGTCTCATCCGGTCCCATGACATGTACTGTAGGATGGGAGACCAACCTTAACGGGATAGCAAGGCCCTCATACCACTGCCTGCATCACTCACTTTTATGGGAATAGGGCAGCGTGGGGTTTAACAAGACATTTTACTCGTCAAGGGAACCGACATTACATAACCATAAAACGATGAGGCCCACAAATCACCAGTCGACTTGTGACGCATGGAAGGGCTGGGCTTGTTGTGCCGCTCACAGTCTCGCCAGCAAACAGTCTTGTGTTTGTGGGTGTGAGGGTGAGAACAACAACAAAGATTTGGAACACAACCTGTTTGTCCTACAGCCACATGAAAGCAGCCTGTATGCCGGTGTTTCTTTAATTCCATATGAAATTGAAAATACAGCTCTAAAACTACACTAACCCCAACTGCCCGCCGCTCTGCACAATTTTCCAAGGAGTCTGTGCCATAGCTGGAGCGCCTCCACTGACCAGGGGCGTCTGTGGTTGAACTGAGCTCGTCTGCAGGTCCGGAGAGGCAGGCAGCGAGCAGGCAGGCAGGCTCCGCTACGCCTGACATGGAGCACCCTCGCAGGGGGAACGACTGAGTAATGGCAGGGTAACTTGATCCAGGGCTGGGAGGGAGTGGGAGCAACCCTGACGCCTAAATCATAGCTGTGGGATGGAGCGAGGGAGACACACAAATGTGTCTGGAGGAAAGATACGCAGGGAGATGAGAGGCTCAAGAAACGGTGGGTAGGGCGAGCAGAGAAATGAGCAGCGAGGGGGGGTGGTGGAGGGGTGAGACGTGATATTTGGGACGCGGCCAAATGACAGGGGATGAAAGTGAACGCCTCCCTGCTGCCTTTCATGCACGTGCCGCACCCACCGCTGGAGTGGGAGGGGCCTCAGAGGAATGACAAGGCGTGGGTTTGGGTTTCAAATTCACGAGCCCGTCTCAAACACAGTAAACACGCGTAGGCCCAAAATGACTTCTATTTTCCCTGAAGTCTGGAGCTAATTGAGATACTTAGACTGGTAGACATAAATAAATGTATCCTTCTATATATGGGCCAAAACATTTAACCAGGAATTAACTCCTCCTACAGCAGAGATTCCTTCTAGGGCCTTGTTTTTATTTCACTTTTATTACACTCAATGCTTTTTTTAAAGTTGGTTTCCAGGTTATGCCAGGCCAAGCTTACTATTTAGACTAAATCCAAAACAACCTAAACAAAGCAAGACTGCAAAAAAACAACTAAATCCACAATCAGTGTGTGGTATCCCAGCTCTTTCAGGACTGGGTCTTAAACTGTCAGACTGAATTAAAGCACTCAGCTGCCCCATAATTCCAGAGGACCCAAAAGCTCCACGTTTACTGTGTGTCAGCTGGGCCTTACTAATTGTGCTCCATGGATATGCACCAATTGAGCACAATATTACTGAGATGATAGGAGGCTAAGTTGGGCCCCACTTCACTGCAGGACGTGTAGAAAAACACAGGTTTTACACAGAATAGAAGAACGGCAACTCAAATAAATGATACTTTGCATTAGTATTCAATTTCAGCTTATTTTTAAAAGGAGGGGCCAAACCCAACAATTACTTTCTTTATTGAACTATCTCTCCATTGATGGATTTACAGTTTGGCCATAAACGTTGCGACAAATAATAACAATGTATTGGTTTTATATAGTGCTTTTCTGGACACTCAACAACGCTTAAATTGCATTATACATTCACTCCATACTCAATGGTGTTAAGCTCCGTACGTAGCCACAGCTGACCTGGGGTAGACTGATGGAGGCGAGGCTGCCAGTCTGCTCCATCGGCCCCTCCGACCACCACCAATCACACACTCTCACACTGCATCCACCCAGGCTTCCTGGTGTTCCCTCACGGTCTCCCATCCAGGTACTGACCAGGCCCAACCTCACTAAGCTTCCGAGATCTGACGGGATCAGGCATCCACAAGGTGGTACGGCCTTGTGATGCTTGTAACAGCCTCAGAGAGCCCAAAGTAGCAGTTTCAAATTTTGCTTATTTCACATAAGCAAAAGTCAAAAAAGTCTGAAAAATGGCTGCAATATTAAGTTTTTCTGCTTTATAAACTACTATATGAAAATATACAAGCATTTCCACTAGATGGCTTGAATAACTCTCATTGGGCTGTGGAATAACTGCAGTTATTTTGTTGGGAAAACACAAAATTATTTAAGAAAAGCTGGGGAAAGCTTCCTTGTGCAACCAAATCTTCCTTTTCAGTGTGTTTTCCCAGTGTTTTTTGCCCATTTTGTTGTATACATGAGGAGTCTGCATGTTAACAAACTCTGTGTCTTGTAAATAAAGTTTTTTAAAAAACCCATTGTATTCATGAACCTTTAAATCAGAGTAAATGCTATTCTATCAGAGCCACTACTCTTGTAGATTAGTCATGGAAAGTGAGAACTGCACTGTTTCTTTTTGTAGTAAGCTGCAGAGTTTTTGTTTGAGTTAATGTGCTTCACTTCACAGCGCTGGAAATCCTTTTGAAAAGACATTTTACACATTTTTCTTTTAGCAACTGTTTCTATTTGTAGCAAACATTACACATGGTAGGTGTCCCTGTAGAGAAAACAGACCTTAAAAGAAGCACCCTGCCAAACAACCAAAAAACCCAGTTACTGCTGCACACTTAAAAATTCCAACACAAAAATAGAAAATGATGAGAAAGCCCCTGATTAAAGGAACTTATAGCAGCTGAAAGCCACATTTTCATTATAGTGGTAGAACACAACTTCCTTCTTTTAAAGCTTTTACTGACCGAGCAGAAATGGGGTTTTACAGGAACACCCCGCTCCACATAGACAGAGTTCTTGAAACTGTCCTGTGCATCCAGTGTCTGTGGTTGGCTGCTCAACAGTTTGGGGGTCAAGGGAACTTTGGCAGCGTTAATAAGGAAGGCAGACTTACTTCCTCGCCAGATTCGTAAAAAGCTTTACGGAAGCTCCACTTCATTTTTATGAGAAAAGCCTTATGATGCATTACAGTGATAGATGTAGAAGCTACCAGCCAGTCCCTGTTACCTTACAGGGTCAATACTGCAGTCTGCTCTCAGCCAATGTCTCATGATGGTGCCACACGGCGACATTTTTGACCACGCACACTGCGAACAAAATGGTTTGCTAGAAGTGGAACACAGCCAGGAACTATGCTAATGCTCAAAGGAGCAGCCTAATATAATAATATGCCTTCGCTGCCTGCAGCCTACAAATCCTGTAAAAGTCAGTCATTAGGCTTCACATGTAATTTTCATTAACTTTTCTTGGAAACAAGAGTCTAGCAAGACCAACAATTTAGCAGAGAAAGAAATGTTCACCAGACTATTACTGAACCACATCCTCCCTTTTCCATCCACAATATGGTCCCCATTCATTATTCAGGCTAGAGATGCACTTTCCTTGTTCTTCAATCCACCACTCCTGACTTCTTTGGGCAGCACTTAACAGATGTGATACATATCAGCTACTTAGAATTCAGGTATAGCTAAAAAAGTGGGCTAAATAGGCTGATGGAGTTTCTAATTCTGTATCAGAACTTCAGGTTTTTGTTCCAAAACTTATACAAGAGAATCGAGTCTCTGGATTTGTCACTGAATTAGCCAAAGCATGAGGTTTCAAGCAAAGAGCCGCATGTTAATTCAGTCTTGCTCTGCCTATATTGTGTCCATAATGTAGAAACATCTAAAGTGAAAAAGTAGGCCAAGCCTTACAGCAAGATTTAACTCAGAAAAACACAATCATTAGCAGCTACACAGTCCAACCTGCAAGCTGCTTCATGCAGAATGACTGGCTGAATGTTTGGCTGTATTATCATATCCCCCGTGTAAAATGTCAACAAGGTTTGGGAACGCTCTCAGCTTTTTTTTGTTACTCTACTACTTAAGCTGTTACTTCAAAGCCTGGCAATGAGTGGAGCCTGAGTGCAAAAATTGTGTGTGTGTGTGTGTGTGTTAGTGTGTGTGTTATGGTAACATGATCTTGGTTATGATTGAGCGGAAATGTTAGACAAGCATCTAAGTTTCCTCTGCCTGCTTCTACCCTCCTCATCCAGCCACATGTGAAACCACACTGGAGCTGCTCGCCGGCAAAAACTAAGCGCTCCAGTCGCTCACACTGGCATGTGTTTACACTGGGTGCCGGGTTTGCATACCAGCCCCTCACTCATATTCCAGGGATATATGATATCACGCAGTGTAATTCCTCTTTTACAATCACTGTATGCGATGAACCTTAAAAGTGTGAGACATTTCCCATGGTGAGCCGTGTGATAAAGGAGGCCACCGCAGCCAAACACTGCTGTGTGTGTAGGCAGGGAGGGTGTTCCTCACACTGACTCATCTATAGGCCAGAGAGCTGCTCTGAGTCGGCAAAAATCTTTAAGAGAGAAATGTGTAGGCTAACCAATTTTCCAAGTGAGCAGAGAGCTGCTCTTTGAAATGAACAATAAAGGTAAATGCAAAGTAATTTCCCAGATGTAGTGGAGCCCGAATCAAAGCTGATTTATGAGTATGTGATTAGCTTTATAACCGGCTATGTCACATAATCTGGCAGATAGCCTGAGTGAACTGTACACTCTGTTAGCTGGGCTGCACTTATATAACAAGAAAGAGTCTTCACAAAGCAAACAGAAAACAGCCACTTGAAGCAGAGTGGGGCATTCTGTGAAGCTTTAAGGGCCACTTGACTGCATTAAGAAAAGAAAACATCCGATTTCTCTCCACTTATCTCGCAATTCAGTTACATTTAGCTGCATTAGCCCAGATTTTAAAATCTCTACCTCTGAAATCTCTGCTGCCATCACACCTCACAACAGTTGCCTGCACAGGGCCAACATGTTTAATGGGATCCTGCAACTGACCATTTTTGCGATGAATGAATGAATGAATTGCTCGGCGTGTAAACCATCAGAAAACAGTATACTAAATGTTAAAAAAACACATTTATTATCATATAACATAAAGAAAAATCACCTGGAACTATAATGTTTATGGAATTTTTGTAGCTTCAGAAATGACTGAGTAATTTATCTCACCTAAATAAAACTGTTTAACTAATCAAGTAATGACTACGTGTCACGGCTCAGCTTTTCACAGGGACTTTTTCTGCAGTAGAAAATAGTTCCTGTGTATCTGCTGAAGCTGTGGATTTTCCAAAATAATAATAACGTCTTTAGAATTTCCTGATACGTTTTTAGACATTTTTTGTCACTTTATCGTTTCACAAACACCATTAATGATATATCTGCAACAAACTACTATCAGCAAACACATATGTTGCTCAAGATGTACAACAAATCAAAAAGAAGACAGATGCCAACTTAAAGGGGAAACCAACATAAAATGTCTCAGTAAGGTGCTGGGCCACCGTGTGCTGTCACCTTCAGTCCATCTCCGCATTGACTCTCCAAGACTCTGGATTTCTACTGGAGGATGAACGCTTGAATGTGAGCACTGACCCCTACCATCTGGACAGAAGTTCTTCATCATAGGACAGAAGTGATCACTGTACATCAACTGTACATTGATTTGCAGTGACTCTTCCCTCTAAAGTGGACCCAAATCGTAAAATCGTAGCAACAAAATTACCCACCCCACCCCAATACAAAAGCCAGAAGATCCCCTCAAGTGTTGGGTTTTTATTTCTTTAACTTGTCGCCCATCTGTAAATATATCAATATATATGTATATAAACACACATTTATTGCTCTGTTACACCTTCTGTGCAGCTTATTTTAGAATAGAATAGAATAGAGTGTTTTTATTTTCATCAAACACAATGTATAACAAAATTTAAAAGACAACTATGGTGGTGCAAAAAATACAAGTATAAAAGATATTAAGTAAATTATATAAATGTATTTACATGGGAGCCAGTGAGAATATGAATGTGCAGGAGAGAGGGCACGTTAGCAGCAGTGAAATAAATATATTGCACAGTGAGAGATGACTGAAACACCTAAACAGCATGTTGACAGTTACTGTGTGTTCAGTAGTTTTCTGCCAGACAGGTTTAGGTGCTGTTTAAAACGCCTTTTCACTGAGAAGAATAAACAGGAGTTGAAACTGTGAAATTGCAAAAAGAACCCAAATTACAAAGAGGCCTTTTGTCGCCTAACAACAGCTGAATCCCCAGGCTTAGTCTGAAGGATAAAGGTCTCAGGAATCAAAGCCTCTGACAACTGTCAGACAGACAAGTATCATATCGAGTTTGAATGTAAGCACAATGTGTAAGGATGAGAAGTATGAGCGAAGCATTACAGTACTACAAACAACTCTTCATGTCTGAACTAATTCTGTGTTTATAGTTGGATCGGCCTAAACTTCAGTCTAAATTATATGCTTTCTTAATGAATGCTCCTCATTTATAGTCATTCATTTCAGCTGTCATTGTTCTGAAATGTATTATATATTCCATTTGTCATTGTCTTCAGTCAATAAATCTACGTTTTTGAGAAGGATACTGCTACATGTGTAACATTAAGTGTATTTATGTCCTCGGATTGTTATGTAACAGGATCTAAACAATTACTGGTCAGAGCCTATTTATGTCTATGAAGACCCAGAATGAAAATCACACTGTTCTACTAGGATCATTTAGCGGAGCACCAGTTGTTGTCCATCAGCCACAGCACGGTAGCACAATTAGCCTCAGAGGCTTAACAGACACTGTGCAGACTTTGTTAAACATGTACAGTGTGTTACCTCGCACTAAACAGTTTAACTGGCCAGACACTTACCAAGAGCACCAAGGCCCTGATCACTGTAGCCACTGACAATAAAGTTTATTCAAACAAGGTGGCTGAGCCCTCAGTGTTGACAAAGGAGAGAAAGTAAGTCTTACTTTGTGCAGTTTTAAAAGACTTTAACTTTGCTGACTTAAATGGTTGATTTAAGTTAATGATACATGTGTTGTACTCGTCCTTATGGACATATGCAATTTATTTCATACTATACTATAATTATGCTGTACATGCTACACATGTAGTAAACAACAATGTTTTCTTAATGGCAGTTTGCTGCAGTTCAGGACCTTAAGGGTAAGAATTACGGCTTTTAGGGACTTTTGAAAAGTAACAATTATTTTCATTCTAATCTGCTGCTGATTTTCTCCATTAGCTGATTAGTTGTCTAAAACGTTGTTGTGTCAGAAAATGGTGAAACATGTTGATCGGATTTCCTAAAGCCTAACATAATGTTCTCAAATGTCTTGTCCCAGACTTTGTTTTTTTTAAATACTCAAGCCAATTGATTGTTCATTGAAACAATTCATTTGATAGCTGACATCTGATCGATTCATTGTTGCAGCGCTACATTTGAATTTATTTTCAAATAAAAGACAAACATCAAGATCCATACCAAGCTGTGGATTTTGTAATGCTTATTTTTTTTGCGGGCTACAAAGGTAACTAAGCTTACCTTCCTCACTCAAAGCTACCCATCATGTCTAAGTTTTGATGTTAACTCCCACCCTGTAGCTAAAACTACCACATTTACACGGACACACAAAGCAGCGTGGCATGGGTAGGACCTCAGTGTCCTCAGGAGTAGCTGGACAGAGATCGTTTTCACATGAATTTTATTAACACTGTTTATGCGAGCCAGTCGACTACGACAGAAACCAAAAGCAAGGTTTCCCACTGATGACAACACACTTAATCATGCTGGAGAGAGCTTTGGTAGGAAACTTAGCGGCAGTGGTTACTGTAATAATAAAGGAGCAGTGTGGAGCATGTGTTGGTCATGTTGTAGGAGTTTCTGTATGAAAGCTGTGCCAAATGCAAAAAAAAAAAACATTTGCTAATTTGAGCAGTGTGACATGCTTTCCATCATCGGCACAAAATATTACTGAGACGGCAATTTGAAAATAAAAAAGGGTCCCACTGAAAGCCTTTTTTCCTCTCTATGGGTCTTAATGATGTCGCCTTAACATGAGTCAGATGAGTTATTTTACAGATCTCATAGTCTGAATTATGTCACACTGACATCAGACCCTAGCGACAAACTTCAGCAGACCAGCAGGAGGAGAAATGCTCTCTTCTCTAATAAACTGCCACTCAGGTGCTCTTGAGCAAAGCACTGCAGCCCCAGCTGCTCCAGAAAAAAATACCGTAAAGAAATTACTGTTTCCTCTTAATGTTCCCTGCTCAAAGATCTAAGACGAGCAGGAACCTTTATAGCATCTTTGCTATGTGGCAAAAAATGGGCTTCTGCAGACAGCGAAGGTAATAAATCGTATCTGGAAAGGAAAACCAAGAACACTCACTGGAACATATTGTATACCACAGTGAGAGAGATTTCCAGTTCCAATAGGATGGCTCTGACTGGAGGGGAATTTTCTCCTTCAACGATCTCCAAAATCCATCCTTAAACAACTGTCAGGTGTTTAATTTAAATCTTCACTCTAGTCTTTGTGAAGCAACTGGAAAGGGGCTGTGAATTGTATCAGACTGGCTCTAAACCAGTCACACAGCCTGTTTACTGGGACTATTCCTATAATCTAAGTTATAAAAGCCACACGGAATTGTGATCTCAGAGTTTTCCTATGCAACAGTGAGCCAGAAAAAGACTTCATGCGGTTTCGGCCAACCCTTCTAGAGAGCTCACGTAGAGCCACAGGGCCATTCAACTACAAAAGCAACATATCGGTGAGCAGCACACAACAAGCTTCCTGCCAGCTCTACAAGTGTCCCGGACCTGACTCTGACCTCTGACCTCTCTGTGAGGAAGCAGTTCAATATGCAAAATTCTGAGTACACCTGGGCAAAAAGGTCAAAAGAAGTAAATACAAACCCTGAAACAAACAGCCATACCGACAAACTTCTACTTGTATAATGTATCACCTCAGTAGGCCTTAAATAAGCCGTTAAGAGTGTCTAAATACGAGTATAACAATAATCTCTTCACTTCAACAATGGGCTCCTGCAAGCAACTGACTGATGATCTAAAACTAAGCCAAGCTACAAATTAGGAGAAGGCCATAAGAGACGTCAAAGCTCTTCTAGTTTGCATTTTTCAATGTCTGAAATGCAAATAAGAAACGTCAGTTACAGGGAACAGTGGAAGTCAAGACAAAATGTGAAAGAGCAAGAAACACTTTCAGATCAAACTGTGCATCTGCTTAGCAGAAAGGAAAAGCAAAACCTCCATAAGACAACAAAGAAGCCGTGGGAAGCTTTAGCTGACTGATGAGTCATTTCATCACTAAAAATTGGCTAAACTGAACTGAATTGAAACAAGTGCTGTGGACAGATGAGGGTAAAGTTGAGCTCTTTAGGGACAGTCTACAAAAGTATAGTTTGAGGGAAAAGAAGCAGCAATTGATAAAAACTGTTAAACACTGGGGTAGAAATATTCTGCTTTGGGGTTGTTTAGCAGCCAGAAGCACGGAGAACCATGAGCAGAGAGAGGGAAGAACTGATTCCACTAAATACTAGTATTTCCTGATTGAAAATAGCAAGTTGTCAGTCTTGTGTGAAGATCTGTGGGTAGATCCGACACAAGCTGGGTGTATGAGAAATATCTGAGATTTGAGAAAAGACTGAGCCCAAACCTTTGCAAAGAACTGAATTTTTGTTTCATTTTCCCCCTATATTTTTAAGCTCATGTTGAAGTTCAATGGCAGTCTATTTATACCTGAAGAAAGGCACATTTCTTTAATTTTAGATGTGGTATACAGAAATACAGAAACAAATACAGGCTTCACAAACTGTAACATGTTTACGGCCCAAATACTAATTTTACTTCTCTCACAACAGTGTTTCTAATACTGTTTTAAAATATGCATATGACTGAGTGATACATGTTCATAGTCTGTACAGTAATAATTGGACTGTGGATATTTTACTAAATGTTAACAATTAAATCAGTAAAATTTTAAACTCTTACTAAGAAACAGTACAGTGACTAATGTTTAGTCTAGCCACTAAGAGTGAATTTAATAATATCAGTATCAGTGCTGATAGCAGTGAAGTACATCAGACTGGTGGCACTGTTAATAATCCACCAAAACATGTGTCAAGCTACAACCGCATGAAGCTTTTGCATTTAAAAATAAATGCACACAGTGCTCCATTTCAAAGAAAGAGCACTGTTCTTATTGGATTAAAGGCCTGTAAGAGTGCACAACATGTATATCTACTGCTATGTTATATACAACATCTGATCATAAAAGTTAAACTTCTGAAACTTAAAATGAAAGACTATACATACATGGAAAAACCAAGCAAGTTTTTTAAGGTACTGCATCATATTGATGGGGAAAAAATCCTGTAAATTAGGACAGAACAATGTGTGAAAACAGACATTGCAATTTGATTTGCAATATAATTAAGCCAAGTTTCACTTCAACATTCACTGTGTACTAGATGTAAAATTTGATTAAGTATTATCATATAGGAGATGTAGATCATTAAAGGTGTGACTGTCATACCTGGAGGACGGCATGAACAACTGACACAACAGTTTAAAACCTGGGTGAGGTGCACTGCATATATATATATAAGCTTAACATACTTCTAGCCTGTGCAATTTGCTAATTGTACTGTGTTCAATTTTAATTTGAAATCGATTAACTGTTCAGCCCTGCAGTAAATTCACTTGCAATGCCGTTTGCAAAAGCCCAGCACAACCTGAGACAGAGACCTGTGAGTACTTTCGTATGAAGAACAAAATCTACCTGCTCATGTTTTCATCTCACAGTATGGTGCACATCTTTAAAATGCCAAAACGCTGGGCCCACCTGCACAAGCCTGGTTTCAAAATGAATAAATAGTGCAAATGGCAGCACAGATGTGCTCTAACCAGGGAACAGGCACGTTGCTGCATTGAGATTTTGTTATTAAGCCTGTCTATCTACAGCAATCCAAACTAAAATCCATCCAGCTTCACAAACTGCCTCCTCTGGGGCTCAGATGTTTACTGGACTCCACAGGTACATAACCAACACTGCTGACATTCAGGGAACGAGTTGAGAACAGAAGCTGGGTTATACAGAAACCGGTATTAATCAGTTAGTGAGTGCTGACACATGTCTCAGGTCTGCTTTCTGTCTGTGTACATCTTACTGCAGGGAATCCTAGCCTGGTGACGTATTTCTGCGATGCACAGCTGCAGGGTTAGCCGCAGGCCTGCTCTGCATTAGCTACACACGCACTGCATGACATCTGGGTTACACTTTTCTACCCACCGTTTGATGCATTTGCACTTTTACGCAAAAATGTGCACTTTGTGAAGACTGTTATTTGAGTTTCAAGCCACCATTCATACTATAAATCCAAACCAGAGCCACAGATTCTTCCTGCTGCATGTAAAGGCTGCCGTGATAACATTGCAAACGAGCCGTGTTTGGCCCCGTTTTCTCCGTCTAAAAGCCGCGGGGTGGGTGGAAATGTGGAACTAACTTTAAACATGTCTCACCTGGATCCCCAGTTATGTGGAGGGAGCGCCTTCAAACTACAGAGCGGCTCATTTTTCTTAAAAACCTGGTAAAACCGTCGATCCTCATAACTGTTTCTCTCCAGCCATTTTGAGCCAAACCATTGACTTGAGCCTGCGGGTGGCAGAAACCATAACACGATTATTCAGTAACGACATCTCTTGGTGTTTCAACGCCAGTATAACATATTACAAGTCAAACATGGCGTTACAGTTTACATTCCATTTGATATTATGTGTTCCATGTCGACTAAGAACCACATAATATAGTCGCGAATTTCTTGTAACACCCCCGCATGGGCAGAAATGGTACGGCCCATAAAATTCCGGGGACCTACTTTGCTGTGTTCTGTCAGAGCAGCCAATGAGCGGCCGAGTAGTAACCTGTAGCAGCACAACACAGAGCTGTCACTGTCAGACACACAGCACAGATATCAGAGCACAGCGGGGAGCTCACTGCACTGTAACCTTACTGTAGCGCTGCACACTCAGAGGAAAACCATTTTTTATACGTTCAGATAATACAAGCAGGCAGCAGTGGAAGAAAGTATTCATTCTTCGTGCAAGCAAATGCAGCAAAACTACACTGAAGCATGATCTCGTTCAGATTTTCCTTAGGAATGCATTGGACATGTTCTCTACACTACTCCAATGTGTTTTAAGTCATTCATAATCTGTGCACCTCCCTGCATACAAATAATGGGCTCACCTCCAGCTCAGCTCAGACACTGTAGAGCTACTACTACTATGCTTCACATTGGCAGGTTGCAATTCAAACTCTTCCATTCTAAAGAGGAATAATGACAGAAAGTCCCATCCTGCAACGTGACAAGATTGCGTTCCTTAGATTTGTTCCACATGAAAGCCTGGAAGCCTGAATCTTTGCTTTTGAGACTGTCACCGGAACACCTCATTTTAATGATGGAGATGCCCAGTCATGGCTTTAACAAATGACTCTTTCACCATATAAAAAACATCTAGACAAGCTGGCAAAGTAAGAAAAAACACAAAAAAAACCCCAACTTGATATTCAAAGGAGACTTCAGGAGTCACTTCACTGCATAGAAACCAACGGCACCATTTTTATTTAAGGATTACCACGGTGCTCAAAACAGAACAGGCAACCTGCGCAGATGAATCAATGAAGCAGAACTGTATGATGGCACGGACAAAAGAAACTTTATTTGATATGAATTGATGGCAATCCTGGCTGATACCCAAACCCAATAACAAGCCCAAAATTGGTGTTGATACCAATGCAGTATGTCAGATCCATGCAGTATTTTATTATTGCATGTACTGGTGGATAGTTGAATTTCCTATGCATACCTATTATTATTATTATTATTATCATTAATAATAATAATAATAATAACATTTTCATTATTATTATTATTAATAATAATAATAATAATAATAATAATAATGTTTTAATAATATTAAATTATTTTCAAAACATGCAATTCTGTATAGCAAATAGAAAGTATAGCAATCAAATAAATAAATAAATGTAGCAAGGTTTGAAAAATCTTCCTCTGAAGTGCAGTGACTTCTAAAATAACCTGAAACTGAAACATTCAAGTAACGCCAGGTGCAGTATGTAAGTACAGTGTTTGGGTAACCTTAGTTACTTTACACCAGCGCAAACAAGTTCAGTAAATGGACTAGTATTTTATTTCTTACTGCAACAACAGAAGATAGAATAGTAAGTGAAGTCATAAGTACTAATGAGAAAAATAATATTTCAGTGTTACCTTGTTGTTTGTGTTTGTTTATGCTTCAGGCTGCTTTAAGAATTTTAATGAAGTCCATATTAATCATTGGATTACATTATAGAATGAATTACTCATGACACAAATACATAATCAGAAACACACACATTTAGACATACATGTAGATCGACACACATACACACACAACCTTTCCACTGGTGTTTCACACCGCGCTCTTGGTGCAATGAAGCATGGTGTTGTTAGTTTTGCAATTTGAGTCACCTGGGGCTACACATGTCCTGTTTTGTTAACCACTGTCACAGGCCACAGTGTATAGTCTGTGGCAGGTGGCGATGCTCGTTCTGTGTGTGTTTGTGTGGGTCTGGATGACAGACAGAGACAGAAAAAGATGCATTCAGCTACATGCTATTTCACATTTTGTTCTTGTCTGTCTGTTTGTCTCTGTCAAACACACACACACACACACACACACACACACACACACACACACAAACATACACATACACAAACAGTGAGAGGCAGCAGCAGAAGCTTCAAGAACAAAGACGTGTAATCAGGAACTTCAGTACAGGTGTTGTCACTGCTGCTTCACTGAAAGCCTCTGTTTCACGCTGATAGTACTCGGCAAGTAATATCAATATTTCTCATCTCCCAAAACAGGATATGAAAGAGAGCTGCCTTTTTCTGCAACCCTTGATGAAACACCGAGGTACCACTCACTAGCATTTTTGTCTCATGACAGTGCTGCTTGATTAAATCCTCAGGTATCACTCTGGAACATATGTTTAAACATCCAAAGTGGCATTCTGTTCTTCAGCGGCATGTGTGCGTCTGAGCACTGAGCTCTGGATGGTGTATGTGAGCTGAGGACTTTTTCAACAACACATAGAGGTCTTAACTATAGAAAAAAGTAGTTGTGGCATCCCTACTTTGTGATCAATACAAGGATCTTTAGCTCAGGGCCAAATAGAATTAAGAATTGCTTTAGGATAATGACACTATCGACCAGCGCTCAGTAAAGCGTTTCAAACTGTGGCAGGTTAATTCCCATCTATGAAGGTGTACAGGGAGCCAGTCTGAGTCAGGTTTGACGGTCAAAGTAATTCTCTCCAGCGTGGTGGTGCTGCTCTCGCTCTGTGCACAGGCAACGCTACTTTCCTCCTCCCCCCCTGCACCACAGAGCCATCTGAAACCACTGCACAATGATTTATGACATATTCTTTGGAAGCTCATACATTTCAGAGCGTCTGTGCCATCAGAGAAATGGAGAAATTTTGGCAAAAGCAACGCTTACATAGACCACACTAGTAAAATTCAACTACTGCAAGGTTATGGAATAAGTTATGCGCTTCATTGGCGTGTGCATTCAGATCTGCAAACCCAAAAGTCCTGAGGCCACTCATGGATGACATGTCATGAATTACAGGTCAGAGTGAGTTATAGTCAGATCAGCCTACAGAGCATTAAGGCTGACATTGTAATATAATATAATAACACAATTACAGTTAAGGAAAAAAGGGTTAGGCAAATATTTGTAGGAAAGAATTAGATCTTTATGCAAGCTAAAACAATTAGTTCCTCCGAGGACACAAAGAATTCCGGCAAAATACAAAAATAAGAGGTACAAGTTCTCTCTCTTCTTCTGTAGCTGATATATTTTTTAAGCAAGGTACTCTCAGTGAGAGTACCTTCTTGCATATTCCCTCTGTGAATAAAAGTAATTTACCTTGCTCATTATGTGAGACGTTGAGGTGTTTTGATGTTTGGAGATGAAAATGCTTTGAGATGAAATATTCATCTTTTTAGTTGGCTTAATTATGTATGTGTCCACTGTCAAGTTGAAAACTGCTGCTCCTGTGAGGGATGTTTCAAGCGTACCTTTTTGCCATTGGCGCAGAATACATTACCTCCTTATTACAAGGACTGCCTGGCGTACACTCATATGCAACCTTATGGAAATATTAAATGAAGAGGCTGCACACCTCAATGGACACACTGAATAAGCATGAGCGTCTCTTGCTTGTGACTCATAATGTGAGGGCTGGGCTGATTGTCGTTTTTGACTCATGTGTTCCATTGTGTTAGCTACGACTTCTTGTCATTTCCAAAGCGTATCCCTGTACTGTTTGTTCTTTTATTTAAAAGAACCTTATTACTTCGGGGATACGATGTGTTTGGTGCTCCAACCTATGAGCAGATGGTGGAGCTGCCCTGGGTGAAAATTGCCTGGCTTTCTGAAAGTCACATCCCAGTGTGTGTGGCCTTGTGGTCATTTTGCACACCAGCTTGAGGTGTTTTCTAAGAGGCCACGTCGAAGGAGCAGGCCAACATTTTGGGAAATATTCAAAATGAGAGTGAGATGAGGAGAAACCACACCCATGTCTGTGCAGTACATATGAAACTACAGCTGCAGATTTGTATTAGCTATGTTTAAAGACTAGAGATGGGAAAACACCTAAATTCTATAGATTTATATAAAAGATAAATGAGACCTCTGGGTATGAAAAGTGCCTTGAAGCTGCATTCTGTTTAACAGCCAGCAGGGAGCAACTCCTGTGGTGGGAACAAGAAGTCTGACTGCATAGAAGTCAATGACAAAATAACCAGACTTCTCCTTTGATATGTCATCTCAGTGAATATTTTCAAATGAGTTTATTACCTCAAATGCTAGTTTCAACGCCTTTTGAATACAGCAATATGTTATGTTGGTAAATGGTAAATGGCTTACATTTATATAGCGCCTTTTTCTACCTTAGCAGTACTCAAGGCGCTTTACAATGTATTTCGCATTCACCCATTCACACGCACATATTCACACACCAATGGTGACAGAGCTTCCATGCAAGGGGCCTGCCTACCATTGGGAGCAACTTTGGGTTAAGTGTCTTGCCCAAGGACACCTCAGCATGAAGAGGGGCCGGGGATCGAACCGCCAACCTTACGATCAGTGGACAACCCGCTCTAACACCTGAGCCACAGACGCCCTATTTTGTAAATTGTAATCCCATTTTCGCAATAATAGATAGCAAAGCAGGGAATGTTTTTGGGCAGGGCTACTTTGTGATTGACAGGCTTATTGGCACGCTTGGTGTCCTTGAGTTTTCATTCAGATCCACCCCTCGCTTATTTAAGCCACATGCGGCCCAAAATGCTTCTCAGTCATACATGTTGTTTCAATCCATTATTATAAGGGCAGTAATTGATGAAGATGTTGGACCTTTAAGAAGCTTTGATTTGTGCATGCTTTCCGGACGGTGCCCAAATACAGTAGGAAGTTCTAAATCTCCCACTGTGCTTCACACACCTCGGGAACAATCACTGACATGGTCCTTCAGCCAAATGTGTAACTTGAGGCTTCAAAATGGGTCCACAAGCCAAACCGGGATGTCCTTTTCGCTACATTCATCTATGCTAAAACCACAACCCGACATTTTTACATTCTGGTATTTGGATGGATTAAACAAACAAGATATCAGTTAGTCAGCTTTAGGGATGCTGGTAGGCAGATTTTGTTACCCTTGCACAGAGTTTGCCTTGCTGTTTGTCCTTATCGCCGATCTTTATGCTAAACCAAGCTAACCACCTGCTAGCTTCAGCTACATATCAAATTAGCAATATGACAGTGGTGTTGACATTTTCTTCTAACTCTTGGTAAAAATAACCAAAACAAACAAAAAACAAAACACGAATATTTATTTAAAAAATTGTAATACTATTTTAGAACAAAACAAATGGAGCTTTAGCTTGAATATTAAGTAAAATGAAGGCTGGTGGAAGAGCTAGCTGACCTCTGTTCAACCTGAAAGCACATTCCTACCACTGTGCTAAACCTCACCAGTTCAGACATTTTATTTTATTTATTTTTTGTTTTTTTGTAAAAAAAACAATACCCAAAGTCTGTTTTTATATATATTAACAACAGAAAACGCTAATTAGTGAACATTAGAGTGCTGGTTGGTGTCTTTTTAAATGTTCCCCTATCCATGCTAAGCTAGGCTAATGACGTTCTGACTCCAGCTCTGCACCTAAAAGAATGCCTTTATGTTTTGGAAAACTCATGTTGCGTTACTTCAGACTATTATATATATTTGTTACATATAAAGCCATATTTGTTAGTTTAGCTCAGACTGAAAACAGGGGAAACATCTCATTTGTCTCTGTCTGAAGGTGAAACAATCTGTCTACCAACCCTTAAAGAACTCTAGGAAACCCATGCAGGCACATGGAGGACAGCGGACCAGCAAACCCACAACGCTGTGTTGAGACAATAGCATAAATCACTGTGCCACCATGAAAATACCTAGGAAATCTATCTGACTAATAAAAGCTGCATCAATATGACATCATGGCAAACATTCTGCAAAGCGGCCTTAAGTTTTCCGCAAAGGTAGCCAGAAGTCCACTGCAAGGTTGCCACACATCCAATCTGCATATGAAAGTAAGAGCTTGCTGCACATTTCTGGCAACACTGACAAAGGTTACCTCCAAGCGTCTGCCAGAAAACTATGAATAATACAATTATTGCCAGAAATGCTGTTGGTATCAATTATAAAGTGACATGTTTGCCTGGCACATTTGATACTAGACGTTTCCTAGAAGTGCAGCACTATTTACAGCTGACTGGTGGCAAACCTCTTGTTATTGCCAGGATGATGCTGGAAGTTAGTCAGTAGTCACCAACAGTGGCAAACTTTTAATACATTGTTTGATGAACCTGTTAATCTCATTTGTTTAATCTGTACAGAAATTACTATTGATATCTCAACATTTTGTTTATACTGATTTTCACTCTCAGAAATACAGAAATGTATTATCCACACATGTCCCAAAAAGAATGGGTATGATGGACAAACAGAGAGAAATACAGAAAAAAAAGAGTGCAATGTAAACTGATGGAGGATACGATTAGACATGCTTGTTGGATTATCTGACTGTGTTCAGTGTGAGCATCCTAGTATTTGTGCATTTGTGTTTAAGGTTTTCCAACAGCCTAACCTCCGCCTGGCTTTGTTGCTCTTCTGCTGTCCAAAGCATTGAAGTCAAGGCCCTTGTGCTCTTTCCAAAGCTGTAAAACATGAAAATGAAACACTAGTCTATCTTGCTTTCAGTGCTGTCCAGATGTCACATTGAGTTTTGATGCCGGTGCTCTCCACATGTTTCTAATAGGGACTTTTGCTGCATGCTTGGCTTACACCTTTGGGGTAAATACTCAAGAGGTGATCAGGGTGAAGAGATAGGTTAAACTACATGTGTTTAAAGTGCACACACGTGAGCATGCCTTAAAGGAGGAAATTCTGTACCTAGAGATTTTTTAATCTCAGGTTCTCTTCTTGACAAACACCATTCTAATCATCTATATATCCACATATATATAACTTCCCCCAGCAGAGATGTTCAGGCCTACAGTAAGTGCATTATGCATATTCTATACAGAACACTGTCCTTTTAAGTACAGCCAGGAAAGGCATTAGAGTATTTCAGTGTTCAACCAAATCTTGCAATGCATCACTGATAATTTCCATAATATAACTGCAAAAATCCCACTTGAATTCCTAAAACCTTTCCACATCAGAGCACTGACTGCATCTACTGCTGTGTGAGTTTCCCCATGCTGAACACTTCATTACAAACATTAAACGAGTGCTATCTCTGTACATGTTTATTTCTAAAGCCTTCCTGGTTGTTATGTTATTATTGCAGTCATTTCCTGCGCTGGAATTTCATTTTGGGGCTCCCCTTTCGCTCCTAAAACTTACCAGCAGCCCGTCACCCTTTCAGCACCTCTCGCTGGCTCTTGTAAAGGTGTGGGTGGCCATGGTTGGACCCTGAAGTGGTCGCACGGACGCTGAGCTGTGAAATTACATTAAGCCGCCAGGCTAAGGCCCATGGCAATCCTCCCTTAATGAAAACTGTTTCACAGCGCAGGCTGCTCGGAGCACCGGAGACAATCTGTTTGACAACCAGGGCTTAATATGGAGAGGTTGAGTAAAGGGACACCATAGTAATTGCTGGCATTTTGGATGTTCATTTATAGTGCGCAGCCGCTATTCATAAGCAGAGAAAAATGTTCTGATGTTCTGTAAGTGCGTGTGGGAAAGGAGTAGGTGTGTGGTATTCATATTCATCCAGTGAAAACAGCAGTGGCCTATCACAGATTGAAACATAAGCACACACAAACATAAACCACCCACGCACTATTTACTCATAGAGCTCCACCATTGTACCTATATAACAACCACGTCTCAGATGTATTTCCTTGTAATGGAAATGTGGCGTATAGATTCTTATCATCAGGTGGGAATGACGCAGAATAACTGGGTTTAAAAAGGTCACACAATATTCATCAATGAAAGGTGAGCTCCATTATAGTTCTGGAGCTGCCACATTAAATTTAGGTGAAGTGGAGAGGAAGAGCAGGAGAAAATTCTAAATAAAAAACACTGCTGCTGTTTGACTGAGATCAATATTCACCCTTTTGCCAGTAAAATTGTAGTAAATGTAAGTCTGTGGTCCTTGAGGTGTTGAAAA
Source organism: Dascyllus trimaculatus (assembly GCA_024666655.1). Taxonomy (NCBI): domain Eukaryota; kingdom Metazoa; phylum Chordata; class Actinopteri; family Pomacentridae; genus Dascyllus; species Dascyllus trimaculatus. Next base: position 24,046,755 of record CM045466.1, on the reverse strand, counting down.
ATTACATTTAAAGCTGCACTAATCAATATTTTTATAGTAACAATGGATTGAATAACAATGTGAGGTAGTCAAAGGAGCTACTGTCGATCTCACTGAGATATTTTCCCAACGCTGATACTCCATTACTCAGCTGCATCTACAGAGCTTCTTCACTTCCTCTAACACATTGTTTTGGTGTCATCAACCCTGTTTCCAGCCACAGTAGGCAGTGGTTGTCTGTGAAGTGGCTCTGATATACCAACAGTACGTTACCTGCCCTCTGCTCCACTGCTGTGAACACGGTGGATCATTTAGCAGCTAAACGGTCAGATATTGTTCTCAGGAGTTGATGGAAACCAAAACAGAGCTAAAAGGAGAATGATCATTGGACTCAGCAGATGGTGAGAAACACCACTCCAGATGGATGCTAAACATGCTCCAGGTCTGATGTTTTCTGATTAATGTGCTGCTTTATACTAGCTCATTTCCAGTGACAGTTTTGAAGATGATAATGTGTAACAATAGCTGAGGTTTTATATAAAAACAATGAACAACAGCAGCTCAGACAAAACCAGTGTCACTATTACTCTACATGATCCATGGTGCATATTAGGAAGAGTGTTGCTTTCCTCTATAAATCCAATGAAATGCCATTTTTAAATCTCTTCAGCGCTCCACTCAGTTCCACCAAAAGTTACGTCCACTGCATTTTAAAACAAAAACAATCTCCATCTAAAGAAGCATTTCAGCAAAGTTTCATGCTGTCCATGCTAAAACGCTTGAAAACACATATCACATGACCATCGACTTGACTTGTCTTGAATAATAGCTTACCTCCTGTGCATGTGAACAGAAGTAGCCTGATGAAATGCAGAACTGTACTGCACAATTGCTGCTAGCACAGACAACAAGGTCTGCAGCACCTTAAACTTATCATTCATGTTGAATTACCCTCTGATGAACAAGGCTGATAGCTTGGTTTTATTCTGTAAAAGGGTCATGTGATAGGGGCTTGACGAATCAGGGAAGGGCACGTAGTGACTGATGAGACCGGAGTCAAGAAGCAAACTTTTTATTGTTTCAGAAAGTATATTTTGCCTGTCTAGACTAAAATACAACCCCAGAGTTTTCATACTGAAATGCAGCATTTCCAAAATCTCTATTTTAAAAGTTCTAAAATTCTGGAGTAGTGTGGACGCTCGGTGAAAACATACGAGAAACTGTGCATTTTAAAATGAAACTGTAGTAGTGTGGACGCAGCCTCAGAGACATATCTGTACTTGCTTACATGAAACTGAAACTGCCTGCATGGGTAGACCTCATTCTGCATTTTTTTGTTGCCGTCCCTTTATAAAACTAACTTCAGAGCCCAGTTTCAATTCCAGACAGATAAAAACTGTCAATCCTTTTCTAAACAGAGCAGAAAAGAGTCTGCAAAACTTGTCTTTGCTGCATCACCAGCTCGATAACATCTTGTCGCGGCACCACACCTCAGTTCACACGTATTATTTCACCACAGACCAGTTTTAACTATGAGAGAAGATGCCTCCAAAAATAACACCTTGATAGACCAAGTTTGACGTCTTCACCGAGAGCACAAAACGCTGTTCCAGCCACAAGGACAAATGAACAGTAAAATGCAACAGGAGCTCCAATAAATACAGTATAAATTTAAACTGGGCTTTCCAGAGGATGGCTGTCTCCGTCTGACAGTCCCAAGAGGAGGAAGAAGACTGGGGCAAGCCTGTCTGGAGCGCTGAGGTGCTGCGAGTGCATTCATGTGTACGTGCATGCATGTGTGAGGATATGTTCACACACACGTCTCCCTAGCCAAAACAAGTATATATCTTGGCCTGCTGTGTAGACAGGCAGCGTTACGTTCACCCGCAGGTCAGGAGCTCTCTGCCCCGTGGCCACCCACCCCTGTGGAATCATGGGAGTGGGGGAGTCTGAGTCTGCGAGGGGCCCTCTCCACCCCCGGTGCACACTAATCCTCCCTGAGAGTTATTATCTAATCCTGATTTTTGAAAGAGAAAGGAAATACAATAAGGGAAATCTTTATAGCTCAGTTCCCTCCTGTTTCTCCTTAGATTAAAGGTGCGCTGCGCTGATTTTACAAGTGAAAATCAGTTTATTTGTAATGGCGAGAACAATTCAGCCTGAGAAAACAGTTCTATAATGTTTTCTATGGCTCTGGAGGAGCTTTGTAAAGTCTGAAAGAAGTCTGAGAAAATAATTTTTTTTACCATGATGGTCGCCATGGTCATACAATTGCAGTTTATCAAAAGTCTTTACAGCATTAGAAACTAAAGTAAAAGGCATGGATGTTTATTAAGGAGTTTAAATTGCATAAGTGCACAGGCCTCTCACACTTTGAAAAACTGCAGTCTGCTGCTACATCAGCTCATCTACATGCTGATTGTCCCGTCGGTCTGTGGCCCCCTTCAGAACTCTAGTGATTTAACATTGTAGTTCCAGAAAGAGTCATTAAGAGGCCAAAATCAAAGTAATCCAGGCTGAAATGTCCTGACTTTTAGTTCCTAAGGGTCAGAAACAATAAATCCTACACTTCCTATAATGCAGTTTGATAGCATCTCAGACCCTCCCTGTCTGGTGGAGGAAGTGCTCAGATCCTGGTGTAAACGTAGTAAAACTGCCACGATGAAAATGTTCCTTTACTAGATGTATCTTTTTGAGAAACTTTAGTATCAAAAGTAAAAGAAACAGCTCTGCAGACTAGTGACTATTACAGTGTTATAGCTGTATTTAATAATCCTTTCATTACATATTGTATTTTGTTAAGGTGGGGCTACACTTCTTTTAAAGTGTTTTATATAGCCTTGGATGGATTATTAAACAACAATGCATAATAATCTCAGAACACGTTATGTTTTTTATGTGCAAAATCTTAATCTGTGAACAGTATCTACGGTTTCTCTAAATACCTATTATATAGCAACTATAGTAAGAATTGTAACATTTATATATAAATTCCAGTAAAGCAAAGAGATCAAGTGGCATTAAAAGGGACTAAAGCAACACACCTCAAATGTGTACCTATGTCTGCAGTTGAGTAAACATGCTAAGTTAAATTACACCAATAAATGCTCTGCTATTTCAAACCTCATGCCTCCTCTACTAATGCAGGCATCCTGTTAAAAACTTCATCCCAGTTTTTGTTTTAGCTCCAAACAGTCTGTCCATCAGTATTCACAGGCTGATCAGTCCTCCTCATGATGAGCACACTGAGCTGTTTAGAGTGAGTGGAGCGCCCCTTAATAGAGGCAGCTTATTCAAATGTCAGTTTTCTGTGTTTTGCTTCTGTCCTGCTCACCTTTCTCCAAACTCTGATATCCGAGGTGTGGCTCACTCCAACAAGCCTGTCAGCTACTTCCTGTCTTGAGGAAAAAATCTATGGAGGAGGACGGAAGTGAGTTGAGATTGACATCTAGTCCTCAAAACAGCGCATTGTTAAGTTTCGGAGTGTGACAGCCCGCATTCAGCTACTGCTGAATACTTGAGCCGATATTTGTTTTAGGAGTTTCCCCACGGGACCGACTTGACCTCAAGAGAAAGACATGAGAAAATTCTCAGGCTTGCAGTGAGATCTGTTTATTTGCTGTGAGCCAGACCGTTAAAAGCAGCAGCTTTTATAAATCAAAAACTGGCTTTTCCTCCGAACTCTGCTCGTTCTCTCAGCTCTGACTGTGCAGTGTGGTGCTTCACTTGGAGGCTGAAATTGATCTTTTCTCATCTCCACAGTATCAGTTGCACTGAAGGCTCCACCTGAGCACTTTTACACTCTGTGTGTGTGAGTATCTTTTAGCTGGGTAACAGTGTTGGCTGCAGCCGAGCAGAATGGCAGTGATAGTGTTGTGTGGGGGTTGGTGGTCTGCGAAAGGGGAGGAGGACCTCACATTTAGCTGCCGTCTCTTGGGGGAGATTAAGCAGTTTAGTCTTTGCTGCGTCTCTCTCTATCACTGCCACTGCCTCCTGCTTCCACTCTCTATTTGGAGCAGGGCAGGGTGTACCTTTCCGTCGTCCTCCTTTTTGCACTTTCTGTTCCTCTCTTCTACTCTCGTTTCCTCTGCTCCTTCGCTCGCTTGTTTTCTTTCCATCCATCCTGCCTACTTGTGACACTCTGAACTCTGTTGCTTTCTCCCAGACTGTTTCTGTTTTACACCCTCTCTCCCAGGTTTTTTTTTTGTTGCACTCCTCCGACCTCTGGACATCCAGCTGATTCTCTTAGCTGACAGCCCAGATGGCACAGAGTTAGTGGGGATGTGCTCCCTCCTCCTCCACAGCCCCCAGCCCCTCTGTCCCCTCTCACCGATAGGCTGCTCCAGCTCGGCCATCCCACAGAGCTGATCCCCTGCTCCTGCATGGAGCACCATGGAGCTCAACCACTGCTCACATTAATCTCCTAAACGATCCTGGACCTAAGAGGATCAATACTCATTTTCAGGGAGCAGCATGATCCCTTAATGTAGTGGAGGATGGCTGCTTATCCTTCACTCTTTCCCCCCTCCTTTCCTCTGTTTTAACTCCCCATTGGACGAGCAAGAGTCAGCCTTTCATTTCATTTCATGGCCCACTTTAGTTAAGACAATATCTCGCTTTTATTGCTGATGTCATTATTCAGGTGAACAGCACCTGTATGTCCTCTTCAGGGGGATTTGAGAGATCCTCTTGATAAAAACTGCATCTGTCTTCATAAGCCGAGGTATTATTTTTAGTGTGAGCTGGTTGTTTTTATGAAATTAGATCTATGTCTTGTAATTGCCCTCTCTGACCCCACATTCATCCAAATCATAGCGGGGTCGCCAGGGCACCTACATGTGTCTAACAACATGACCAGCGGCGTGTATTTCCCATTGGTGGCTGTATGAATTTGCTCCAGTACAAAATACACAGAGATCTGCCAGAGAAAATAAATCACCGTTTTACTCCAGTTGCTCTGAAACACATCAGAGATGTCTTCAGGCTATTTCGTATTAGTAGTGGTCGTATAATTGTTATTCTTTGTTTTCCACAGACGCTGAAAAATGACTTCATGCTAATAGCGGCATGATCCAAGGAAAATGGGAAAGATCTGACTTTCCATTGGATAACAAGCATCCTATTTTTCCAGGCTCCGTGTGCAGGGAACACCGCTCCGACCGCACGGTTAGCCGAGCGTCTCATCATTGATCTTTGCTGATGCAGACTGTTTCTGGGGCCTTTTTCATCAGGAAAGGTATATAGCAGGAGAGGGAGGGAGAGGGAGAGAGTTGGGCGCTCTCCCCTCACCATGCTTCTCTCAGGCAGCCTGTCTATTGGTAGAAGAGGCCACCTGGAGCAAGTTTGGAGGTGTTGTTTATGCTAAAGCTATTACTGTGTGTCTGGGCAGCCTGCCCTGAGAGCTGGACCGCTCTGCTGCTACTGAATTATTCACCCCTGAGATCTGCCATCCCATGTATACAAGCTGTCACATGTAGCTGAATGATAAGCTGATTGTCCAGCAATGAGGAGTTTGTTACCTTGTGTCTGTAAATACTTTACAGGGCAGATTTACATCAAGCTGGTGACATAAAATGCTGTGTATGGTTAAACGATGAAATCTAGGAAGTGTAATCTAAATATATCTTGCAAAGTGGTACTTTCTCCCTGCTCCTTAAATCATTTCCAGTGATTACAAGATGTCACGCTCCCATTAAACAGTCCATCCTCACAATACAGGACACCCAAATTGAGGCAAAACTGGGTTACACAGTCGAGCTGTCACAATAGACTGAATGATGACAACATCTTACATACCAGAGATCCAGGCAGCAGAAACCTTATAGTCATCTGCTTCGAGAATAGCCACAGCCTCGCAGCAACTGCAGCTCCTCTGACCTATAATTGCAAGTCATGGGACCTCAAGCATCACTTCATCCTCTGCCGCGTTTCTAAACTTCATCTTTGCCGTCACTACAAGCATCCAGAAGAATTCACCTCAAACATGTGATCCGGGATTTTTCATTTCCACTTCCACAGAGCTTAGTGTGATAAGCGGCGCGTCTGTGTTTGTGTGTGAGGGTTTGGTTCTGATTGGACGCAGTCTGAACCTGCTGATTGTGCTGGCATGTCTGCGTCCTCTTCATCACCGCTGCAGTGAGCTCGGCTCGGGGAGAACAGCAGGGTCTTTCTTTAGGTGGAGGATTGAATCAGTGATGACAGTCTCATGACCTCCTCTTCTAACACACACATGCTCTGTCTGCTGCACTGCTGCTGGGCTTCACACACACAGGAACACATACATTAGAACACAATGTCAAGGAAAAATGTCATAAAGCTGTTTATCATGACATCATATGCACATGGGTGGTGCCATGTAATGTGTGTGTGGACTATATTCTGTAGTAAAGTATGATACTCTACATAAACAAACCAAATTAAATTAAAATTCAAACTTGCATGATAAAAACAAACAGGAAACGAATGTCAAAATGAGAGAAGTAAAGGTGCTAACTAGAAACAAAACTGGTTCCTTGCAGTAATTTGCTATAGAGGAACCATTTTTAGTTCCATAAAGAACCTCCTACCCTTTAGAACCTCTTTAAAGAACCTCCAAAGGTGCCTCACAGAACCATCCAAACATAGTATGTTTAGGCACCATTAATTGTGGTCCAAAGAACTTTTACAAAAAAAATACAGCCATTTTCAAGACAGTGCTTTGTGTAATCACCTGGCTTTATTTTGAAAATAGGTCTTAGTAATAGGTTTTCAGGAAATAAAGTGAATAGTAAGAATCTGCAGCATTTCTGGGTCCCTCCAGGTAGAACAGATTTGATATTTTGGCTTCTGGACTGTTTGTCAGACAGAACAACTTGTTACATGATGCATGTATCACTGTTTTCTGGCATTTAATGACTGATCAATAGTAATAAACAAACAAACCAACAAAGAAGTCAGACACAGCTGTATAACTCCAATACAAATGAAGAACATTTAGCACTTTAAAGGACCACATAAAGTGGAACCATCCCCTAAATATAGATTATTATGTATTTCTCTGACAGTAGTTTGGGTATTTTGTAGTTTGTGACAAATACTAACTCAAACTAGCACAGTCACTAACTCTATCACCTAGGCCTGTACCTTTTAATTAGCACCACCACAGACAGGAACAAACAGCAGCGCTCTGCTCTGAACACACGGTAACAGGAGCGGCGCAGGTACAGCGGGGCTCCGTCCGGTCCTCCCTCTCTCCGCCGGCTCTCCGTGCTCGGTTCAGGCAGCGTGGGTCGGGGAGGTGCGGGAAGGTGATGTCGTAAAGCTGAGTGTCGTAAACCAGGTGCGGAGAAGGGGAGGTGAAGGGGAGGGAGGAGGAGGAGGAGGGGGAGAGGGGGTGAGAGAGGAGGTGACTCTCCGGCAGCATTTAGACACAACGAAAGGATCATGGCGGATGGCCCCAGGTGTAAGCGCAGAAAGCAGGCGAACCCGAGGAGGACCAACGGTGAGTAAAACTACTTCGGAAGCGGAGCTTTTCTTTCGGGGAAGCGGTCTGGAGGCTGTTCTGTCAGCCGGTAATTTTATCCAAAAGTTTGGCAGCCCAGAAGTCCGGTTTTTAGTAACTGAAAGTGCTGGGAAGTAGCAAGTGAGCGCTGTATTCCAGCCCTATGTGGTGTACCGTTATACCTGGGTCGCGTCTCTCCCTCCGCCTAGCGGTCCGCTGCACCGGGGACCGTTATACGCACCTCACTCCGGTATGAGTGGAGCCGCTTTTGTCTCCACTTTGCACCGCTTTATTTTTTTTGAATACACTTTGACCCTCTTCATAGACTCAGCATTCATTGATTTAGTTGCGTTCTGTCGAGTTTTTGAGCCTCAACTAAACTCGGACCTGTTTCTGAGGGGAAACGGGCTACCTGATTGTAGTTGCGGACCTCAGCGGACTGTTTTTAACTGTTTGGATTTTTAAAAAAAATAAATAAAGCAGAGTTTTATCGAAGACGTTGTTTATGTGTGTGAAACAGAGAGAACACAACTGTTTGTTCTTTCTCTTGCTCACTCGTAGCAGGTAGCGATAGGACACTGTTGCTGCACTACGAGGGGCTCACATTTAGCCTCATCTATATCCGCCTGTTGTTTGGTTTAAATTAGTTTTGTTTCACCGACGACACCGTTAGGATGTTTACAGTCACAAAACACAAGAAATGTGTGTTGCTGTGTTGAAACACGTTTCGAACAGTTGCGTTTTTCCTCCTCTTGTAACTTATCGGAGTGCTTCAGCTCAGCGCGGCTCACATTGTTCCCGGTAAATGTTCGGTGTGACAGAGAGTTTAACGGCTCGGTAGAACATGGATGGTGATGAGCTAACCGAGGTTCCGGAGAACGAGGAATATCTCACGCGCTGTTTGTGTGAGCAGCGCGAGCGCAGCCCATATAAGGACAGCGGATCCTCTCCTGTCGCGCGCTGGGAATCCTGATTCTTGTCGGACGGTGGACGCGACAGAGTGTCTTCACTGTCTCTGCTCCTCTGTGTCCGAGCGGCTTGTCTTAACAGCATATAACTACATTTTACATGGCTACAGCAGTTTGCCTACGTTTTATAATTTCGGTATGAGGATCTTGGGTTTTCGCGCACCTTATTGTGTTGAGAAAATGTTTACACGGTTACAAAGTGCCGCTACATAGCTGCTTTGTTAACGTATTTTCATTTTCTATTACGCACGTAAATGTTCGTTTTGTTTAATATTCGGGACTTTTGCGAGTTGTTAACGGCTCATTTTCTACTATATTCCGCCTTTTTATTTGTTACGAATCTTTATTGTTTACTCTTCATAACCTTTTCTCTTTTTTAAAATTGACAAAAACAAGTTGTTTTGTCGCGGCTCTGACAACATGTGGTGTCCATATCAACTAGTCCTTCTCATGTGTTAGCCTGTGCCACCCAGTGTAGCTTAAAGGAACTGAGGTAATGCAGGAATTTCGGTGTTATTTCACTTAGTAAGCGCCGATTGCTCATGTGGTGCTAAAAACGGTACTTCGTGGGTGGAAAAATGCGACCAAACGGTGCTGTGTGTTGCGGGCTGGCTGTCGTGTGAATTTTCTGTGGATACCTGATGAGTGATGTGGAGAGTGGCTTGTTTTTTCCCCTCCAATCGGCGCTTTTAATGTTTTCCATTGTTACTTTTTAAAAATCTTTTTTTTAATAGGGTGTGTTCAGCTGTGTGTTAAACTCCTGAAGCGAAATATTCAAGGTGTGGACACACCTTAGATAACGGTTCTACTGTCCAGGTGTGGATATTTCTCTGCCTTGTGGGAAGGAAGTCACTCTTTTTATTACTTTTTCCAGGATATCTGTCTTTTGTTGCTTTTTTCCCCTCCTCACTTTAACTTAACAGGGTTTTATTAGACGTTTCTCAATGATGGCACAGCCCTATTGATATTTAAAGTCACATCCGTAACCAAACAGATGTGTTCCCTGTTGCTTTGCCTCATTTGCATTTACTTCAAAGTGCTGTCAAGGTCCGCTTTTAAGTCCTCACTTCCTACCACCTTCTGACAAGACAGGTGATCTGTCATGTAAAAACACCTCCCTACATTTTGAGAGGTATTCCTCAGTGAAGATAGATGACATTGAAGGCTGGTGTTGTATGTTGTCACAGCCTTGGTTTCGTTATAACAAGTTTTAATAAGGGCTGCTGTCTCTCCTTAATTATAAGAGCCCATTGCCTGCTCTTATAATTAAGGAAGCCCTCAAGTTGTGCCCAGCTTGTTATGGTCAGTGACTTTGCCAGGTTCCTGGCTAGCAGGGGGAGCTGAGATCAAGGTGAGCTCCATTCCCTGCTGTAAACAGAGAGGTGTTAACAGCCTGCAGGACGACAGGTGTTTGCAATCGGCGGGATACTATAGCTTCCTTTGTCGCTTCTCACCAGTCAGCTCCCCTCAGGAATAGCAGTCGTTCCCTGCAACGGTAATTTAACACAGCAATTTGGGAATAGAGGAATGCGCCCGGTATTAACATTCTTTGCAAAAATAAACAGGGCTGTGCTGGGACAGCTTTGTGCCCAATACTTGCAAGGTGCTGTCTATGTTTTCAGAACAGTGCCAAGGAAATACTTTGAAATGAGTGTGCTCACAGGTAGCTAGGATTTCTGTTTATTTGACAATATCACACGGGTCATTTGTCTCATCCCTTAATCTGTCTTTCTCTCTTCTCTCCCCCTGCATTCCTCCCTTCCTCTCCCTCTCTCTCCGTCTCTCTTTCTGAGGCGTACTCACACTTGCACCTTGATGAATCATCCATCAAATAAGGAGAATGAGGTTGTGGGCTTGGCACTTGGCAGCAACTCATGTAATGTTGAAGAGCATGTTTATTGGCCTGGTAAAACTATACTTAAACTATACTTAGTGTCCTGGACTCTCTCACCCTGTCTAGAAACCATTGAATACAACCACATGCTGTATGTTTGTGAGAGAACAATAAAAAACAATGGTTTAGCTGTAGCTACAGCTTGTGCTGTGAAACAAGCAATGTTTTGAGCTATAGTGAAGGAGGTGGGGATTGGCTCTGTAGCTCCGCATGCCACTTCTGCATTTTAAAAGACATCTGTTTACATTTAAAAGGTCCACCCCTGTTGTGTGAAGAGTTTAGCAGAGGAGGAAATTTTTCATTTATCTCACTGCTTTTCACCAACTTCCTCAGCAGCTTCATTTGAAAGTGCCAAGTAAGAAGAAAATCCCCCCGCCTCCGCTCTCACTCTGTCTCTTCACTCACACTCCTCCTTGCTAGAGCTTGTTCTTTATTTCGGAGGGAGGGGGTTAAGACACAGTAGCCAGGGGTGCTGTTGATTGCCCCCTGACCTAGGCACCCATGCGTGCTTAGAGTATGACTTCACTTTCCCCCCTCTGTGCCATTGTGAGGCTTCCAGCATGTCCAATTGTGTTTGTGTTTAAGTCTGTTCAATGACAGGGGAAGAGCGGAGGAGGAGGGAGGGTTGGAGCTGCTGCTTTGCTCCCTCCTTCTCTCCTTCCATTCCTCTCTGACCCCTTAAACTGTGGGCTCCATGTTCCCTGTGGAGTCGAAAAGGGGGTGGTGGGGGTGGGGTGGTAGAGAGAGTTGGTGAGAGGTGGCGGAGGTGACTAAAGAATTAGACAACAGGTGACAAGTGAGGGACTGGTGCTGGCAGATGTAAAGCATGATGCACATGGCAGCTATCTCCCAGACGTCTGTGGATTTCAGGATCAAACCTGAAAACCCAAAATGATTTTAAACCCCAAGTAGGTACAGTTTGCCTTCTTTTGCTTTTTTGCTTTTATTTAAGTGTCTGGGAAAAAAAAAAGTTTTGTTTCAGTTAAGCTTCATTTCCATCAGGGTGGGAAAAGGCCTGTCCTCAGCTGACCATTTGGCGGAATTAAAATTATGTGATGTACGACCACACTCCCACCTCTGTTAAGGCAGCTTAATGATTAGCTACTCCCATGGAGGCTGAGAGCATTAGCCTATAAAAAGGTGCTCTCCCTTCATAAAGAAGGAGTTTTAAACCCAGAGTCAGTTTCAGTAACCCCCTTAACTGCGCTTGGATGTGCTTTATTGGGGTTTGTGTGGCTGAATGCTTAAATGAACCATTGTGTGTTCAGGCTTTAGTGAGAAAGCCTGAGGAGAAAGAGCCTAGTTACCTTTGCAGTTTGCCTGCTCTACCTCATACACTTTCAGTGGCAGAAGAAAAGGGCCATTCAGCGGGCCCGGCATGGGGAGGGAGAGCCCTTTTCACACTCAGCTTGTGGGAAACTTCTCCTCCATACTGTGCATGCCATTTGCATATGACCCATTCTTTTCCCAAAGGTCCCCGTGAGGGAGGAATCTGTGGAACGTTCGCAGAATTCATCAAATCCCTCTCTCACGCGGCCCTCGGGCTCTCAAGGGCCTGCGTTGCAGCACTCTGTTTGACATTTTTGTCTTGGAAATGTAGCTTACGTCTGCGTCACGCTTGCTCGCCTTAATGTTAACACCAACGCATCCCCATGGCATTTCTGTCCCATGTATTTTAAAGTGGCAATGTGTGCTACCCAGTATGCTGTTTTTAATGTCAGGGTGAAGGCTTAATTTGGCACAGCAGGCAGGAGTTTCCCCAAATCCCCAGCATGGGCCATGATCTGCATGACAGCCTCGGAGGCTCCCTAACTGATGATGACGCAGCCATACGCAGATCACCAACACTGTCCCTGAAAGGACACAAATATCCTGGAGTTGCTGACTTGGGGCTGGGGTAATGGGGGTAGTATGGGGTAATACCCGGATGAGACGGTGGGAGCTTGTAGCAGCATATCAGCTCAGTGAACTGAACAAAAACACGACCGTTGAAATGGAGCAACCCCCCCACGCAGAATAGCAGCATGGGTTGCTTCTCTCCAGCGTGAAAGATCATTTGGTGCTGTAGTAACCAGAGGTGCTGCCTTGACGCGACACAACATGTGCAACTGCATCTACACTGACATGCTTGTTGTTGTTGAGTGAGATGTGTTGGTCTGCAACAGCACTAACAGCCTTGACCCTAACACAGATACTGACACAGAAAGTGGTGTAGGCTGGTATTTGATGCAGTGGAGGGAGGAGAGCTCAGTTAAGTGTATCATGTAAGGTAACTGAGCAGAAAAGCCTCCTTTGCCCTCCTTTCCTGACTCCAAAGCAGTGAGTCATGGGCAGACAGGTGTATTTGCAACCTTATGAACTCTCCAACTTCTTTTTCTTCGTTCTTTTCTTTTCTTTTCCTTTAGCCATTCCATGTTCCCTCCTACTCTCTCCCTCCTTCCCTACAGGTGTGGGGGTGAGAGACAATATTCTCTAGTCGTGTGTATACTTCAGGGAGAGATTTCCTTTAAATTGTCATCTGGGTGGAGGTAAATATTGTGTACAGTGTGTCCAGCGCTGTCAGTTAATGTGTGTTTTTAATCATCTGTTTGGTGGCTGCTATTCAGGCCCACATTGAGTCCGTTTGGGTCTGTCTGCAGACCCCTCCTTGTCCCCACAACATCACCACCACCACCTCCTTCTTTCCCTTCCCGCCCATCTATCCCCACCCCTCCTTGGGATCCTCAGTGGAGCGGTTAATGAAAAAGACTGGACTGACACAATAGGCAGAAGGCGGGCCTGGTAAGGGGCTCTTACACCAGCTTGTGTTTGTGGCAAAAACTCATCAGGGCGACCCTCTGCTGTAGCTTCACTTCAGACCACCTGACTGCTAGTTTTTGTCTTTTTGTCATGTTTTTTTACACTGATGTTGGATGTCTAGTCCTTTTTAAATGTGCTTGACCTAATTATCATCCCACAGTGTCTCTGTCTACAGGGATGAAATTAGATGACATCAGATGAAGAGTAATCCGCTGCCATGTATTGTGCTTTGAACACAGCCTAGTGGCTGGCTTTTTGCCAGCCCCTTATGATGACCATATTGATTTTCCTCTCCATAGCACACAGAACTGATAATGGCCCTCCTGAGGGGGTACACATTCATATTCACATTCTGATTTTAGTAGCACAGCCTGGCTGTGATGTCCCAAGGGCCATAGTGACTAACAAATCGAGTGCCCCTATGTCCCCCAAGCCCGTACATTGAGCTAGCTTGGCTAGCCTAGCCCTGTGACAGCTCCAGCAAAAAAAAAAAAACCTTAGTCACCCTGTTTGTTAGTCAGAGAGAAGGCCGGCTGCTATGCTGAATGTCAACATGGATAAACATCCACACAGGATTAATGAGTGGAGAATGGCCAGCCTGAAAACAGAGGGAGGGCAGAATAGAGGGAAGCATGGAGCATCCACATTGCCCCGTTTAACCCATGAGCGTTTTGTTGAGGTCCCCATGACCCCACCAGCATGACCTAACTGAAGGAGGCAGCCAAGCCCAGACACACTAAGTGACTGTTATCTGAAAGAAACTACAGAATGTCTTTGTGAATGAAAAATACAAAGTAATTCAAAGGACAGAATACTGCTACTGTCTTTATAGCAGTAAACACATTTTAAAAAGTAGAAGTATTTTCTTTCTGTACTTAGTGTAACTATAGAGATTTACTGCATTTATCAATAATATTAGTGTTTGTAGTGTACAGTTGTGTCTTTCCTGGTGAGTTTGCATTGTGAATTTCTTCTTTAAAGAGACGAAACAGGGCTTTATTTAAATAAATACCTGTTATTTAATGATAAATGCATATATAAATAGTTGGTTTCCTTTGTTTTTTGGTTTCTCATGTCTACCACCTGAGTGTCTCTGTTAACTCTAATATTGCAACACACAGATCTGGATAATCATTAGACTACTGTGACCCCCCGCTTTCTGCCTCTTCCTTTGCAGTTCTTGGTGGAGCCATGCTGTTTTATTCTTAAGGTTGTATTGGACTGCTATTTGGTTGATTTGATGCCAGTTAGCAGTGGGTCTCTCACTGTATCCCTCTTTGTTGAACACTAAGATGGCTGTCATTGCAGTTCACTTCTTTTAGGTATCGTTAAGTGCTAATTTAGTTTGAATTAGTTGTTAACTTTACATTTACAACTTATGCAACAGTAATGGTTATCGAGTGTAAATTTAGTAATTTTCAGACATATTCAGTGTTTTATATCTTGAATTAATATAAGACCTTTTTATGTCTTTTACATGATGCTGTAATTATTTCACAACTATGATAAACTTCATACCAACATTATCAGTGTTGAAGGCCAGCTGTGTAGACTTTGCAAACAGATGGTGTTATAATTAGTTTCAAAGCTGTAGTGTGTGTTATAGTTAACCTTTTGGATTTGATGTTTTGTACAGCGGGGTTAGGGTTAGGCTTGTGTTCTTGCTTTTACTGACCAATCAATAAAATTAGGCTTTTACCCCCCAAAACACCTGCAGTGCACAGAAGAAGACCTTCAAGAACAAAGTACATAGTACATTTTTTATACTGGGTCTCTCTGACTCTGGGAACTGAAATTAAGCCAGTAACCTTTGACTTGTCTCGGCCCACCTGTCCTGGCTCAGCTCCCTTCTACCAGTGTTCAGGTGTTTACAGTAAAAACATAGTGGGGCCTCCCCAAGCACATTTCATAAATATGTGTGTGTGTGTGTGTGTGTGTGTGTGTAGTGGGTAGTAAAGGGAAGGGAGCAGATACCCTCGTATCTCCATGACCAGGCAATCCTACATCTGTCTTCTTACTCACGCTGACAGGGCCCTCCCCTCTCTCGTTACAGTGGCGCCGGGACTTTTGCCCGCAAGTCAATGAAGCATGGCCTCTAATTGATCATGTTTGGAGTTGTACAACATTATTAATTAGTGCTTGCTCATCACTTGTTTGTTTGTTTGTTCCTACTGTTCCCATTATAAAACCCATCATTAGTTGTATGATGTGTTAGCTGCATGCCAGTGCACTTACAACATCAACACAGCCACACGCTATTGTCCCACCATCAGCCTTGCTTCAGCAACCTTCTAATTCTCTCCTTCTCCTAAAGTTTCTCACTCATGAGTCCTATGTATTCTCTCCTTTTCTGTCTCTCATTCGGCTCTGGCAGCTGTCTTGGCTCTGTTTCTCCAGCACCAGCAGGTGCTGTAGGCATGCAGCAACTCAGCTATACAGCACTCATAAATAACACCTGACAAAAGTATGAGAGAGCCAGAGCTACAGCCAGAGTGAGGGAGGGAGGCAGAGATTGAAAGTTTCCTCTGGCAGGAGAACAGGGTGTGGCTCACGGTCAAATGCTGGCCTTCTCAAGAAGGACATGTTCAGAATAGTGAGTGAAAATGTGAGAGGAGCAGAGAAAAGAGGTGGAATGTGAGCGTTTTTTTACTGTGAATGTGTGAATGTGTTGCCTATTCTTCTGAAGTTTGCACTTCTCCTCAATGCCAACTTTTCAATAAACCCCTTTCATGCAAATTTCTAGTAAATGGATCTTTTTTAACACAAGGCCAGCACTAAGTGACTGGTTAAGTAGGAACTTGAATTTGAAGGAAGGGAGCATTATCTTTTCTGTAATTAGGATGTAAGAGCTTGGAACAATGTTAATTGTGCTCTAAAAGCAAATGAAGAGGTCAGAAAAGAAATTATATGCATACTTTTATAATCATCATCAGTAATGAACCAGCACTCGGAATAAATGAACCCATAAATCAGCCCTGATCAAGGGCCATTAATGAACACAGCTCAAAATCAAATCTGCGCTGTCTCTTTGTCATTTTATGCTCTTCAAATTCACCAACATCACACACACACATCCTGTCTCATCAGAAGCTATCGATCAGCTTCTCAGGGCGAAGGTTAGTTTGTCATTTTCTCCTGCCTCACCGTGAACAAAACCAGGAAGTGTGTGAGAGATTACGGCCCAGGATGCAACCTGAAAGCCCTTTATCTCTGTGAAAACAAGAGGCTTCCTGCGGCCCTGCTCCCATCCAGGCCACCTCCCCCCTCCTTCACCCACCCGGCCCCCAGCACCTGTGGCAGCCTATTTAAGGATCCTCATCAGGGGCTGCACAGACCACAAACCGGGGCAGAAAACATGAAAGACTGGAAAAAGAACCAAAACTGTTGCTAAGACTTAGGCCTGGTTGCTTAATGCCACACAGAGGGCGAAGAAAAACAGCAGTGCTTTTTAGACATATTCAAAAAGATTAGGCTCCTCTGCTACACAACATTTAATGGTTGCGCTGGATCTCGCTATCCTGCTGGGACTTGGAAACAGGGCTGAAAAACACTGCGGCTGTATCTTCCGAATGACTCCTAGTACTTCCAGTCATTTCCAGTGTTAGACTTTGTCATAATGATGTAATGGTTCAGTCCCATTAGCCTGTGATGTCAGTATCTTTCTTTTGATCAAGTTGATGACTTAAATTTGCCACTTTGTGTGCCTCGTTATTTAGCTATAGTGAAACAGTTGCCTGTTCCACTGAAAGATTCCTCTGCTCCTTTGCAACATCAGATTCCACCTCTCATTTGATATTTTAGATGAGTAAGCAATGTCACATCAAAGCTGCTTGGTCACCTAATGTTGTGTTGTTTTCCCAAAACCCCGAGCCCTAGAAAACACTCCCTTGCTCCTTTAAGTTGCTGCCACAGCTGGCAAGGGAGGTTTGTCTTGACAGTGGCCTGCACTGAATTTCAATGACCCCTGTCCTCCCCCCGGTCTTATTATGCCATCGCTGCTAACTGGCTCCTATTCACTGCAGTGTCCTGACTTCCCAGAGGGACCTAGATAAACAAGGGCTATTCAGTGACTGAAAAGCCCACCCCCTGCCAGCCTTGGCCTCTCCTTGTTTCAGTGCCAGGCTGCAGCGCGCCTTGCTCGCCACCGACGCCGGCAGCAGTGGGCACCGTGCCATCGATTCTTCTGCCCCACACTGCACACTTTTAGAGGGATTAAACTTAACTGTGATGACTGTTAAATGCAGCGCAGTAATGATGAGAAAGGCTGGAAAAGAGAAAAGAAGGGGTGCATTTTTGTGTTTCTGTATCGCTGTGTGTGTGTTTGTGTTAGTAAGTACAGTGAGTGAGGGAGGGAGCAGTTATCTGTAGGTGTGGTGTGATGTTGCAGGCCAGGCTGACTTCCTGTTGTTATAGTCCATCAGGGGTGGGGGATGCTCCCATGAGATTACCCCGTGAGAGTCACATGGTCAGGCTGTATTGCATTTAAAGGCCATGTTTTTTGTGTTTTTCCGTGCGTCTGTGGCTCATTGCGTTAAGCATGGTTTGTGAGTGCATTCCTGACCTCCACCTGAATTCTGACCTGATTGTGAACTGTCTCTGAGTCTCCGTCTTTCCTTTTTTGTGTCATTTTCTGCCCTTCCCTCCATCCTTCCTCTTAATCAACAGATCTCAGAGGAAAACCACACATCTCACGAGGGTGTTTCCCTCTATCTCTCCTAGCCAGATGTTTAAAAGCTGTTTGTTTGTTTACCCTATGGAAGTCACTTTGATTGATGCCTACCATAAAACTGCCTGCAAGCTGAACCCACACATCTCCGTATTAGAGTAAAATATTTAAAACGGGGAATTGTACAAATTGACTATTTTAATCATTGCATCATCAGCCCTTGTAGTTGAAGTGATAACAGACGTCAGTGTCATCCCTAGCTACGGCAGACCATTGGTAAGCAAGAGGGACAGTGTCCCCGAGGCTGTAATGGCCCTCCTGACCGGCCTACCTCCATCACTCCCTGACTCACCAGCTAATTTAAAGCAGTGCCCTTCTAATCGAATGGCTGTCTGATAAATCTATTGAATCAGGACAGATGTCCAGCGGGGTGTGGCAGTGACACAGCGTCTAGACGGGCTGAGAGGTGAGCAGACGGCTCCAACATGATTCAGATCCAAAGGAATCTCACCTCTGCGCCTCTCCTTTACGCCACTGGCTGTGTCTGCTGACGTGGAACGGCATGTTAACCATATCAGCATCTGAGGGTCCTCAGAAGGACAGGGAGAGATTCTTAAGGCAATATGGACACACACAATGATTCTAAAGTACACCCTCAGAAATAATGCTGGAGTTGATTGAAGCGTGCATTATGGTAACAAACTAGCAGGCCCATATTTGGGTCAGGCTTTATCTAGCCCTCTTATTGGAAAGGGCAGAGGCCTAGGGCTGAATTCCTACTAATAATTGTATTGGCCCATGACAGATAACGCTGATGTAAAGCTGTTTATTGTTGACGATGAGTCTATTGAACATAGGTATACTCTTTCTGTTGTCCTTGGGGAGCTTATCCCTGAGCCTGGGCTGGCTGTGTTTTATTAAAACCCAGGTTTAAATGGACTGGCCTTCTGATCAACAAGCAGATTAACAAACTAATAAAACATACATCACGATATATACAGAGGCCTCCTCTGAGACTGTTTCTATTAATATACAAATATGGAGGATTACTTTCTGCTTGTCTCCGTGGCCGTGGAGAGGGGATTAGGGTCCTGGTCCAGACAGATTGGATTTAATGTGTGTGTAAGACTAAACGATTGCTGTGGTACAAAGCCCTCATGTATGTACAGGCTGATCTCTGCTCTCTGGCTCAGACATCATTACATCCTGTTGTGTTTGTGGATTAGTTACATCCATTACATTTGTGGGTCAATTCTGACCTGTTAGGACAGAAACATATTATTTTTATGTCATCTATTTTGTAGCATACCATGTAGTTAGCCATCTACAGTTCTAAATGTTCATGCTTCACAGCCTGTGCTAACCTTATTTTGGTATTATGTAACACTTGTTTGTTTGACCAAACACATTTGATGGCCTCTTTCTGGAATTTGATGAGTTAACATTTTATATGTGTGTGTGTGTGTGTGTGTGTGTGTGTGCGTGTGTGTGTGTGTGTGTGTATATACATATATATATATATATATATATATATATATATATATATATATATTTAATTTCATTATATACACAAGGGCTTTAGTCCATAGCAAATATTAACCCAAACATAAGCACAGTGTAACAGCCTCTCCAGTGGTGTCAGCACTGGCTGACACACACGCACACATATATATAAAAACACACACACACACACATACACACACACATATATATATATATATATATATACATATATAAATATATATATATATATATATATATACACACACACACACACACACACACACACACACACACACACACTCCAGTTCAAAATGCAAAAATCTGAATAGTTTATACAGTTTTAATATAGTTGTCCTTTTTGACAGGCGAATGATCTGTCCAAATATTATCAAAATTAACATTTCTTATCGAATTGGAAGTTACCCATTAGCAGTGACAGTGTTTATGGACATCTCATTGACATTTAAGTTGAAGCACAAAGCAGAAAAACATACACACACACACACAAAGCACAACCTAACAAACACAAATCATATTGCTCTCTTAACTTACAATCAATAATTTCATAGTCTACAGGATGCTTGACACTGAGAAATTAGTCTCAGTTCTAGTGTGATGCACTACCGAACTGACAAATTACTAGATAATGTAGCACAAAGTTTGATTAAAACACTTAACAGAGTATTCAGATTATGACTTGCCTCTATCACAATAGACAGTATGTCCTGCAGAACTAAGTTTTTCCCTCAAGAAATTCTCTATGAGAATATGCAGGGAAGTTACCAAAGCAGAGGAAAAAGTCCACTGAGATTTGTTTTAAGTCCCAACTTCCTCTCCCTGGGCCTCTGTTTCGGCTCACTGTGTTAAACTCTAGCCTTAAGGGAATCCAGATAACAACAGACTTTAGGGGAAGATGGGTTAATGCACAGACATAGGTAAATTCTCAGTGGGATACAAATGACTAAACAG
Organism: Dascyllus trimaculatus; assembly: GCA_024666655.1. Taxonomy (NCBI): domain Eukaryota; kingdom Metazoa; phylum Chordata; class Actinopteri; family Pomacentridae; genus Dascyllus; species Dascyllus trimaculatus. Next base: position 24,026,497 of record CM045466.1, on the reverse strand, counting down.
ACCGTGGCTGTAATCACTAAAAAAGTGAAAACACGTGTTGTATTCTCTCTCACAGATGTCCTAGAGATAGCACTGGGTGTGTATGTGTCCTTTACCTGCTTTAACATGCGGCCCACACACGCACACACACTCACACACACACACTGGGCTGTTTATCCCCAAGGGCGCCCAGCTAAAGGAGAGAGAGCCCCTTAATCATGTCCCTGTCCCACGTCCTCGTTATCAGCCACGATTAATGAGCTCTCCATTAATGAAAAAAAAAAACAGGAGGTGCCGACCCCTCCTGTATGAAAGCGACGGGGGCTGAGTGTAAACGCTCCCCAGGTGCAGTGACATCATCTCCTAGGTAGATATGATAGCTGTCCCAGCCTGCTTTTGTTAGTGATGACAGGGTGTGTGTGTTTGTTTAAAATGTGTCTCCATGCATGTGTGTGTGCACATGTGGCCTCGCACTCAATACCATGTTTTGATTGTTCAAACCCAACCTCTTGGGTCTAATCCGTTTTGCCTTTGTATATCTGTCTTCTCCTTTTGTCTGTGGCGGCTATATGGTGCAAAAGGGGGTGGGAGGGAGGCAAGGGATAAGGAGAGCCTGATGAGACGGTGGAGGAGGAGGAGGAGGAGAGGGCGGCAGGTGCAACGGACACCCGGCGCAATCACCGGCGCTCGGCGAAAACGGCGACAGGAAATCAAGGTTGTCTTGGCAACCTGGCACTATCGATTAAGCACGGCCGTCTCCGAGCTCACATCAGAGTCCCAGTGGAAATGGTGCTGCGTTGGGTTTCAGGAGAGAAGGAAGATGAGGAGGAGTGGGAGGAGTAAATGGTGTTCTAAGAGCAGGAGCAAAAGAAGGCTGGACAGTGATGAGTACAGGTGATTGCATGTCGCTCAGAAGTGGCTCTCCCAAAACTTTGGCTCCACTCTCTCTCCTTCCTCCTGAACTGAACATCCACCTCAGCTTTGTGTTGCTCTCAATCTCTTCTAGATTTATGAATGCGGAATACTTCTCATCACTAAGTCATTTCCATGGTTGAGGCCTTCTCAGAGCCCTGCAAACATTTAACACGCCCGTGTCCCTCCGTTTCCGCCTGCTTCTTTTGTACTCTCTCCTTGCGTCTGTCTCTATATATGGGTCTATGCGAGCACAGTTCTCTCAGTGTTTCCAAGCCATTAGTTCACATTGTGCAGTTTGATTTAAGGACCCCATGGCACACATGAAGAGTTTACTTTTCCATCTCTACAGGGCAAGCAGGTTGCTGTGCAAACCCCTGCATGCACACAGTGATTACACCATAATTGTACACTGAGGTGGTGATGTTGCATAAGCTCTGCACAAAAGTAATCGATACGGAGTATTGACTTGTTAGGAGGAGTATTTTTGGCTGATACTGCACTCAGTTTGTGTATTTTAGACAGGCCATGCCTCCTTTACACTTGCTCCCCCTCTCTTTCTTTCTGTCTGTCTATCTTTCTTTCTGTCTCCTGACAGAAGGTGAAATCACCCAGTCCCAAATCCCTAGCAGATGTGTCCTCTCTCTCTTTCTCTCTGTCCTACACACACATTTACACACTGATGAACATTCGGCAAAATTAAAGCAGTGCCCCTCTGCTTCTATTTTATTGTTTGTCCATCAAAACTGTTGGTCATACAAATTCATTTACTCTCATAGCTGCAGTTATAACCTGAACTCTTGTTAGACACGGGAGCTGTGCTGATGGTGGAGATTTACGGCTGTCTTTTTTTTTTTTTGTAAAGGCAACAGTACAAAAACTCTCCCTGTCTCCATCCCACCCTCTCGCTTCCTCCTACCTCCCATGGTCAGTTGAACACAGAGCACTCCTCTGTCCTGCCATCGTGTGGGTTTTACAGCCTAGTTAACCCATAGCTATCTGCTGAGCCAGGCTCTATATTGTTCTGCGCAGTGTTTTCATTCAGTTGGCGTGGTATCTCATTTTTAATCAGGCACTTAAATGAATAGCTTTACAAAATGTGCTGATTTGCTTCTTTCATTTCTTGTCCGTAGGTTCAATATGAGGCTACAACCACTAAGCATTTAGCTTAGCATACTGACTGGAAGTAGGAGGAAACAGCTAGCCCGGCTTTGCCCAAATTCACCCACCTAATAGCACCTCTGAAGTTCACTTATTCACTTATATTGTTATATAAAACATTAGCTGGTTATTATTCTATCTCATTTTTGCAGCTTGTAATGTCATGCAGTCACCTAAAAATGTGGTACCTTCTCAGCAGTGCAGAACTGACAAGTACCACACACTGCATCATGGATAGATTAAATATTGTTCAAACTCATCAGAGTTAATTCAAACTCTTAATAATTAAATACACCAATCCAGAAACATAAAAACAAGGTAAAGAATTCTCAAATGAACATTTATTGAAGGTGGAAACCAGCTCATTCCACTTACAGTGTGCTTTTTAAAATCATTCTCTCATGGCTTAATAATTTGTCATGAGAACACTACAACAATGCATCATGGCTTCCAAAACAAATCAAAAATCAGCTTCAGTAGCTAGTAGCTATTAATGTATGTATGTTGACACAGATCCAGGAGTGTCCAGCATCTCTTATAAGCTATAACGGGTCTACACAGGCCGTACTCAGTGAGCCAACCCCTGAGGTTATTACAACAGTAAGTTTATAATAAAATTAATCCAAAAGCACAGATATCGTATGTGGCCTAGAGTAATGTCTTACAAGACTGTAGGGGCGCCGAACATCCCCACTCCCCTCTCATCTCTCTTTATTTGGGGCTATTCTGGGCTGGGCTAATGTGGCGGCGGTGCTGCGTGCTGAGTGAGTCAGCGGTCATTAGGGCGTGCAGACAGCACTCTGCCGGAGGCCACAGGAGCCAGTCAGTCTAATGATGAGGCCAGAGAAGTGCCGGGGACCTGAGCGCTCAGAACGTCCTATAGATCCATCCAATTAGCCTCCCACGGCCCCGCCCATAGTCACTGTTACATTCTTTGCCATGTAAGAGTGACAGGTTGTACCAGTGATGTCACAAGTTTCTCATCTTGCATGCTTGCATCTCCTTAAGACCTGCTTGTTACGTGTTTGTATATATGTATTCCTTTGTTAGCCAAAGCCAAATACAAAGAGCATTATGCTTGTATGTGTCAGACACGGCAATCTGTAGTAACCATCGTGTAACTCACTTGAGCTATGAGAGAGAGAGAGAGAGAGAGAGAGAGAGAGAGAGAGACTCAGCTACAGTGCTTGGATCCAGTCATCCTCCCCTGGGAGAGGCTGACTGAACAGGAATGTAAACATGGCAGCTAAATAAACTGCTGCGTGGGGCACACAGAGAGAGAGAGACACACACACAGAAGAAGACGAGGAAAGAAAACGAGAGAGTGCATTTGGAGATGTCAGGATCACTCAAAGAAAAGGACAGACTATTACAGGGTAGATCTTTGCAGTTTGAAGTGAAATATATCTCAGAATAAACGGTCTGGATCAGGACAAAAGCAATAAAGGGGATTTTCTTTGACTATTAGCTGGCAGCAGTTATAATCAAAGAATTTAACCTGAGAGGGGAGCTGACATCCACCACACATCGAAGCTTACAAGGACAGCTCGGCATTCCTCCCCCTCCCCACTTTTTAACACCTTATCTCAACCTCTCACTCTAAAATAAGATGCACTCACACCATGTCACATGGCACCAGCCATCACCCACAGCTCCTCAAATACTCCTTGGACTTTTAAAAGCTGGAAAGTGCAGGAAGCCGTGTTCGCACTTTTTTTTACATTTTTTGTGGAAAAAGTGCTGCCTAATTGGGGTCGTCATCAATATCAGCAAACTTAACACTACCTAACACAGTCTTCCAACTTTTTATGACATGAGGAGTAGCTCAACTATCACGCTGCTACCTATCTCTATTTTCAGTATTGAAAAGTGTCAGGTGCTATATGAACTGTGAAGCCTAGGCTCTTCTTTGGTGTGACTGGTTAGCTCTTGAAAAGCTGTCTATACTGCTAAAGATAATTTACTTCTCATATTCATGAAATTGTTTGGCCTTTACAGCACCTACAGTCTGCATTCCAATGATCCCAGTGCAGGGGAGCAAAACATCTTGAAAAGCGTCTCTCCATTTGTGGCTTCTTCAGGCATTCTTCAGCTCTACCCCTCGTAGTTGTCTAATCCGTCGGGCTCGTTTTGATGTGGTGATCTGACTGTTGAGCACAGGTGCTGTTGGCTGCTGCCATGAGCTCTCTGTAGCTGCCATAACCCAGGGCAGGTGGCAGTCATTATGACTGTGTTTGAGGTAGCAGACTGGCACCATCAACATTCCAGCGACTGTTCTGCTTGTTCCCTGCCCACAATGGCAATTGATAGACGACTGTTGACATAGTAGGCGACTCATGCTTCTTCACTGAATGTATGTCATAGGTATGCTGTAGCCTGACGTGTACCTCCCCATAAATGTAACCCCACATCACGTTGGCTCAGACTACAACTATTTTACAGTGATTTGCACAAGGATAATGCTTTGGCACAAGGATATGCAATAGGCTGTAATGGTATCTGGTTTGTTCATAATACAAAGGCGAGAACCAGTATTCTGCTGATGTAGCCGTATGCCGTTGTCTCGTTTTTATAGCTCCACCAGTCTGTGTATAGACTCAATAGGGTCTGACGTCTTCTCTCTTTTCTGCTTTACCGTAATTTCTATGAAAGTTGTTGTTGCTCAACATTTATTAGCTCCAACTTTAATTTTTTGTTGTAGTAGTAGTAGTATTAGGCCAAATATTGTATGGCCAAGTACAATTGCAAAAACTATTTATGAACATTTTTTTACTAGAGGTAAAATGTGTTATGAGATACTACATAAATTAAGCATTGTGGTGCTATAGTGTTAACCTGGCCTACAATAATATTCTTCAAACATAAGGGAATATGCTTGCTTTGGTCACATTGTCCTGTTTTTTCCAGTGGAAAATAAATTTTAAAAATTACCATTCTCTTTAAAGTTGTGACTCATATCACAATTGCAACATCTGTCAAAATAATCGTAATATGATTTTTTTTCTTGCATACATTCAGTCCTAGTTTGAAGTCCACACAGAAACTCAACACAGTGGCATATAAGCCTCACCATTAACTAGCATTGGTGAACTGTAATAGCAAAGTGACAAAGACACAATAGCACAAAATGCTCAAACAGTGCAGGCCACTTATGTATACTGTTGCGTAAGCTATGAGTAGATCCGAGGCAGGAGTATAACTCAAGCTTAAGGCAAGCTACTTTGGCACAGTGTCCCTCTACAACCTATTCCTTCCAACCTCCTCCCCATGATCATGGGCACTTTGTCAAACGCCCTGCTTTACATCCCTCTTCCCAGGTCCTCGCTCTTCCCTGTTTTTCTTTTTACCAGCGCCTTTCATTTTCTCCCAAGGTGGATCAAAGAGAAGAGGTCTGTGGAGGCGTATGGAACCAGACTCAGTGTCAACAAGTAGCTTTCTCTGCTTCCCTGCTTCTTATTTTGCCATTTAGAAAAATCATCTTATAAGTTACCAGTCACTGGAAAGTGGTGCAGCTGTTTTCCATAGTGTCCTTGTCTTACACCACATTACACTTTATGCCAACAATATCATGTCACTCACCAGCTCATCTATTGATCTTGATTTTCATCCTGATGTCTTCTTCTCATGAGTTTCTTTGTCCCCCTCATACCATCTGTCCCTCCTTTCCTATCCCTGTCACCAACACCGGGCGCTGGGCCAGAGGTGCTAAACAGCGTCTTAACCCGGTGTCTGAGCCTCGACTCATCCTTTATTCATTCCCATTAAAGGAGCATGAGAGTTGTTCTTCTGCCTGTAGCCGCTGCTGTTTCCCCCTCCATTAGAAAGACAAACGGCTGCAGTGTGAGTGTACCCACCTAGTCTTCCGTACATAACAAATGGGTGGGCATGAATGAAATATACATGCATGGTCTCTCCTGATACCTGTGAGTCCAGTTTGTGACAAGACAGATCATCTGGTGAGGCTGTAGGAAGACACAAATACAGTACATGGCTGTAAGTGTTGCCTGAAATGTCTTGTTTCAATGTTTCGATCGTCTACAGTTCTGTTTTCTTGTTTATTAAATTTGGTCTTGTTTGACTTTAAATTGGCATAAAAAGGTAGTAAAGACCTTGAAATCCTCATTTTAGGAAGCTTGCAATCATCTTGAAATATTCATACTGTAAAACGGTGGCACAAAGGCACAAAAACCACATGTGCACACAAATACCTCTAGCTGTGGCTTTTAGCTGGCAGTGCGCCAAAATCCTCCCTAGGATATGAGTCCCTAGGTTCTCTTATATATTGTTTCATGTCGAGTGCACACACAAGCCAAACAATATCAGCATCTCCCACCTTTACAACCTTGTTTCCCTGTGAGGAGCCTGATTCTGAAAAAAAGCCCAAGATAAAGAGAGGAGGACAGCAGACGATGGGAGGAGAGGAGCGAGATAAAGGTTAAGAATGGTGATGAAAATGGAGAAAAGTGCTAGGCCAGCGACTCCAGCAGGGAGATGGACAGGAGTGAGCATTTCTGCTCCGCTGGTGGAATTTTGAGGGTGCAGGGAGGGGTGTGTGGAGGAGGGTGCTGTGCGTGGCAGGTAAATTGAATATCAGCATATCCTGTGGACTGTCATCCCCAGCCTTTCACAGGCTGCATCTCAATCAGTTCACCTAAATGGCACAATTGGTCAGAGATCAGGGGGAGCAAAACTCATCGCCTAAACACATTCTTTTTTTCGTGCATTTTGTGTGCATTTTTACACTTGTGTTTGGGCATGTAATGTGTGTGTCATTGCGTGCATCAGTGTATGTACACAAAATCTGATTAGTGTTCAGCAGAGATGGGCAGGGAATGGGGTGAGCACCTGCGCTGTAATCCAGCTAGTTAGTTTTGGAGGAGCCATTTAAAGTGAGCGTAGGCATTAAAGAGAGGTGGACGAGGAGGTCAGGATTTTCCTTTAATCCTCACACTGCTGTTGGCAGAAGAGAGTGACGAGGGCAGAGAGTCAGCAAACTACACTACTGTGACAGTATGTTTCGGGAAGGGGGAGGCTGGTACTGTGCCACTGTTACACTGTATACTAAAAAAAAACACTAGACACTAATTACAGTCCGTTAACATGTCACCGGGTTTACATGGCATACATAGCTACACTGATATAAACACGTCTGTATAGATAACCATAGACCAGATGTATATTCACCTTCTGGCATAAGTTAAAAAAACTACAGACAGACACACACATACACATATACACACATACATACACACACATACACACACACACATGCTAGGACTTAAAAAAACAGTCCAACCTGCTCAGATATCACCTGCCATCCCATTGTTTCATGTAAACCTTTCTCATTAATGAAAAGCTATTGTGTATACAAGTCCCGATCAGACCCACAGACACGCACACACACGTTTCCTGCCCTAATCACCGGCCCACTGGATAAGGGGCATTACAGTAAAGTAGCAGGTGCCTGTCCATCGTAGCAGTGCAGGGGCTGATTTGATGGTAATCTATAATCTGTAAGGCTTTGATGCCACCGCCGAGCTTATCAGTCAGGTTTTGTTTGGCCAGGCTCGAAGCGCTGGTTTTAACAGGATGACAGTGTTGCACACTTAACCTTTGTTGGTTTTCAGCGCTCCTGTTTTTGTTATTACCGCTGTTTTTGTTGACACGTGAATAGATGGAGGGTTTTTATGGAGTATGTATCTGTGCACAGGCATTTCAGTGTGTGAGTTTGTGTGTTTGACTCAGTAGCAAGGTAAATTTTCTCACAGTAAAAAGAGTTGTGACTTGACTGAAGGCTCTGCTTGAGGCTTAAAATAATGATTTCATAAGTTTCTGAATCTTTTCCCCACCTAGTCTGTGCTAACAATTCTGTTAAAAATAAGGCAGACTGCCTCCTATATACTACACATGAGAACGCATTGTTTACATCATCTGTCTCAAGGCATACATCCAGTGTCTTCCCTCTTTATCTCTCTCACTGTAATCTAGTGTGTGCTTGAGATGTTTGTGTATTCACTGTAGTGTCTTATTAATCCATATTTGTCCATGGGTCTGCCGTGTTACTGTGTGCAGAAAACAGTGGAAATGCAGCAGACAGTGGGGCTGTTGGCGGTGACATGTACGACTCACATGGCGCCAACTACTTTTATTGGACAATAATGGGAGGCTGCCGTGGATGACTTACAGGGACGCACCCGCAACCCTCCATATGGAGAGATTTTATTTGAACACAAGACCAGTGGTGCAGAAATGTGGAAGGTTTTGCTGTAATGCATGGGAACCACTGTATGATGTATTTTCTGGCCTCTAAGGCTTTATACTGCAACACCTATAACTGTGTTTGGGTGCGGCTGTTGGGTGTATGATTGAATGTGTCTGTGCCTCATGGTGGAAGATTTCTAGAGCATGCATCATAGGTGAAGCACTGTGGAACATGTGTAGTAATACACTTTTTGTACTTTTTAAGTGTGCTATGGATGTATAGTGTACTGTAAATTTACATTTTGTTTGCACTTATGTGCTTGTGAGTCACATGCTGTATGCTTTAATGATGTTTTTCACAGTTATTTAACTGTCACACATTTGCCAGAGTTAAACGGGTTGACATTTAGATCTCATGTTATGACAAGCTGATGTTGATGAAGTTAGTTTCACTTTATGGGGACTTGACCTCAGGTTATTGCTGTGTCCTACATGTTGAATCCATTTTAGCTTGGACGGTAAGACAGTCATTGAAGAGGTCAGACCTCATCAGCTCATTATATGGTCTTGGGAAGAAGTAAGCCGGCTAATGAACTAACAGTGTTAGGCTATCAGATTAACCTGGACACACACCTCCACAGCATTACCGCATTGTGGTATTAAATACAGATTTACACTCTACCAAAGTTAGACTGCCTGTGATATACTCTATTACATTTATACATCATCAAATATTAATTTACTCATATTCATTCTGCTTTACCAAACTAAATGACTAAAAGAACATAGGGGCCAGGTTACCCTACATAGACTAAACTCAGCTGATTAGTTGGTGTCACCTGCTGTGGTTGTGCGAGTCACACGCTGTCTAGCATAATTCACAGCCAGACTAGCTTCCTCTGAAAGTAGTCACCATCCTGTCTTCTCTGGCAGGTACTGGAAGTGTCATGTCAGCTCTATGATAGACCCTTCCACTTCCTCTTACTCCTGAGATAAAACTTCCCCCTCGCCTGCAGGGGCTCAGCAGGAGGAAACCTGTGGAAACACACTGCAATCTGTCTGCGGTGGAAAACTGAGATAGTGTAAGGTTAGTTATGTAGTGATGAATGGAAATTTGGGGTAATTATGAACAAGACAAACACCAGTACTTCTACTCCACAAGTGTTTCTTATTCCTCTGGAGGACCAGCTTCTCTCTCTATTCTCACTTCTTTACTTTCTCCCTCCCTCCTTCTGTTGATGTCCAGTTGGAGCACCTGGGAGGAAGCAGCTGTAGGTGGTGATTACAGTTCAGAGACTCCAAAATAACCTCTCCTCCTCCCTGCATGCTCTCTCTCCATTCTCTCGTTCTCAGCCGCCCTCTCCCAGCCTCCTTTACTCTGAATCACCCGATCATCCGAAAAACAAATGGCAGAAGTACAAAAAGAAGAAAGACAAAAGAAAAAGATCCTAAATGCTCTAAATTGCCTCCATTCTCTGCTCTTAGTCCCACAGGGGCTGCATTAATGTGTGTTCCTATGCGTGTTTGTAGTCCTGTAAATAAAGTGACTAATACACACCGCCTGGCTCATCAATATGGGGAGCGGTGGGCTCAGCTCATACAGATGAACACAGGATGAATAATGTTAGCAGAGCATTGCTGCATATGACCACCCCTCTCCCCACCCACCTCCAGTGTGTGTTTGCAACTGTGTTTGTGTGTGTGTGTGTGTGTGCATGTGTTTACTGTGCTAAAGCTCCCATCAATCACACGCCCAGGACCTTTCAGCAAGCTGCACATGCACACTAAGACACTAACACGTACACACTGCTGCTGGGTTTATTAAAAGCCAGAGTGTTATCACTGATCTGTTTGACAACATTTGCGCATGTGCATACACACACACATACATGTGTCTGTATATATATGTATATATACATATATATAGCTATATGTGTGTGTGTGTGTGTGTGTGTGTGTGTATATATATATATATATATATATATATATATATATATATATATATATATATATACTGTATTTGTCGTCAGCTCTAACACAACCATCAGCACAAGTCACACTCATGTCGGTGGGGTGACAAGAAGAGCTAGTCCTTGGACAGAACTGTCTTTCTTTCCTCTTCCCCTTGGCTACACAGTCACATCACCATAGTCTAACAGGAAGGCCAGTGTTCAGGGTCACACACTGCCCAGTGGAATTCCCCTTGAACAGCAGGGAGCTCACACAGGCAAAACACAGCTGAGTTTGACCCTGTTCAGCCTCCGTACTGTCAGGCACACAAAGAGCAGGCTCCTCTTCTATTCATTTTGAGCTTCTTGCAGAATCTTACCCCTGCTAGAATGATTATTCAAGGCACGGGGTCGAAAATGTGTCAAGAACCAATAAAAACAGTAATGTCACAGATATATCAGAACTGATATTTGCTGCCCTATGGCAAGGGTTAGCTATGGGGTAAAACTACAAAGGGGACCTTTTGCCTTTGGGATTCATTTTGGGAAACTGAAATCACAAGCATAATTCACTGGTTCACTACAAAGTATTAGCAAAAAAGAACAAAAGAAGTTGTTCTGATCAAATATCATCATGTTTACACATGTAGTTTTTGCCCCTAGGACCAAACTGTTATCAGATAGAGGTCTTAAATGTTTCTACTTTGGTGTACTTGGCATGAAATCGAGAGCAGACTTTCTCCCAGAAAATGTCTGGCTGTTTCCCTGCTCAGTGACCTCACATTATGGGTGACATCACATGGGATAGTCCCGAGAGTCCAGTCCAATGATTGCGGTGTGCTTGGGTAATCGAGGTCCCACCCTGTTGGCTGCTGCATGCAAAGAATCCCTGCTCTGGTCTCCATCTTTGAGCCTCAGGGAGCAGCAACCAGCATCTGACCAGAGCAGGAAAGAACATGACTAAGCTGAATGAAGGACAAGACAGCTAAATGTAACTTGCAAACAGTAACAGCATTATTTGGTTGGCAGTGGCATTAGTTTGAACATAATAAATCAATTCCACATCAGTCTGACTGACTCACTTCTTTTCCTGTTCCATGCTCAAATGCAACAGTTCATTTTTCTCCTGTTTATAGTGGTGGAATACACTAGGCGAGGTGATATAACAGAGTACACAGGAGAAGTGTGACTCACTGTAGGCCCATTACCATAGATGGCGGAGGGGAGTGAGAGATCTGTGCCTATTGATTGCCCCAGCTGGACTGTCGATACTCCCCTTCGAATTCTGACACAGCGAACTAATGGTCTCCCCAGTCCGGTGGCAACCAGACGCACGCCCACGCATCATCCCAGCACCTAAGGGTGTAATGGACAAAAGAGGGCCCATCAATACATCAATACATGATGACCTGCGTTTACCTGCTGCCTCAGCCATTTCACCAATCAGCTACGTTGAGAGGGTGCATTAACAATGGCACTGCTCACTCAGCCTGTGATTTTTCATCTGTCCGCCCCTGTTCTGCAAATCATACTTTATGTGTTAGTCATAGCAAGTACAGCCATAGTGAAGGGAGAGGGTGTTGAGGGGCACAGTGGACTAACCTGCCGTCATACACAGTTTAGATGAGGTTTTGCAACATGTATATACAAGCAAACTTGTACTCAGTCCTTCTCGCCTGGTTTAGCAAGACAGATTTTCCTAGCTGTCCATCCGACAGTCCGTCTGTAGTCCACCCTCATGGTCATTTAGCAGCAGGGTAATGGTGTGAGCGGTACTGGTTGACTGCTCCTCGGCTTTAGTCGCCCTGGAGGCTGGTGTTGTGGAGGGGGGCAACCCTTCCTGATCACACGGGGAAAGGCCACTTTGCCTGGGGAAAAAAAAGAAAAGACGTTAACGGGGGGGTGTTGGTGGAGGATTGAGGTGACAAAAGAGCTTTTGTGGATGTAAGTTTACGGCGTTAACCCCTTTCTCTCCCCGCTTCACATGAATAACAAGAAAGCACTGTGACAACTGAGCAATGGCCTCGGGCAGCGTGTTTGACTATGCGTTGTGTGTCAGGGGTTGTGCAGGACGTCTGGCCTCTGAAGTCTTGTGACAGAGCTGACATTCTGGAAGTGGGAGATTGGTCAGCTGTTGTCAAAATGCCACAAAGAGGAGGATTTTCTACAAAAAGGAAGTGCTATTGCTGCACTTTTGTGTGTTAGTGTCAGAATTAGTGAAGCCACAGTAGGTTGTCAACAGAGATCTTGGCCATGGCTTCACTGAGGTGTGTTGACCTGCTGATTACTATAAATGGGGAACTTGAGACTGTTGTAAAATTAGATGTAACCAATGAACAAAAAGGCACTTCTGGGTTATTTCTGCATGCCCACCTGTCCATGATTGTGTGCAACTGTGCAACTGTGCAACTGTGCGTGTGTGTGTGTGTGTGTGTGTGTGTGTGCTGCCTTTTGCCCTACGGCCTGTCCCCTCAATGAGACATCTGTCAGGCAGAGCCACAGCCTCAACACCTGACCTTTACTGAGGCACACACACACACTAACCTAATGTTGTCCCTTGCCCTTACTCTTCTAGTTTTGTACCTTTATTTCCTCCTGATGCTGCCTTGTTGTCTCTTACTGTCATTTTATTATTATTCACTTAATTTTGCTTTTGCAGCAGCCACCCTTGTTTCAACCTTTTATGTCTCCTTTCCCCAGCCTCCATCTCCCCTCTATGTTCTCGCTCATTCTTTCTCTCAGTATCTGACAGTTTGTGACACTCCCTCCCTGGGGCAGCCATCACTTCAGATGAGCATTGTATGTGACAGGCCAGCTTTGTCTTTTTAAGCCATTAGCAGTTCCTCTCCTCCCACCTTGCCATCATTCCCCTCGTTTACCTTTTCTGCCCTCTTTTTTTATGTTTGTCTGCGCACATCTCTTGCTGCTGACTGGCAATGTTTGTATTAATCTACATAACAAACGCATTCTCAGCCGGAGTGAAGAATTGAGGAGTGTGAGTATGTGACAGTGCCGATGACTATGATGTCCAGCCTCCTTAATGAACTCAAGTTGGACTTGTGATAAGTCTGTGCAGTAAGGTATGCTCACAGGTAGATTTAATGAGATTTGCCAGTTGGAGAATTGTTTGGCTGTGTACCTCCCTCCCTCCCTCTTCATAGGCTAGTGTAATTCTCCCTGCTCTGCACTCCCCCACAGTAAACTGTCAAGCCTAATACAGGCAGGAATGTCCAGTCACCTGCTCCTAAAATGCAACAGCCCTGTGCTACACTAACCTAATATAGACCTGCACTACACAACCTGGTTGGATAACATCATTATTGCTCATTGCATATATTTAAACACACACCTCAGTGCGCCCCAGCTCAGCTGTTAAGCCACCTTGTGGAAATTATGCTATACAGTTATTAATGATTCTTATTCTTGTTTTTTGATCATTAGATCTTCCTTCTGCACATTTCTTTATAAATCAGGAACAACTGAGTATTTATGATTCCTCCGTTTATTTTTATATTTATGATACAGCACATTAAAAACTTGTGGTGGTAGCAGGCACAAAGAATGACTAATAGCATTTCTAGCATGTTAGCCATAGCTTAGAAGCAGTCAGCCGTCTGACCCATGTGTATATCCATGACAAAGCTTGGATCAAGTTGTGAAACTGGATTCTGTTGTCTGACAACTCATAGAACAGTTTGGCTGGCCACTTGTTGATGACAAATGATTATTATTATTATGTTAATTCTTATAATGTTAATTCATGAGTGAATGGTTTTCACACATGTGGGCTCACACCGTATCTGCTGATCCAGTCGTGTTGCTGTCATTAGTGCTGAAGTGGCTGGAGAAAAAAGAAACAAGCTATGTAATGAAGTTTGATGCTACTGATGTAACTGACTACATTTAAACAGGCTGGATACCTTTAGGCAGTTGCTCTAATAATATCCTCACAGAGCCTCTACTCAAAATGTCAACCCTAGACACAAATTGGCAAAATCAAAGGAGAAGAACAGCATTATACTACTGTGCAGCTTTCAAAACCCATCAGTCTGTAAATGCAGCCTGAATGGAGTCTGACAGCAGAGGTGACAGGGACATTTCATTTTGCCTGCAACACTTCAATGAGATCTGACGGAGGCTAACGCAACATTAGCCAGGTTTGGTTGCCTGCCTGCTATTGCAGATGTGTTGCACTTAACAGCAGCTAACAGAAGGGAAACAACTGTTTACCCAGGTGTGTGCTGAAGGTTTTCTGTGCCAGATAAATATTTATGTTGCTTTTTGGTGTTGTTTCTGTCTTGGAGGTGATTTTCAGTGCAGTGAGAAGAGAACTGGAATATGATAGAGCTCAGGTAGCATAGTTTGTTGTTTAGTATGTAGGCCTGATAACATGTAGTTGACAAAGGAGAAAAACAATGACAGATCAAGCGTGAAGAGCTGAAAAAAGGAGCAGAGAGGTAAAAGAGAGCAGAAGGAAGGTGGTTGCCGGAAGCGTGGCTGCAGGTTCTCTGGGCTTACCAGAATCTACAGCAGATGTTTCCTCTCCTCACCTCTCTTTTTTTCCTCCCCCTGCTTACCCACCTCCTACATCACTGTGTTCTCAGTCACCTGCCTGTACTGTATATAGCTGGGCTGGTTGACTGGGTGGGCAATCTCTCACCACAGACCTGCTGAGTGTTTGAGAACTGAAGCAGGCCTCTGCACTGACGGACAGAGGGAGGGATGGAGGGAGGGAGGGTTTGTCCAGAGATACTGTAAGTAGGTAACATAGCATTTAGGTACATGTTCTCCAGGGTAGCATCAGTTTTTGATGACTTTTTGGGTCACATGAATCTATTAACCCGAAGAACCCCAACTAGTTTCTGAATGTTTTTGCTCTTGTCAGATTTTATAAACACAGCCTGCAGTTCAGCCAAATCACTGTTAGTCACAGCTGAGTCAGCAATGGCTTCTAATAGCACTGAAATGCACAGAATTGTTGGTGTTTTGCAGAATACAGTTAGTGCAAATAGTTAATTTGCCAATATTTTGAAGAAATTAAATTGATTGATAATGTAACACTATATTTAGCTTAGATTTGCTTGTTTTTCCTGAGAAAATGGAAAGCTACATGATTAATTCAATGACCAGTGGAGAGTTGAAAACCTGATGATTCTTTCTGCTTTTGCAATTTCTAGCTCTGATAAGTGGTATATTTTTAAAAAATAACAGGCCTGTCAAACCTGCCAGCAGGTTCTGGGGTTTAAATCGTTAATCATCTGATAGTTCATCATGGATTTGTGTGATGGATATGCTGCTGTGGTCATGTGACGACATATAGTGATTAATGATGCCAAGCATGTCTTTTAACAGCTTTACGTACAGAACACACACACACTCTCTCACTTAGGTGTACCAGTGTTATTACCTTGGATGGGCTGTCTCACCTCCAACATAAACATGGATTGGGAGACGTGTAAACTTGGTGGCCAGGGCATTGCTGTGGATTGTGTGTGTGGTGTGAAGACACCCGCCGGTCCCTAACAGCCCACCTGGCCTTATTTAGAAGAGCTAAGAGGAGCCAGAAGCAGCAACTCTCAGAGGACGCCCAGTGTAACAGAATGTGTGTGGCTCATCACCATGCTCATTAGCCCCGGAGAGAAATACCATCAGCAGCCACTGTGATTCGTACCCAGAACAGCCTGTGACTCTCCCTCTGTAGAAATACACTCTGTTATCTAGGTTTCATTTAAGCACAGCACTGGTAGGACTAACCCTGAGTAATAAAAGCATGTAGCCTAACAAGCAAAGCACATAACAGGCACGCTTTAGTAATTTTCTTTTAGAAGAGCATTCCACACTCTCTGAGGTGCAGTTTAGTCTTTTTTTGCTTTTCCCTACACTCATTAACACCCACTGACTTACTTTACACTTCGAAGTGTCATCATGCAGATTAAGAGAACAATAGCCTCCATTAGCATTAGTGTTATCATGGAAAGTGCTCATCAGATGGGAGAAGAGTGACCTGCCGAGGCTCATTAGCTCACGTGCTAAAACCTTGATCAGCGCCATTAGGAAGACAAGAGCCCATTGTCTTCTAGCTCACCTCTGAAATGATTCCGATGAAGAGCTCTGCTCCACAGGTTGTTGAAGTGGTTTGACTTTGAGGATGCGATCTTAGCCAATTGTATATGTTACGCCTGTTTTGTTATTTGCCTAGTTGAACAGAACATTTTACATCACTAGCAGTTGTGGCATAAGAAAATACAGAACTGCATTAAAAGTGACTAATTTGCAGGAGTGCTAGGTGTCATTTTTACCTCAGGCTCATACTAGTGCTTCTGCTTTTTTGCCTTCCCAGCTGAAGTTAGAACAGTGAGTAAGAGTCATTTGATGTTGCTTGGGGAGTTTTTAGAACAGTGTGCTGTGCTGTTTGTATCTATGGAGAAACAAGCCAGCATATGAGTGGTTCTAGCTGTGACTAGGCTAAACCTAGGAGGAAACAGTCCCTTGGGACCTCTAGTGCCCTCTAAAACTAACTGATTATATGAAGAAATACTCTTATGTGTTCACAGTTATATGTCTAGAACCAAACAGTCTTTGCCTGACCTAAATGGCCTGTGAACAAGCTAACCATGAAAATCCCCAATTCTTTTGCTTTGTTATCGGTACTTGAGTTGACCTTCCTGACTCTGTGGGAGGAAGGCTGTTGTTTTAACAAAACCAGCAGCGTTTACCTCAGCGCTGAATGAGGCGCCTCACCTTGAGACGGCATACTTGAGGTTTTGAATGGCACTGCTTTGTTTTACTTTGGTTCAAGTTGGGTTTTTTTGTAGTGGTTGGCTTCCCTGAGAAAATGGCATTGCAGAGCCGCAAGGGCAGACTTTGTGACGGCAGAGTCTGTCCTCTTTGAGGATGCCTGTGGTAGTTTCACCGCTGCCTGCTTGGCCCTGAGCTCCGAATGAGATAAGTGGCGTACCTCAATGAGGGAGCCTGTACCAAGGCTAAATATAGAGACAGAAGAGGGGTAGAAGGGCAGACAAAGAATTGCTGCTGGTCGCAATGAGTCAATCTATCTAATCACAAGCAGAACAACAGCAGACCTCACAATACGTGTCAGTCAGTTGAGTGAAATTAGCAGGGAGAGAGCATACCCTTTGATCTGTCTCTTTAAGAGCCAAAGTCAGAGAAAAGTGTTTTGGTTGGACATTCCAGACATACCTCCTACACATTCTGGTCGGCTGTTGGCCTGCACATAAGAGGTATAGGTTTTAGGTTCCTTACAGATGTCCTCATAGGTAATGAATCAAGATAAAAGCTTACTTCAGCTGGTAATGTGTTTGTTCACAGGCTCTATATGTTTCTCTGTGCCCAAATCTGCAGCTCTGTTATTAAGCCAGTCACTCACACCTTGAGGGCCTCAAAGCACAGAGATAGTTTACTCCCACAGAGATTTAGATACCACCATTCCTATCTGACACGCCTCAGTGTAGGAAAGTACAAACTGAGCAATCTGCTGATGTACGAGTACTCCTCTGCAGTGATTTTTAAGTTCCTGAAACTATTCATCAGTCAAGCCAAGATCAAACACCAATAATCTAAAATAAGTGCCAGCATGTTTACATAATTACAGAACAGTAAGTACTCAGAATTAACAAAATGAACCTGTGTTAAGGGACATATGGCCCTTCATGTTCTGTGGTTCTGACAGATCAGTGACGACACGTCTGCCAAGGTGAGCCCCTCCAGTGGAGTAACACTGGACCTGTTTTGGGAGTAACCCACCCAGTCACCCATTCCTTTGCAAGTAATTGATACAGGCTGGCAGGTGTCATAACAACACAGGCGTCTCTCTCCAGCAGGCTTATTTAAGTGTGGCTGACATGGACTGTCTGGCACTGTATTTTAAAAGACTCTGGGAACTTTGGAACGGAGGACGAAGGTGGCAAGTGATGATGACGGTGAAGAAATTCAATTGGCTTTGGCTTCAGTCTTTTTACCAACGTATAACTGAGGGATTGCAGCCACTGCCAGCCATGGCATGTATCTGTAACATGTTGCAGAGATATGTAGGTGAAGAGTAAACAACGTGTTGAGAGGTTTTCAGTTATATCAGCTTGTCTGCTACTGTCAGTAACAGCTGAAACTGTGAGGTTTGTTTAGGTGAAAGCCTGGCCTATCATGCGATTTGATGTATAATTAAGGAAAGTTACGGTGAAGCTATTGAGTTTGCATTGAAATTGTCTTATTACCCAGCTTCACAAAATGTTTCTTTGTGGGAAGCTATTATAAAGTTGTGATCTACAGCGAGAGGTTACAGACAACCTTAAAGCCAAAGCCATGCTTACCAGCTATTATTTTCTCAGGTGTTCAACAGATTGCAACCTGTGTAGAAAAGCAAACTTTCAGAAGTAAGCTCTTCACCTCCTCCACCTACCAATGCTTTCTCGCTAAGATGCGTAGGAGTCGTCCTCCTGTTGTGTGCTAGCATGCTAGCGCTAATGAGGCCAGCTGTCCAAACGCTCAGCCGGTCAGCCAGAAGGGACTGCAGCCTTTGTTGATGCTAGGTGTTACATCTCCTGTTGGAACACACACTTTTGTTTCAACACCGCCAACCATTTGGCACAGGAAGGCCGTCTCTGTTCACCCCCTCACACACACCACCAGCACCACCCGTCGTCCTTTACTCTTTCTCTCACCCTCTTTGCTGTACTTTGCAGCTCCTACTTTTATTGTACCACTCGCCGTTGCCACCTCCCGTCTGCATACACCAGCACATTGATTTTCTCTCTACAGCTTTATAGTTGATCATTTTCTCTTGACACTGCTGGCGGAGAGTGTTGCCTTTGTAATCGCTGACCTCAGCTCCACACCTGAGTGGCTGTGGCCCTAAACAGCCTCTCAGACTCATCCTAAAGTACCTTCTGTTTCAGAATGAAGTGTTGCACCCTGTTTGGGCTGCTGCTTGGACAATACATCACCTGGCAGAGTCGCTCTTACAGAAAAGAGAGTTAGACATAGGGAGAGAGAGGTAGTGTAAGGCAGACAAGTAAGAGGGGAGAGAGGAACAAGTACAGACTAGTTCATACAGTCTTACAATGTGATGTAAATCTAATTAATTATCAGTTTATTTGAATGAGATCTCAGCTTTGTGTCTCCCTGGTCTTCAATTGTTCTACTGGCTTCCCTGTTAAGAACCGTAAACAGATTTTAGCGTGTTGTCTGGATAGCAGTCCAGGTACAAAGGATGTGCATAACCCAGTGACTGAGCTGAATGTATCTCCTGCAAACTACAATAGCATTCACATCATGGTAAAGAAAAAACAGATAATATTATGAAGTGAAAGAGCAGAAAGAGGTTGCGAATGAAATAGCTCTCATGATGAACCCCGATAGGATTTTGCAGCTGCGGCACAGCAGTGATGACCCTGTGAACGACTCGCCAAATAACAGTGTTTCTCCCTCCTCCTCCGCCACCTTTCATCCCTCCCGCCCCCACACCTCCTTCCTCCCACCTCCCCCTCAGCCTGAACCTTGCATGTCTCCCGAGTGTGTGTGAATACCAACCGGTTGTAATGACCTGCACAATGCAGAGAGAAAGGGAGAGACCTCACCGAAACAATTCTCATTGATTGAAACGGAGGCTCACGATTCTCCCAGATACGCCTCCTCCCGACAAAAAACATTTGCAGCCACTTCAGAAAGAGGTGGGCGAGTGGGGTTGGGGAGAGTGAAGATAGAGTTGAAAAAAAAAATGTTCAGGTGCTTTGTACTGGCAGTGCATATTCAGCGAGTGAATGCAGGTGGTGTGTGTATGTGCGAGTGTTGCGTGCAGCGTGTGTGTGATGTGAGATAAAGTAGCCGGAGAGGTAGTTTCAGTGCTGCAGCCTGGGCCCTCTGCTGACTGGGCTGCTCTCACTGGAGAATTGATTTGGCCTCCGAGAGGATCTGTAGCTCTCTCAGTGGAACAGAGGGATGGAGGAGGGGAGGGGTGAGAGAAATGGAAGGAGAGTGGGTGGAAGCAACACAGGTGGAATTGAGAGATGGAAGAACACGGTGGAAATGAAAAGAAGACACAGGAACACACACTCAGCGCACACACACGTCTGAAACAGACAGTCGGTCAGGAAAATTTACTCCCCGTAATAACCCTCTCTGTAGGCTGGCTGTCTCAGTGTCTCCTGGCTCCTTCAGCCCATAACACAACCGACCAGGTCACACCGACTCCCACACAGCGCACACACCACTTCAGCCTGCAATCTAATGATCTCACACACCAGTTCTGTATGTGTGTCTGCACGTCTAGGTGTGAATTTTCTCTGTTTCTCTGCAACATGGAGCCTGTTGTTCCGGAGTTAGTTTTCACTCGTGGAGTCATATCTTTCTTCGATTTTACTACACTGAACCATCAAAAACTTCAGCTGCATTATTTTTAACAGCCCCCATTCACTGTGTTAGTGCTACAGCCGTTTTATTCTCTCCTGTTTTTACAACCCCTTTTTTTCCCCATGGGGGTCATTTCAAGTTTCATCTATTTAAGTTGGGCCGTGGCTTGTTTAATTGGTGTTTCTACTTCCCTGCCCCCTCCTCCTTCAGCCATTCCCTTTAATAGTTTTGACATTTAAATGACATAGTACATATATTTAACCTTGCCAGCTCATAGCCTTTCACATTCAGTGCTCATAATCAAGAAGCACATACAGTACTCCTCCCATTATTTTTTAACAGATAAAAATACTAAACGTGTGTAGCTTCTTCACTCTCCTTTTAAGATGAATAACAAAATAGACCAGTCATTCTAACCTCTGTCTCTCGTATCCCCCCTCGTGCAGTGACTAACTACAATAATGTGGTGGAGGCCGGCTCAGACTCAGATGACGAGGACAAGCTGCACATCGTGGAGGAGGAAGGCAGCCTGGCGGATGGGGCCGACTGCGACAGCACCCTGCCAGACGACGAGCACCCTAGGGAGCACTGCTGGGACCGAGGTGAGAGAGTAGGGCGTGTTATTAGTATCACACATTGAATCATGCAAATACACACCTCATCATCCTACCCACCATATCCACGTCATTCAGAGACATGCTTCACTGTTCTGCACTGTGGAAAAGTTCAGCACAAGTGCTCATTTAATTGTATTTTCTGCTTTGAAATCTTATTTTTATAGAACATGACAAATTATGCCAGTAGGAATTAACAGCAATCGATTCACTAGTTGCCAGAATTGCCTTTAGACAAGTGCTAGTTTGTTGAGTCAAGATAAGCAGGGTCTTTCATGCCACTTGTATCCTGAAAATGACACTGGCACATTGTTCATTTCATTTCAAGTATCAGAGCACAAGACATTTTAAGATATATATTTTTATAGCATGTGTCTCTTTTCACTGTCAGTCCCGCCACCATCAGCCTGGCAAAGTATCTTTGAATGTCATACTTATTCTTATCTGCTCAGAATAGGAGCATCACCTACAAATGCCTCCAGCAAATAAATGCAAATGTGTCATATAACCTCTTTATTTTTTGTTCTGTTTGACTTCTGCTTCATTTTGACCTCAGTTAAGAAATACCTCAGTGACATCTGTACAGAGTAAAGTACCAGGCTTTGTCTCATTGTGAAACAGAGTGTAAGGAAACAGGTACTACATGCAGAGGGCTTCCAACTAAGGCAGGAAGCATGATATTAAACAAAGACAATGCCAACAGAGGGAGAGACCTTCAAGTACAGAAAATAGCCTCGCAACCAAAGAGCCAGTGGAGAGCTTTATGGCACGGGTGGGCATTGCAGGGGCCGCCGTGAACTTCTTTTTACCTCAAACCATGTGGAAGTGACACCAGAGGTAGCTCACTGCCACAGGAAGGGCTGACGTCACACCTCCCTCCTCCCTCCAAAACAACAATTGCAGGTGCTGAAGGATGTTGGTGTTTCAACCTGGGCTCAAGGCCTCTGTGCTGCGCTGCTGACCTCATACTGCATGTGCATATAAATCTGTGTGACGCTGTTAGTTTCGAACTGGTGCCAAGTATGTGCAACACTATGACAAGCCCATATGAAAGGTAATTAGATATTCAACCGCGAGAATATTTATTTTTGGGTGTTTCTTCTTGCAGATTTTGGCTGGATTTTTTACGTGTGAGAGATGTGAGACTGCAGGGACTTCGATTTAGCAAGAGGTCAGGTTAGCACATGTGAAAATGTCCAGTGACATATCACTTTCAGTTCAGGGAGGGATTTTTGGAAATTCCTCTTCAATTAGTGCCTTCAGCTTCAGTTGCATGGTTTCGGTTTTACTGGCTCACATACATGTACACACACAAACCACAGACCTGTGCTCAGTGCAGCCACCTATTCCCAAGACTATGCTGTCATTTTCATCAGTGCTGTCCAGCTGTACCTCCTTGCATACAGGGAAAGTTGAAGGAAGAATAATGTCATTGGTTTTGGCCAGGACTTGTGAACATTAAACACTTCAAAAGCATGAGTTACACTGAAACAGCTCAGTGAGCTGGCTGCGCTCCACAGTTATGCCTGATCAGGCATATTTTCTTTTGCCTTCACTCTTGCACTCTCTCTCTCTCTCTCTCTCTCTCTCTCTCTCTCTCTCTCTCTCTCACTCACACACACACACACACACGCACACGCACACACACTTTTTTCTCACACTCTCTCTCTAGCCCTCATCTCATACATCAAGCAGCATCTTAGCTGTCACTCTGGATCGGACTGATGAAACACGGGAAAGCCACAGTCCTTTAAACAAACACACGTCTTTCGTCTCTCATCCCTTCATCCCTCCCTCCCTCTGTTGGTTTCACTCCTGAGAACAGAGTGTCTGGTGCAGCCTTGAAAAGTGACCACCACCCACTAATCTTCTCTTCAGTGTAGCCCGGTTTGCTTCAAATTAAAGCCTTGACACCCCTTCTCCTGAGACTTCTGCGCTCCAAAACCATAAAGGTGGTTTTTCAGCACTTTGCCATCTCTCCTTTCCTTTTTTTCCCTCGCTTCCTTTTCTTTTTTTATACTCCCTCACTGTTTCTCTTGTTCTGAATCATTCCTCTTGATTATATAGTATCATGGGCCCCCTGCTCGCTGTCATTACTCATTCACTCCTAAATGATTATGTAGTGGTGGAGCAGCCCAGTGTTGGTGCAGTAAACTGCAGCCTGCTCTCCTGTAAGAACAGGCTGTCTAACTCCAGGGGAGGAAAAGGTAGAGAGAGCGTTGACCTGGGAGGGCTGCTGCTTTACATTTAATGAGTTGTAGAGCATGATTACATCTCAGAGAATGGGCAGGGTGAAGCTAGAGAGCTTTGATATCGTGAGGTTCCAGTGGCTCTAAATGACAGTGAAAGGCTGAGTTTCGCTGCATGTTGAATCTGTATGACAGGCTCTTCTGCTGTTCTGCTTTACTGCTTATTCCAACCTGCAGTAAAGTTGCAGGGCTTCCACTTACAATGGTTCTTACTGTATACATATTGTTTCCTCACTGTTTCCTTACTGTTGGCCTGACGTACAGTAATGAGGTTTGATGTTCCATAAAATTTGCCTCAAATCCATTATGGGCATTTTTGCAGCTCTGTGGATGCACAGCAACACCTACATTCCTGTGTGACTTATGTCATGCTGTGATGGTAAAACTGAGCCACCTCTCTGCACAGGAAAGGAAGACTCTCCAGAGGATTGGGAAGATTATCCAGTGAAGACACACAGCACAAATATTTGATAGTTCTAAGCCAAGAAAAAGCAAATCATCCTGGATGTGGAGATACCTCACATCTCTTCCTTGACTGACCTCCTGCTGATTTGTGGTACAGCAGAACACCTTTTCCAATGTCTGTGGAATATTTGAATTGTTTGTGCAAATCCTGATTGCTGATTTATGTCTCCCATCCAAGATAGAATCTCCAAACGGGTCTGGATGCACAACCACAGGAAACAGTGGGGGCAAAGGTTGGCTAGGGCAGGAAATGCATGATGGGATGCTTTTGTATCATGTTGCAGAGATGTGGGCAGAGAGAGATGAGAAAGGAGCAAGGGAAAGAGAACAGGAGAGAGTGGGTGGTCTGGTGATTTTGTTCGAAGACATGCTGTAGTTGGGTTACACTGTGCAATAAATACAGAACAAACTACTTTTTTAGATCAGAGCTGCAACAGAACGTCCTGCTACAACCTCACGGGGCCTGAGTTCTGGAGCTTTTTAAACTGATTTTCTGCTTGTGCAGTGGTGCATTCACATCCCTGCGTCAGCACATAAATGGCCTGTGTGATGTTTCATGTCAGGGGAGCAGCCTGATAACACGGAGCCGCCTCAGCAAGGCTGTGAACCCTTCTGGCCTGGCTCTGTACTTAACAATGAGCCGAGACACACACACTCACACAGAGTGAAAACAACAGCTTGTCATACCTTTGCACCACAGACCCCCAACTGGGACTCTACTTCACACACATGCTCAACATTTAGTAGCCCAGAGGTGTGTTTGTGTGTTTGGATGCTGCCTTTGAGCGCAGGATCGGACCTAAACACAGTCTGATCAGCACTTCCCTACATGCAACACATGTTTTTCAGTATTTTTTTTTTGTCAGCAGCCATCATGTCTGTGAAAAATAGGCTGTTAATTTAAAGGAAAGGTTTGACATTTTGGGAAATATGCTGGTTTGCTTTCTTCTTCAATACCTTCAATACATTCGTATCTGTCAGTTGGGTACAAGCCTACAGCCAGCAGGAGAATAGTTTAGCTCAGCGTGAAGTCTGGAAACATGGGAAACAGCTAGCTGGTACACTTTTTTAACCCAACAGGCGCTGGATATGTATTGAATTTCCTATTAAACCCTCAGTCAGAAAGCAAATCAGCATATTTCCCAAAAGTATTTCTTTTAAGATGCTGTGAAAAATGTGGTAAACATGTCGAGGGGTGTTACTGATGCTGTTGAGGTCATGGGAGAAAAACTATGTGATATGTGGGGGTTGTCAGCCCCATATGTCGGATGAGAATTCCACAATCTGACTTTCTCAGCACCTGCTGCTGGCTCCTGCTTTCACCAACAGACAGCTTCTTTCTCTGTATTATCTCCCCTGGGCTTGTTACAGGGCGGGAGGTTTCTTCAAACGGTCTTTAATAACCATAGCAACAAATGACAGCGCTCATATTGTTTTGTGGCTTTGTTAAGGTGCACCAGAGGAAGCCAGAGTAAGGCTGTGTGTAAGAGTACTGGTATTCACTGTGCATCTGTGAGTCATGAAGTACTACACCTGTTCCCATCTCCGAGGAGAGCCCAGCTGGCGCTGTCCTTCAACACACACAATTCACAAAACACAATTCTCAAATCTCTGCTAAGCAGGGGGAAAGTTTAAATCAATCTATAAAACATCTGCCCAGTAAACACCACCACAGTATCCACAGTGGGCTAACTTTGCTTTTAGCTGATAGCTCACCCTTGTAATTATTCTCTGTAATGATACACATAGGCACACTAACATATCCATAGAGGAATAATGCTGTGTTTAATTGCCGACATGCTATACCTGGTTCCGGCAGCCACTTCAGGAAGCGCTGGGAGAGCAGAGATAGAACGAAGGAAGGAAGCTTTCATGCATCCCAAAGTCCATCCTCAGGTTACACTTCCTATAAGCAGCAGCTTGGTAATTAGTGATCGTTACTAGCTAGCCCGGCTCATGTCATGTGGAGGAAGAACACACTCAGCTCCCACATGCAGGTTCTCATTCACTGGGATATTAAGCACAGACTGAAGGCCAAGCCCCTCCAGAGAACAAAGTGAGGTGTGTGCGGTGTGTGTGTGTGTGTGAGGGAGAGAGAGAGCATCCGTTCCTGCATCATATCTATCTGCTGCAATATGTCAGGACAAGATTCATCACCTAATTATCAGTCCCAGTCTCAACAAGTACCTTACCTAACATTGTGAATAGAGGCTTGCCATTCAGCCTCTACAAAGAGCACGATGCTCATACAGTAGCCTCTGGCCTCTGATGCTAATTAGTTTTCTCATCCTATTGTGAACAACAGCATTCAGGATGTTGTTTTTTTCCCTTGACGCTGCACACCTCATTCCACACTGGTAAACATTTAATGATCAAGAGCTTAGACTGTAAGATCCAGTTCAGCCATGACACTTGCTATGACATTATTGGATTATCGCATTTCATATACAAAGGTTAAAGTTTCATGTGTACAGCCCGCATCAATAGAAAAACATGTGTTGAAATAACAGGGTAATCAATAATACCTTTTTACAGACATGACTGTGATCAGTGTGTGTTTGTCCCTTCAGTGAAGGAGGATTGTGTTTCGGATGGAGAGGATGACGTGAGCACAGACGCCCTGGTGGAGGAGATGCTCCAACAAGGAGACACAGCTGTCATCTATCCAGAGGCTCCGGACGACGAGCCTCATCGTCAGGGCACCCCTGACACCAGTGTCCATGATGAGAACGGTACAGCACATCACTACACAGCATCTTTATTAATAGGGCACACAAGGAAAGGGGAGTATCACTAAATCACACATACACACATCACAAAACAAACATCACTATTTCCACTCACAGTCACTGAGCTCTCACACTATTACTGCACCTACCCAGTAATTACTTGCCCCCTGGGGATGGCTCTACCTGCTCCCTGTCTCACCTCAGGTGTTAACTCCACCCCATTAGCGCTACTCTCCGACATCATTACACACACCGCTATTTGTTAAGGGCGGTACACAGGGGCCTTTATGGCTCCTGGGCTTTTGGCTTTTACCTGCTACATCTGAGGGGAAAAAAGAGAGGGAGGAGGGTGTCAGGGGAGGAACAGAAACAGTAACACCTGAGTAAATTTGTCACGTCTGTGTGAGCTCTGACTCACAGCTACCTGGGCGATAATGTGTGTGCATTCTCATCTCGAGGCCCTCACCTGTCCCGCAGGGGAACTTAATACATCACCTGTTAACACAGTAATGCTTTACCTGTGTGGGAGCCAGGCAAATGAGACCCTCTGTTAACCAGCTTGGATCCAGGCGGGTGGCTGGTATTTACCAAGCTCACTTTTCCTTCCATGCGTGGGTGTTTTTAAAACGCTTCTTACGCACAATAGGCAATCAAATTATGGAATTTAAAGCGTGTGAAAGCTGTAATCGCTGGGCTTTGTGTCAGGAAGAAGTACAAAAGAAAAAATGCGGTCCCCCACTAGTAACCCAGTCTGCTATTTTTTTTAACAAAAGAAAGAGCAGTAATCAGTTTTTATTCATCTGGTTACCTGGGTGCTGTTTACCTGTGAGGGAGGATCTGTCGATGATTGGTGAAATAGCAGAGGAGTGTTACTGTGGGCCAAGTGTAACATCAAAGAGCCCTCCCTATTGACTGGGTGTTTTTAACCCTGTCTTCTCCTCCTCCCACTTTATTCTCACATATGTCATTACAGCTCTTTTCTCTTTTTTTCCAACCAGGAACTCCTGATTCGTTCTCTCAGCTGCTCACCTGCCCATACTGTGCACGAGGTTACAAGCGTTACAGCTCCCTGAAGGAGCACATCAAGTATCGGCATGAGAAGACCGAAGAGAGCTTCAGCTGCCCCGAGTGCAGCTACAGCTTTGCATACCGTGCTCAACTGGAGAGGCATATGACAGTCCACAAAAGTGGACGGGATCAGGTAAAAACTGATTCAGCCACTAGTCCTGACTGGATGTGTCAGTCTGCGCTTTCCTTTTTCAGATATTTTTAGTTTGTTTAAGTAGAATACTTCTCATATATTGCTGTAGTAATTATGAACTGACAAAGTCAGTACATGCAACCCTTCATTGTTCAAATCAGCTTCTTAAGCAGTGTCCAAACATGATAAATAAACATGAACTTTTACCCTTGATTGATTAATGACACTGTGACATGAATTAGTAGCAGTTCAAAGGTTGTGTTTTCATTGTGTATCTCACTGAATGACCCCTCTCCCCTCATCTGACAGAGACACATCACACAGTCGGGAGGCAATCGTAAATTCAAGTGCACTGAATGTGGCAAAGCATTTAAATACAAGCACCATCTGAAGGAGCACCTACGCATTCACAGTGGTGAGTGGACAACCTCTGTCACCATGGCAGCATATTGTGTGTATGGGTGTGTGCATGCACGTGAGCACGTCTGGTGTACACGTCTTTGCTGTGCGTCTCTGTTGGTCACGGATATTCTTTCTCCACTGAACCAATATTTATGTTTTATTTATGTTTTAGTCAATTCCCTGTATTTAGATATCCCTCATCATGTTTCAGTCCATTGTGTGCTCTTCCTTAATGTGCCATAATTGTGTTTCTTTTGGCATTATGGGACAGCAATTAGAGAAGGGCATTTCCCAATGGTGCCATTACATCAGCGTTTAAGCATCATTGAAATGCATTAGAGCTTTTTCCTGTCGTACTGCTCATAGCCTAGCTTGTTCATTTAGCTTCATTCACTAATGGAAATCTGTTTCTCCCCCCCCACCTCTATCTTTCTTTCTGTTATACACATTGTGGCTTTATTCAGGAGAGAAACCCTATGAGTGCTCCAACTGCAAGAAACGGTTCTCCCACTCAGGCTCATACAGCTCCCACATCAGTAGTAAGAAGTGCATCAGCGTCATCTCAGTTAACGGCAGACCACGCTTGGGGAATGCCAAAACGCAGACCCAGGGTCCATCGCCAGTGCTGCCCACACCACCCTCAGTCCTCCGAACGCAGATTAGGGAGAAGCTGGAGCACAGCAAGCCCTTGCAGGAGCAGCTGCCCCTCAATCAGATCAAGACAGAGCCTGTGGACTATGAGTACAAGCCAACAGTGTTAACATCCCCAACTGTGACCGCTATGAATGGTGGGGTTTTCAATGGAGGAGCTGCAGCTCCTCTGCAGGGCACAGTCCAGGCCGTGGTCCTGCCCACTGTGGGGCTGGTGTCACCCATTAGCATCAACCTGGCAGACCTGCAGAATGCTCTCAAAGTGGCGGTAGATGGGAATGTCATTCGTCAGGTGCTGGAAAACAGTGCCAAAGGCCAGGTCAACTCGGGGTTAACCACTGGAACGCTCCACACCCCACAGCAGCAACTCATCTCAGCCATTAGTCTGCCTATTGTGGGTCAGGATGGAAATGCAAAAATCATTATAAACTACAGTTTGGACCCCAACCAGGGCCAGCCTACAGCCCATAACCTGAAGAAAGAACCAGAGTCAGTGTCACCAACTCAGACCACAGCTGACTCTTTCAAGTCCCAGAAACTTCCAGAAGATCTCACTATCAGAGGCAATAGGATCAATGAGACTAAAGAAAAAGAGGAAAAGACCACTAAAACTTGTCTCCTGTGTGATAACTGTCCTGGAGGGCTGGAAGCGCTCCACGCCCTCAAGCACTGCAAGAAGGATGGTCTCAGGCTGAATGGAGCAGGCCTGGATAAGTCAGAGTCTGCCGTTGCTACCCTGCTGTCAGAGGGAGGACTCTGCAACCAGCCCAAGAACCTCTTGTCACTGCTCAAGGCCTACTTTGCCTTAAATGCAGAGCCCACCAAGGATGAGCTGGCCAAGATTTCCGACTCAGTCAGCTTGCCAGTCCATGTGGTAAAGAAGTGGTTTGACAAAATGCAGGAGGGTCAGATATCACTGGGTGCCCCAACACCTCCCTCAGAGGAAGAGGACACCTGTGAAGCTAACGGTGTGGTGTCTCTGGTCCCAGGAAAGGACATAGCCACTATAAGCTCCTCTGTGACCCAGGACAGCCCTACAGAAGCTACTCCAGCAGAGGTCAACGGCACTCACAGTTCGCCGGCTTCCCCTTCGCCACTAAACCTCACAGCTGGTGGTCCCATCCCAGCTGAACCCCCCCAGAGCACTGAGGGACCCCTAGACCTGTCGCTGCCAAAGCCAGCCAGAGAGGAAGTGGAAAGAGTGGTGCCTAAAGCCCGCATTTACCCCTCCCCTTCCTCTGGCTCTACCAATGAGGATGAACCCCTGAACTTAACTTGCACAAAGAAAGAGGCTTCGCCACTCTCAGCCATGGGCACCAGCCCCATCGCACTGTACGCCAGCCAGCCATGTGCCAAACCTGTCGACATTGTGACCACAATGCAATGCTTAAGAGCACTAGCCACCAACAACAAACAGACTATCTTGATCCCCCAGCTGGCTTACACCTATACCACTACAGCAAACAGCCCCGCAGGGACCGAGACGCACGAAACCATCCACCTAAACGGAATCAAGGTGTGCTGCCATTTGTATACTCAAACTTCAGCAACAGCTGAGCTTTTCTTTTTTTGTTCGAAGTATAATTTGACATTTTGGGATATGATATCACTCATATTTTGATAAATATCAAGCTACTGCCAGCAGCCAGGTGGCTTAGCTTAGCACAAAGACTTGAAATGGGGGAAACAGATGCTCTATCAGAAGGTAACAAATTGAATAAGGCTCTCTCATTAAAATGCTACAACTAATCTGTGTACTGGAGCATAAAAATAACACATTGTGCTTTTATGGGTGGTCATGAGCTAGAGTAATTTGTCACTCTTTCATTACTAAATTTGCCAGGTAGTGCAAAAACAACCTGTAAGATTTAGATGCTGGTAGGTGTATATTAATACTTTGAGACAGAGCCAGAAGAGCTGTGTCCCCTGTTCACAGTATTTTGGTAAGCTAAGTGGCTGGTGATAACTTTATATTCCTCAAAGATACAAGACTGATAAAACATCTTCTCCAACCTATGGCCAAGACATTTTTTAAGAATATTTCCTAACATGTCAGACTATTACTTTAGTTTACACTCTATGCTTCTCAGCTGCTGTGTGTCCCACTGTATACGAAGGAGGACTGTATTTTTAAAATGTTTGTAGCCTCATTGCTTATCTCAGCATTTCAGTTTTTGTTCCTCTTGTTCTGTGGTGGTCAGCCACAGCAAAAAGATTTCACTCTATAGCAACTGGTAGTGTACAGAAGAATTCATGTCTGATACAGCAGCCATTTCAAGAAGCAAGTAGATTGAAATCAAGTTGGTTTTTATCTTTGTGGAGAGATCAGTCAAACCATTCAGTCCAGACACGGTCCAGATCATTGCTTCTTATTGTTCAGAACCACTAAAACATGATGGATAGTCTGAAGCCATCCAAAATCTAATCAATAAGTCATATATAGAAATGTCAAAATTCAGCTCTTTGTAAAAATGATAGCCCTTAATAGTTCTTCATTGTGCAGACACCTAATGGGCCTGTAATGATGGATGTAGATCTCTGGGTGTGTGAGTGATCTTCCTGGGCTGTCACCCAGAGGACATGAGGCTGCACTTTACTGCACAGTCCCTATTGATCTGTTGGAATCTGTTTAAACGCCGCACCTCTGCCTGCCACATTGATTTATTGTTGTTGTATTATACTTTTGTATTAAGTGGATTGGCATAGACCTGCCTTGTAAAAAAGAGCCCCGTGTATATATCTGCTCCTTAATAATGCCAAACATCCTCTTTGACTGCAGCGGCTGATGAGTTTTAGCAGTCCAGGGACAGCAGGACAAACCTGTGTTTGGTTTGTCAGGTCAAGGAAAAGATTGGTAGATTTTTTAGTGAGCACTATGAGTAGAGTATGAATCAGCATCCTTTCCTGCGAAGTATGCACTCACTGGTCACTGTTATTCTGAGTCATTAATTGTGTTTTTGCTATAAAACAATAATTTTGCATTCCTAGTAGTGTGTTAATGTGACTTCTCATACTTCCCAGGAGGAGAGGCAGGACACGGGCTCAGAGGGTGTTTCCACGATGGAGGAGCAGAACGACTCAGACTCCGGCCCTCAAAGGAAGAAGATGAAGAAGACGGACAGCGGCATGTACGCCTGTGACCTGTGTGACAAAATCTTCCAGAAGAGCAGCTCATTGCTGAGACATAAATACGAACACACAGGTAACTACAAACTGTCGTGTGTTTCACAGGCCTACACATGAACACAGCCAAAAATCACAAATGGAATAAAATAAAAACAGCAACTCAGAACCGGAACTTGTCTCACCATCTCTCACTGTTGGGTCCTGGGAAAGATGAGTCAGAGTGCGAGGGAAAGGGGGATTTTAAGCTTCAGCGTAAAGAAGGGTGGACACCTCCATTCCATCAGGTATTACTCAACATGCACAGAAGAGGTCTGAGAATTTCTTTCCGCCAACTCCCCACCTCTGCGCTGCCAGCTTCTCATGTGAAGTACCAAATGTTGCAAGAGGCGAGCTCTGGTAGTGATTTGGACTGCTTTAAGATGATGATTCTGTGGCCAAGCTCAGGTCAACGCTCTCAGAGGCGTTTTAGATTTTTTTCTTTATTACTCTGATACCTGGCTTGGAGCTACAGTTTTCAGCTCCAGATGACCTCATCCTAGGTGAAACTAGCTGCTCCCTGCCTGGATGAAGTTTCCTTGAAAGTTTTGAAGCACGATTGTTGTGATTTTGTTGTACTGTTTGGAAATGTTCTCCTTGGATACATTGATGATAGATAATGTTTTCAGTTTTCAGGCTTTGGCACCTTCCACACAACAATGTGGGGGATTTGCTGTGATTGCGCTGAAGTGTTTGTTGTTTTCTTTCCATGTCTATACTTTTTACTCAACACAAATTCAGTTTTTATTAAATATGTTGATGCATATTTATTTTCTTTTTTCTGCAGGGAAGCGACCTCACGAGTGCGGCATCTGCAGCAAGGCCTTCAAACACAAACACCACTTGATTGAACATATGCGGCTCCACTCGGGGGAGAAACCGTACCAGTGCGACAAGTGTGGCAAGCGCTTCTCCCACTCAGGCTCCTACTCCCAGCACATGAACCACCGCTACTCTTACTGCAAGAAGGAGACGCAGAGCCAAGCAGGAGGGCAGGAGAGCCCTGAGGAGGACAGCGAGGCCCAGGCTGAAATGGAGGCCCTGAGCCGATTGCAGAAGCTCCTGGCCCCTTCCCAGCTGGACTTGGACGAGCGAGGGAGCAGCACCAGGGAGGACGAGGAGAGCGAGGAGGAGGAGGAGGAGGAGGAAGGCGTGGTGGACATGGATGATATCCAAGTGGTGCAGATAGGAGATGAAGGAGGGGATGAGGAGGAGGAGGCAGAGCAAGAGGAGAGGAATGAGGAGGAGATGGAGAGAGTGGTGGTAGAAGGGGAAGGAGGGGAGGAGAAAACAGAGATAGAAGAGAAAGAGGAGGCTGACACAAGGCAGGAGGAGGTGCTCGGGAGTGTTCAGGAAGAGGAGGAGGTCAACATGAAGGAAGAGGAGGCAATGGATACAGAAGGAGGGACGACAGAAGAAACAGAGAGAGAGGTCACAGAGGAGAGCGGAGGCGAGAACAGGAACACGGTTTCTGAAGACGAGAACCAGACGCCGCAGGAGAAAGGAGATACTGACTAAAAGAGGAACCAGACTCCTCCATGAGACACAATCCTCCTCCTCTCCCCGCACAGAGGAAGAACACAGGAGATGAAGTCTGGTCACTCTGACAGTTTGTTTCAGTTCACTACTGTGTAGAAATCCAGGTGTGCCTGAAAAAATACTAGTGACTTTTCCACAGGAGAACGATTTCTCACTGTTAGAAAAATCCATTTGTAAAGAAAAAAATGAAGACGAACACAAATTTTAACAAACGAAGGACATGCATTATACAGACTTTGGAAGCTAGAGCCGACACGTTTTAGATAATGTTTTATTACTAAAACACCTTGGGTCATTTCTTTTTATCAGTGTTACTAATTTTATCACTCATATTTTAACCTTTAAAAGCTGTACAGTTGGGAGATATTTCTATATCTTTTTATTGCCAATGAACAAAAAAAGTCAGTATTTTGTTAAGTTGGAAGGAAAATAAGAAAATCCTGTGCACTACAAGTGGCTTGGTTTACCTATGGATTGAGCAGTTGAGTTGTGTTGTCTACCCTTCAGTATTACCACGCTAGATATACCATGCCATCACGCTAGCTGATGTTAGCATTACAATTATTTTTTCTGTCGATTAGATTGGACTGTGAGCCTTAAGAAGAAAAACAATGAAGAATGGGCAGATCTTTTCAGCTTTTAGTTCCTTTTAGAGATTTAGATACTTTTTTTTTTAAACGAATCAGTGTTTAATAGGAATCGTTTGACATTTTGGGGAATAAACTTATTCATTTTCTTGGTGACAGCTTAATCAAAAAGGTCCATAACACTTTCATACGTCTGTCCGATAAATGTACAACCACCAGCTTATTAGCTTATTATTGCTGGAGCCGGGCAGCAGCTTAGCTTGGCATAAATACTGGAAGCCTACCAGCACTACTAAAGCTACGCTAGTTAACGTGTTATTTCTGGTTTGTTTAATCTGTACTGTAAAATAGTTTGGCACATAACCCCCATAAAACTGCAACCCATCATTTTTACACATCTAAACAGATTAAACAAGCTACAACGTGTTAATTTTTGAGCTTTGGAGATATTCAAAGGTGGCATTTCCTACCTTTGCGCCTCATTTCCACGTAGCTCTGTGTGCGTATGCGATTTAACTTAAACCCCACTCATTCCAATGGGATCGATTCCTTTGTGATCTCTGATGTGTTTGCGTGCCTCTCTCCGATGGCTGTGGAGAAGTTTCCATCCCACTGTGAAGAAATGCCTTTTCTTGCGTTGAACACTAGAGGGCGTAGTGTGTAAATCATGCAGAATTATGAACGTAAAACAAAACTGTGTGGAAACGAGGCGTAACGCCACGTTTCCACCACAGATCTCTGTATGTATTTGTGAAAAAATGTAAACTTTTGCAGAGGATTTTGTACCATTGTGTGACGGACGTTGGTAAAAACTGAACGGCTAACAGAGTTTAGTTGCTTGCCTACGTTTACAGTCAAATTGTGTATATGTAACCTATAATTATAAAGAAATTAGTTTACCTAGTTTAGCACAAGCTAGCTGTGTAACATACGCGAACAGTGGTTCATACGTCTTTGAAAACAATGTTCCACAGAACTGGCTCCACAACTGGAAGGCCAGCCTCCCCACTTCACAACGCTCCATGCAAATATGCAACAAAACTGGACGGTAAAAACAAAAAAAATATATTAACCTCTCTCTCATGGATGCATTGAAGTTTCCATCCATCTAAAAGAAATGCATTTCCTTGCGTTGAACACCCTGGCAGCGTGGTCTTTGTATTGCACAGAATTAGTGCCCACATGTCTCTGTGTTCGTACTGATTCTGCTTTTTTTGAGTCCGAAATTTGCCGTACGAACATTAAAAAATTGTTACTTTTGCTGTGGACTTCGGAGAGACTGGACTGTGTGTCAGATAGTGGGAAAAACAAAAAGGCTAACAGGCTATTTAGATCACCGACTATGTTGAGAGTCAAATTTAAACTAGTTTGCTTGTGTTTCTTTCTCACCGTGCAACACTGGTCCTGTGTCGGTCATGCTAATGCTCTATGCGCATATTCAGTAAAACCGGATAGTAAAGTACATTCTACTAAATAGTCGACACCAAACAAAGCTATGTGGAGAAGAAGCGTTTGACCGAGCCCTTTGCTTCTAGTATTTAAGCTACGCTAACCGTCAGCTGTCTGCAAGAAAGTGAATAAGCAAAAATGTCGAACAAATGCTTTAAATGTTCAGAGCGAGCAGAAAGGGGATGTAGAAAACCGTCTGACCCTTCCTCTACCTACCCCCACTCAGAGCCTTATGCAAAAAAACCGAACTAAACAAGAGAAGCATGCATATCAAAGTGCCATTGAATATTGCTGTTGAAGCTTAGCAGCTATGATCAGGTATTGCCGGGTCCCAGATCAACCAATAAGCCGGAATACTGTTGACTTTGTCTGGCCACCACACCTGAGAGTGTAGAACTTAGCCTACCACATACTCATGTCATAGATTTTAGATGAGTTGCTTTCATTTCTAATCGGAGCAACTCGAATAATTACAATGCACATTTTTGTTTCAAATGAATGATGAAGAATTTCTAATTGTTACCTGTGTCCTGCCTTTTCAAAGCTTATTCAGTGCACTTGTTTAACACACCATGAAATGCTCAGATGTCTCTTCAGGTAACAAAATGTAGGCAAATCCCAGGAGTTGAATTCAACGACGTTTTACCTGTCAGTATTATTTTTGTCTCTTATGTTGTTTTATGTTCTGTTTCAGTGTGTGTACTGTATGTTTTCAGCAATGGCAGTATTATCCCCACCCCCAACGAGATGGGTATGTCTGTTTAGTCATAGAGAACTTTTATATTTATGTGTCTTATTTTTTATATTTCTTTATGGTTATTTATTACACTATGTAGTGTACAATACTGTAGTTTGTATTAATACGATAATATATTTTAGTATGGAAAAAAAGAATCAAAGGCAAATAACCACAAGCCTGGAAAAATAAGACTCCGGCATACTGAAGTATGTTTTTCGAACAAATGAAAGATGTTTTTCTTCAAGGAAAAAAAAGAGAAACTCGCACCCTGCAAGCCTGAAAATTGGAACCTGTGACCTCTCTGCATCCATTCTCATGTTAGTTTAGTTTTCTTTCCCCTCTCTAATATGAAGCTACTGAACTTTTGAAAACTAATTGTATGTCTAATAGCATGAGTGTGTGCTGTTGTATTGAAGGATGATCCTTAACCACGCAAATTGTCCTTTTTGCCAAGCCAAAATAATATTGACGTATGTTCTTATGTTTTTATTTGTGCCAATTTGTTACTTTATATGTCAGTGTCACGACCACACCCAGTTTTATATGCCCCTCCCCTTTTAACACCCTCATCTTTTTTTTATTGTGATTGTTTTTGTTTTTCTTTTTGTTCATTTTTTTATGACTCCCCATCTCACAATAAAATACATCAATTACAAGCTGCTCGGTTTGTCATGATGTTGTCATTGAGAGTTTGAAAATCATGTTTTGCAATCTATATTTGAGTCAGGGAACACTTCAAAAATATAACAAAAGGAAAATAAAACAGATTTAGAACATAGCTTAATGTTTACACACTTAGTATGGTTTTGTGTTACATTGTTGCTTCAAAATTTGTTCTTTAATTGAAGCAAAGTGCTCACTTTTTAAATATAATTTAGTTTTAGATGTTTCCTAGATAGAATATTTCTGTCAGGGGTCTCTAGACCAGTGGTTCTCAACTGGTGGGTCAGAACCCAAAAGTGGGTCGCGAAGCAATTTTAGAGGGTCGCAGAAGCATGCCCTCCCACCAAAAAAAGTAGTTGTATAAAGTCTTTAATTTTAAAGGTTTCTTATGACACAGTTTGCTTTCAATAGCAGGATATTTAGTGGTGGTGACACCAGTAGCAACCAACTATTAACCTCTAGATTTGGCTCTGCCAGCTTATTGGAGAAACTTATGCTAAAACGTCCCAAAAATGAACCAAAATGTGCTCAGAATCTGTCAAAATGGGCCCAAATATGCACAAAAACTTGGCAAAAACGTCCAAATATACCAAAATGAGCAAAAAAAATTCCCAAGTTGTATCAAAATGCATTGAGATGACACCCAAATGAACCTTAATTTGTTAACAGGAACAGCAAACTTCAACAATTTGGGTGCGACCCTGATTAATAGAGACATAGTGGGTCCTGAGGCTGGACCAGCTGAGAACCACTGGTCTAGACTGTCAAACATGGGTAAAGACAGTAGACATGCTATATATTAATGACATTAATGATTCTCACCACACTCTCCCTCCTAAATCCTAAAGTTTATTTAGAACAGTATCATTTTAACACAGTTTGTCCCAACAGAGTTAAACCACTAAAGGCTCTAGAAATGACCTCAAACATGAGTAATGTGACTGTTTAAGATGAAATGTTTTAGTAAATTATTTTAGACAGAGTTCAGAGCATAGATAGGTAGATTGACTTCATATATTATTCCACGATGCTAGCTTTACAGTCATGTATAGCCAAATTAAGCTTTAGTTTTGTTACATATTTCTGCTGTTTTGTTAATAATTAAAAGCCCAAATAGTAGATGTCTCCCTCTAAATTAGAAGAATTGATGCTGTGTGGAATATTAACTTACTTAAATGTGACTACCAACAGCCACGTCTGCAAACACTCCTGGTACTTATGTGGCTTTTTGTGCAATATTGTAGCTGTCAGCACTCCTTTCTCTTAATCTCTCAGAACAAAACAGGTAATAATAACAGAACAGAAATCTGAACACCAAATAAAGTCAAGTTCAAAATGATTTCTTCATTTTGTCGACATATTAGAGTCAAAGTTTTTTACTGAGGGGATTTTGGATGTCTTTTTATCACTCCATGCATCAGAAACTACCGTCAACAGCCAGAAAACACGAATGAAGTCATATATTGCATGTTTTCAGGAATAAACTGTTCAGTAAATCGGGTTGGGAATGTTATAAGAACAAACTTCAGAGTATACACAAGAATAAAAGTGGAGAGTAAAGAGGAGATTTCTGTCTCACTGTAGGAAAAGAAAACGTTTTAACTAATGGATATCACCATGACACCTCCATGAGTTTTAACTGACATGTGTCTAATGTGCACAATAATTCACAATTTAGATCTGCATTAGATAATTACGTCAAAACAGTAATAAATAATGTCTTCACTGATGAGCAGAATAGAATCATCACACCCACTACAGTGGACAGTTATGGTTTCAATCATTCAAAAAAGCCACATGGATGATTTAATCAAAATATTCCTGCACTACAGTGAGTCAGAGAGTATTTTTCTACATGTATTTTTCTGTGGAACAAACGGTTTTAACAGCTATTCCACAGGTGACATGTTTCCACCACCAACCAAAATTTCAGATTCATGATGTAACAAATATGAATAAAAACAGAGATCATATAGACGTACAGAGGAGGTTGGGATACTGTTCACTGCTGGTTTGGAGAAATGATTGTGAGCATTGTTGCGTCAGTTGCAGTTTGAATAACTGTCCACTGTAGTGGACGCTGTGCATGGAGGGGTTAAATGTTTGGATATTACAAAGGTCACACTGATAGCCAGCAAAGCCATTGGTTAAGATAAGGAATTTAAAAAGTTAATGAAAGAAAGTGATTAGGAATATTTTAGAAAATGTTCCCTAAAAGCTTCAGCGTGGATCTATATAAAGAAAGGCCCAGCACAGACCCTCAGTGATCAGTCCTTCCAGTCCAGTCTGTCTGGTAGCAGCCCAGTCCAAGGTCAACCCTATTGATCCAGATCAGGTTTCCAGGAGGGTCGACCCTCCTCCTGCCCCCCAGCCCCAGCCCCTCCACCAGCATGAATTAGTAATGGAATGGGCTAAAAATCCATAGTCGGTGGAGGAGTTGAAAATGATACAATAGCTGGTGAACATATTTGATAGTCCTCTGCCTCACTGTTTTCTTTTTGTCTTCCCAGAAGCTGGTCCCACTCTGGATCCAAAGGAGGCCTTTGGTGCCATTTTTGGGAAAGTCCATAAGAAGTTGCTGCTGATTCAGTGCGTTTGTTTAAAGGGGAGGCAGGTGAGGGTGGGAGGGGGTTCAGCTTCTCTTTGTCTGAGGAAGAGTGGGAGCAGCCTGTGTGATTGTACTGAGCTACCTGAGCGTACAGGAGTGTTTGAGAGAGTGTGCTGGGGGAAGACAGAGAAAGACAGAATAATCTGTCAGAGGTTTCACTCTGCCATCATGTTAAATGGGCCCCTGGGGACATTTAGAGGGGGGGCTGCTGGTGGAATAATGCTTTATAGGACAGCTCACACTGTAACATTATGGTGTCAAAGCGTCCAGCAGCATCTTGTAATTGTACCTATTATAAATGTCTTTAACAGTGGTCACAGCAGCGAACAGCTCCGCTCTGAAGCCCAACACAAAGGTCAGCCAGTGTGCAGCCTGTGGCTCCGTGTTCAGGATGCACGGACGTTTTACAGGCTTTCAGGCCAATCCACGACTTAAAGCCAAGATATTGCCATATGTTCTGCTGGGCTCAGCATTTCAAAGGAAAATTGAAAAGCTATAACTGCTAAGAGGATATGGAGTGCTCTTGCCAATAATGGTGCAAAAGCCTGATGAAGTATCATGGCTGCCGGGGCTCTGACACCGAGCCAAACCCGGGGGGCTGAAGCTCCCCAGGGAAATTTAGAGAAAAGCCGTGAGGAGGAGGAGGAAAGAAAAACCGGTGCTCAGGAAATAGCAGTCACTTAAATATCATGTTCATTTACTCAACCACTAAATAGCAGAACGTACACAGAGACATTGTGTGTGTGTGTATGTGTGTGTGTGTGTGTGTGTGTGTGTGTGTGTGTGTGTGTGTGTGTGTGTGTGTGCATATGTGTAAAGGGGCAGGTTAATATGCCACTTCATGTGACAAATTGCCGTTTCAGAGCTCCGTTTTAACACAGCGGTCAGCAGAAGCTCATACATAACTGAGAATCTGTTTATCAGCCCACTGCACGAGACACACAGGAAGACAAACGAAAGGTATTTATAGTCTTCACAGGCCAGCACACAAATAAAACAGATAAATAATTACACATTCAGCTCACAGTCGCACCTCGACTTTCTCTTCTCCACTATTTAGCAGCACTTTGTGAACATAGTAAGTGGTGTAATCTGGTACAAACATAAAACATAGCTGAATATCTGGGGACAGCTGCCTGTGAGGGGTTTTGTTTTAACTGTGTCTGAAGAGAAGTCCTCATTTCTCCAAACGTCGGAGGCGTGATGAGTTCAGGTGCAGCAGGTGAGCCAGCCGTCAGTCACAGCTGTCGATCGGAGAGGGCCTTCAGACCTGAAAAACAGAGCAGTCATCTTCAAATGATGACCAACACACTTATCAGGCCACTGATGCCATAATCACTCATTCACGGAAACGACTGAGCATTTCTACAGATATTGATAAGTCAACATCGAGCAGCCGTCTGTGGGGCTGCACTATGTGTTGGACTCAAGCCATGTAGTTGTATCTGTGTACAGTCACATAAAATAATGTAGCCGACCGTCATGTAACACAGAGTGATACAACTATAGAAGCTGACATTAAATAACATAAAATTAGACATCATGACAGATACCTTAGGACAGCTTAGTGATGCAGGATGTTCTGTGATGACACACAACGTACAGTATAACAGGCCACGACCTGACATGAGAGATGAATGTAACGAAACATGAAAAGACACAACCTCATGTAAAACGGACATCAGTGTATATATAATATATACTGCATGTTAACACTGTATAAAAAAAGCAGAATGTAAAAAACATGACAAAGTTAATAATAACACAACAAAGCAGAATGACATAACACACAATATGCAAAACATGCTTTTGGATGCTTTTATTGATAGGTTTACTAAACTATGTGATCAGGAAGAGGTGAGTTATTCTGACCCACTAACTCCCTCTGTTGTTCTGATTTGCTCTTTCCCAGACACAGACACACCTGGGCCCACAATATGCTGCCATGTATCGATGATCACGCTTCCCACTAATGTTGATGTCACCTCCCCCTCTCAGTAATCGTCACTTAGCCACGTCTGTGTGACACCCTGTGTTACAGTTCACGGTATGTCTTATAACACAGTACTGCTTGAGATGGTATTTATTTGGCTTTGATATAACGTTACATAACAGTAACATAACAAAACATAACATAGGTGTAAATATAACATAGCACAATATCATAGCTGTAACATAATGATGTTAAATAACATAATGTAAAGTAGCTGTAACATAACATAGCATAACAAAACAGTATAGCATAACATAGCATAACATACCAGCATAGCATAATGTAACATAACATAGCAAAGCATAGCATAGCATAACATAGCGTAATATAACATAACACAGCATAGCATAACATAACATAAAATAACATAGTATAGCATAGCATAGCATAGCATAACATAGAGTAATATACCATAACATAATGCACAACATGGTATAGCATAGCAGAAAATAACATAGCATAGCATAACATAGCATAACATAGCATAACATAGAATAATATAACATAGCATAGCGTCACATAATGTAGCATAACATGGTATAGCATAGCAAAAAATAACATAGCATAACATAACATAGCATAGTATTGCATTTCATAATATAACATAACATAGAATAGCATAGCATAGCATAACAGAGTAATATAGCATAACATAACATAGCATAACATAATGCACAACATGGTATAGCATAGCAGAAAATAACATAGCATAGCATAACATAGCATAACATAGCATAGCATAACATAGAATAATATAACATAGCATAGCATCACATAATGTAGCATAACATAGTATAGCATAGCATAAAATAACATAGCATAGCATAACATAACATAGCATAGTATTGCATTTCATAATATAACATAACATAGAATAGCATAGCATAGCATAACAAAATATAACATAGCATAACATAACATAGCATAGCATAGCATAGCATAATATACAATAAATGTGACATAATATAAAATAACACTGCATAACAATGTAACAAAACACAACATATTGTAAAGTAGCTGTAACATATCATAACAAAACGTAATATAACTGTAACATAACTTAACAAAACTTGTAAGATTCACTTGTATGAATGTTTTTTTCCCCAAAACTGTAACTTCATTTTCTGGGCAACATTCAACACTGCTGTAAAGTTAGTCAATATGTTGTGACATATAAACAGTAAGTCAGTAGGAAATTGTATGTCTGTAGCATGTTTTCTCAGTTTCCCTGTTTTCCAAACTGAAAAAAAAGCATCACTATCCTGTAAAATCCTGTGTACGATTTGTATCCTGACTTACACTTGTACATGTAAGTGCTTTATCTTAGACGTTATCATAAGTATATCATCATAAGTGTATAATAAGAAATGGAATAAGAAAGTCAATCAGTCTCAGCAATCAGTGGACGTCTTATCGATTTAACTCTGACTTGGCTGATTTATTAGTTGCATTATAACAAATAGAAATGTGCAGTGTGATTGCATATGATGAGAGATGCAGAGACAAAGAGGTGATTGGTCAGTTCATTCGACTGCTCATTTTGAAAGATGTTCATATGTTAACCCTGGTTAGTTAGAGTTAAGGAAACAATCTGCAACAGCTGCACACAGGTTTGTGTCCAGCTGCAGCGGTCAAAGGACGGCAGGTCACCAGGAAGAGAGGTCAGTGAGAGCATCGCAGTGTGTGTGTGTGTGTGTGTGTGTGTGTGTGTAGTAAAGGGTTGATTGGATTGTTCTGTATTTAGCTTGTACCTCAAACATCTCCCTGGAGAATTACCCTTCAGCTACAGTAATATGAAACCAATCGTTAACCATGTTGAGATCCACTATGGTTTTCTGTGTCCTTGTTTAGCAGAGAGTCATTATCCTGGATCCTGGTCACCTTTTACCAATCACCTTAATCACAAATAAAAGCTTTACGTCTCCTAAGCGTGCGCACACACACACACACACACACACACACACACACACACGCACACACACACACACACACATATTGTTCTGCTCTTGCCTTCCAGCTGAATCCTATTACAGTGTTTCTCAGAGATAAGCCCTGGTGAAATCTATCTATAAATGAAATTTATGCATCATCGTTTAAGCTTGTAATTGCTTAGAGACTCTATTCATTTTATTAGGCATCATATCTTCTCTATTCCTGAACAGAACG
This sequence comes from Dascyllus trimaculatus, assembly GCA_024666655.1. Taxonomy (NCBI): domain Eukaryota; kingdom Metazoa; phylum Chordata; class Actinopteri; family Pomacentridae; genus Dascyllus; species Dascyllus trimaculatus. Next base: position 23,982,713 of record CM045466.1, on the reverse strand, counting down.
TGTGTTAAGAACTGTGGTACTTTGTCCTCTTTTCAGCAGTTTGGGTTGCTTTGTAATGAGGACAATGAGTTAAAAGCTGTACATGTGCTCATTCTCAAATCTCTCACTTTCACTCTCTCTCTCTCTCTCTCTCTCTCTCTCACACACACACGCGCACACACACTCACACACACACACGTATATTTAGTATTAATGGCAGTTTCATGCTTTCTTTTCAGGGTGAGGTTCAGGGCTGACTTTCACCACTTCCCCTCCTCGTTACCACATCGGGACTCGAGTTGCGCTAGAAAAACACCAGCGCAACCACAAGCACCTCACAACTCCTGCCTCTACACACACACACACACACACACACACACACACACAACATATATACATATATATTTTTACATACATTTATACACACACACTCGGAGAGAGTGCAAACCATCCAGTGTTTGCAGGTACGGCCGGCCCTCCCACACTGCTGGGACAACATGGAGCAGCTCTCAGTCATGACTAGAATAACAAGGAGCTGCACAGAATTCAATTAAATGGTCTGCTCTTTGAAAAGCTACCACCCACCTGCCTGAACACACACACACACACACACACACACACACACACACACTGCACTATGCTGTAAGTAACACACCTCCACCCAACTACCCACTCTTGTATGCTTTGGTCCTCCCACACATACAGGAAAGCATGCATGAACACACACACACACGCAAATATCCATTTCTGCTCTCTCCTGAGTCTCGGTTATGTGTGTGTGTGTGTGTGTGTGTTTGTGTGTAATCCCATTGTCCTGTCCTCCTCAGAGGAGCCTGGACCTTCAAGTGTCGCCTCCAAAGCAGCCACCTGATTGGCTGCTGGAGGTCAGTGGATAAGCACATAAAAAAGGCGTGACATCTCTTTACACTGCCTTAAATGTTCACCTTTTTGTCCTTACAGGGCCCGTGTGCTTCAAGGACTACAGTGTATCTTACTGCCTTTGTGCTCCTGCATTACTGACGGCTGCGGAAGCAAATGAGACAAGTGGCTGCGCTGATGGAACTGAATTAAAGAAGTCTCGTAGCAGCTCTTCTTCCTGCTCACCTCAGAGACGAGTCCTCATCTGTTTCCTTATGAGACTCTGACACCTCGTCTTCATTGTCACCAACCCAGTCTTCAGAGAGCCTCCTCCTCCTCCTCCTCTCAGCTGTCGGCTCACGGAAGGCCTCGGTGTGGATGTTCCTCCCACCGCAAAAGCAAAGAAGGAGCAAACAAATTTGGAGAATCTCTCTAAGGAAAAATCCTCCAGCACAAAGGAGAGAATATCCTCTCCTGTTCGGAAGAGAAGAAGCACAGGCTGCTAGGTAAACATGCTCTTCAATCCTGCAAATGTCCGCAGGAGTAAGTTGTTTTGTGGCTGTTTTGTGATTGGAAATGTACGTTTGTGTGTCCAGTTTAAAACCTGTGTCACCAGGAACCATTATGTAGATTTAGGAGGTGTGTAGGTCGCTTCTACAAACTTAAAACCACGCTAGCAGCTTAAGTCTCAATGTTAGTTAAACGTTCTAAAATATCTCTGACAGCTATTATATTGGTTGACATGAAATGTGGTACGGGCGTCTATCTAGCACCATCATGTGTTCAAAGTCTCACTAATCAGTCCACTGAGGTCACAGAGGTCCCACAGTTGAGATTATTATCATTACTGTTGCTGTGAAAAGTAGCAGAGACGCATTGAACATGTCACTGGTTAAAGTCAGTCAGTCTGTAAAAGGCGTGATGTTAAAATAAGTTTTGTCTTGGAGTCCCAGTGACATTTGACAAGATGTACAGTATTCAACAGTGCCATATCACCTAAATGTCCATTTAAGTGATAATCTAATAGTAACGGCATCACTTCTAGATGAACAGTAGGTCTTGGCTCTTATGTAAAGTAAAAACAAACTGTTTAGATTTACTGTATTAAAATACTGACCCCCTCAGTAGGAACTCAATGCAGCAAAAGTCAGTATATCTATCTACTGTCGCCTCACAGCTAGAAGATCCCCGGTTCGCGTCCCGGTTAGGACACCTGGGATCTTTCTGTGTGGAGTTTGCATGTTCTCCCTGTGCATGCGTGGGTTCTCACCAGGTACTCTGGCTTCCTCTCACAGTCCAAAAACATGCTGAGGTTAACTGATTATTCTAAATTGTCCGTAGGTGTAAATGTGAGTGTGCTTGGTTGTCTGTCTCTATATGTAGCCCTGTGATAGACTGGTGACCTGTTCATGGTGTCCCCTGCCTTCGCACGAGTCTCCTGGGATAGGCTCCAGCCCCCCCGTGACCCTACAGAGGATTAAGCGGTGTACAGATAATGGATGGATGGATGGATATTTTCACCGTCCAATTTTCAAGAGAGATGTTCTTTCATGGTTCAGAAGCTATTTTTTCAGTTGCCTCTTTACTGGAGTAGCTGTGCTGCTCTCTCTTTCTCTTTAAAATATCCCAAAGGTGTTCTGATGGATTCTAGTCATGTGACACCCTTTGCCATTGCTCTCACTTTTTTCCTCTTTAGGAACTCTTGTGTGATTTTGGCAGCGTGCTTCGGATTGTTATCACGCTGCGTTATTCGTCTCCTGACAAGCTTCTGGAGACTGAGAGCCACCTTGTCGGTGAGTATCATCCACAAACGTTCATGGTGCATCTATAAATGTCATCTCCCCGGCCCCTTTTACAGTCATGCAGCTCCGTATCGTCACACTTTCACCTCCATGCTTCACTGTTTGGACCATTTCTCTGTTTTCTTTAGCGAGGTTTCATCTTGCAGTTTGGTGCCAAAGAGCAAGCAGGGTGTTTTTACTGGACACCTTCCACAGAGGTAGACGTGTCCTTCTCACTGTCTGGTTTCCATTGACGACTCCTGTGAAAAGTCTGATGCACTGTGGCTTCTTCTGTCTGTCCTCCTTTTTAATCCTGTGTTGTCACTGGTTTTCAGTTGGTCTCTTTTGTTTTTCATGTATCCTTTTAAAATCTTTGTGCACAGTCACACAGGCAGTTCCTTTATCAGTTCCTCTGGCAGCTCTTTTTCACGTGGAGACAGTTGTGGTGTTCACTGACTGTTGTTCATGTAGTTGGGCTAATTGGAAATCACAGGTGAGCTCAGTTTAATTTTAGTGATCACAGGTTTTCTATATGTTCACGTTTGTTGCACTGAGTTTTCACTTCGGCTCCTGTATTTACAAGATAGTCTTGCTCAAGTTTTTGCTTTTGATGCTTTAGAAGAGGAAGGAAGGACTCCGCTATTCAACTTAGAAGTAATGCAATTATAGGGAGCTGTTGCAAATGTAAGTTATTGCCCATATGTTGTATTCTGTAGCTGAAATGCAGGTTTGTCAAGGCATGACGCAACTGCATGAACAAATACACCAATTTACAAATGTTCCTCCACCAGAAGGAGCACAGAGCACCCTCAGGAAGCACTTTTAGACTTTTAAGTACAAAAATCTGGAGACAAATAACAATAAAAAAACAGATATTTTAAACTTCCAACCTCAACCCTTCAAATTGACCTGAGAGTGGGAAGCCACGCTGGTTTATGGAGAATTTCTAAAACGATACCCACAGCCGTGTGTCTGAGGGTGGAAGTGCTCTGCTGACCAGTAGGAGAAGAGAGAAGTCATGCAGCAAGCGTCCAGATGTGATTCTGCGCTGTGAGTCACTCAGCAGCCGACAGCTGAACCCAGATAAAGCAGCTCTCAGCCCTCTCACGTTCAGGTCGCCTCACCACTGAGAGCTTTTCTCTCTTCTGCGCTTTTTTCTTGCTCCTCATCCATCGCTCTTGTTAGGAATGTGTCCAGTATCGCCGTCCCGCTGTGCCCGACCTTTGGCTCCTCCCCAGGTGTACACGCACCGGCAGAGGTGACCTTTCACCCCGGCCTTTCTCTGACTCCGCTGGGAGATGTCGCTGCGTGTGCGTGTGCATGTTTCATGGGAATGTGAGCAGAGGTTAAAAGATGGGATGTTCTGTGCATTAGCAACCTTGGTCATCGCCGCTCCTCCTCCCTACCAATACCTGCCCTCCTGTCCACCTTTCACCTCCCATATAGCCGCATCACTCCCTCACAGTCTGTGTCCATTCAGCACACTTTTCACCCCCACATATGTGGTTTTCCTGCTTCTCCTCCAGTTAATCGGTCCGAGAGGCTTGGACGGCACCTGTTGTTTTGAAACCAGCGATTATCAACAGTTCTGGTCTTCCTCCCCTCTGCTAACAGCAGAGACTAACAGCTCCGGCTGAGCCTCTGTTGTGTCTAATACTCAGGCTCCTGAGGCTCCTGAGGCTCCACGGCTTTTTTACGTAACAGTGTAAAAAGTGCAAATTATGAAAGGAGTCCCTGTTTGCTCGTTACAAACCAAGAAGGTTGTTAGCGATTATTTCATATCATCACCTCTGGGTTCATTCCTTGCAATAAAAAAAGTGCAGAAACTAAGAGCCCCAGTAGGTTTCAGACGGATGATGATGTATTTTGTAAGTGTTTTCTTCGTCTTGAGAAGAGATGCTCGAATGTTCTCCCACAGTAGATGAACAGCACAGAGAGAAGCTGCAGTTTAAACCATTAGAAGTGACCCACTTCATTAGTTCTCTGTTGACACATGACCATGATGAAGCAGATCACAGGCTGCGGGTGGTGGCTGTGGTGTTTCTCTAGGATGATCTGAGCGTTGGGGCAGTTGCTGGAATGAATTTTGCGCTAGAAGATGAATATTATTTCGGAGGACATGAGGCTTGGAGCATCTTGCTGCTCTGATTATGATGATGATTACTGTGTTGTGATTATTGTTTATACTAATCATGACTGTTGACTGAGCGGAATATTTTGGTTTTTAAACATTTCATCCTGCAAATTATCCAACTTGTCAAAATACACGAAGCACTCTTGACTTTTAGTTTCCTAAGTTATGACTTATATTTGAATAAAAATAATGAAGGTGAACAGGCAGACAGTCTTAAATCAAGGTAAACTGTATGCTGACTTAGAATATTCCTACGGTTTGTTAAGAGCTGCTATTATGAAGCCAAAATGCTGCTCTGCATGTCCAAAACTCCAACATTTACACAGCAGACTGCAATAAAGTCCAAAATTACTGCGATCAGCTTTCTGATCCTGTTCAAAAACACCAGTTGTGTAGTATTATTAGCTGAAACACATCAGGATTTCTCGGCAATACACTCAGAATAATCAAAAAATGTATCAAACAGTTGATGTATAAATGTACAAACATCACTGTGAAGCAGAAATAATCTCATTCGATGAGGCTGAGTCAACCCAACTTGGTTTAAATAATATCAAATCAAGTTTATTACTGTAGCCCGTTGACCAAAGTGCATATCTGTTAAAAGAAAGGCAACCCAAAAAACATGCAAACATGTAGGAGAGAAGACAGAATGACAACTTTTAATTATCAATTTGTAAAACAAAATCAGTATAAACACTTAAAACAACCATTTGTATCAAATTCTAAAATGAATGTGAAATATTAAAAGCATTGAGAGCAACCAAAGGCCATTTAAAACATGATACATCTTAAGATTTTCTCAGTCGTTTCTGTTTTTGGAGGAACATTTGATTGAGCTTTGGAGCTGCTAATGCAAAGACAGTCTTACCCACCAGCCAGGACTTCACCTCCTGGGGCCACTTTAGAATGACAGAGGTAGAGTATTCTGGATGGAAAGGCAGGTATGGTATAAGATGGAGTCTTAAGAAGTCAAAAATATAATGGGCCCTCAGATGGAGCCTTGAGGTCCTCCCAAGTGATTGGGAGCCATAGAGGAGGAACAACTTCCAATGTTATCAGAAACGGAACCCTCTGTAATGAGAGCTGTGAGACTGAACCATAACAACATAGATCCTCAGTTGTTCTGAGGATCTATGAGGCCTGCAGGTAGAATACAGGCAGAAGAGTTCTGAAAAGGACACAAGCGCCAACACATGCAAGAATCTTAAAGTGAATTCTGTATCACACAGATGGCCAGGGATGTGAGATTTCTTTTGTTTTGGCAGCAGCTGCAGATGACATGACACCAAGACTCCTGAGCTGGTATGAAGGTTGGCTGTTAGTGGCCCTACGTGGCTGGTTCTGCTCACTGTGGTGTTGGAGGGACCAAACACTACCACTTTTATCTTGCTGTCAGCCACGACTTCACCTCCTGGGGCCACTTTAAAATGATAGAGGTAAAGTATTCTGGATGGAAAGGTAGGTATAATATAAGATGGAGTCTTAAGAAGTCAAAAATTAAATGGGCCCTCAGATGGAGCCTTGAGGTCCTCCACAGGTGATTGGGAGCCATGGAGGAGGAGCAACTTCCAATGTTATCAGAAACGGAACTGTCTTTTAAGGAGGAGGCAAACCATTTGGGACATTGCCCTGGATGCCAACCTGGTCCCTGAGACGCTAATATGGAAATTACTTTGGAAATGACAGTGATATTTATGATTGAATATGATCAATGTAGTACAAAAGCTTTTTAAATAGCCTAGAAGATATTTCTGATTCTATCACTTTAAAGCCACACTAAGCAGTATTTGTGTACATTGTTGTCCAATATTCACTTTTCCTTTGAGCAAAACAGTGAGTTTAAACAGGCTAAAACGCTCCACAGAGCTGAGATAGAGTACAGAACCAGCAGATAAATCTCTGGGTTTATTACTGACATCCACATACTTATATTTGAACCACTGATTACATAAAAAATATTGATCGGTGCAGCTCTAAAGAGCCGTCAGTATCAGAAAGAGAGAACTTGTTCAGCAGGTGTTGCATTTGGAGGCAAGTAAAAGATTAAAAGCTCAAACTGTGTATTTCCAACAGACATCCGGCAGCGGTGTCGCGAACATTTCCCTGTGTAGTCGTATATCAGTCTGTGATTTCAAAGCAATTTCTGCCTCGGCTACACTTCCCCCTCATCTCGGGCAACTTGAAAGTGTTTATTTTAGAAATAATCTGAAGAGTTCCAAATCTCACTTGGAGACATCGTCACCTCGCCCCGGGGATGCCAAAGTGGCTCGTCTCACCTCTGTTCCTTAAACTGAAGTGAAAAGTGCCAAAATTCAAATGATGAGGTTTCTACATGTCAGTGTTCTGTCAGGATCAGGAGATTGCGCGAGTGATTTTTTGCACTGAGGCTCTGACTGAGGCTAATTCCTATCATTTCTCAAAGTATCAATCATACGGACACACTTTCATTTGCTCTTCTTATCATAACCTTTAAAATGACACTAGAAATGAGAGTCCCAGCCAGAGCAGAGGGTGACAGAGGGAAATGAAGAGAAGGAGGGCTGGGGGTGGGGGGTAAAATGAAATGATGAGGAGGGATACTAATCAGTGCAGGCAGCCTCTATTCTCTCCTTCTGTCTCTGTCTGTCCCCATTTCCTCCAGCTCTTTTCATTAAGACACCGAAGGCCTCATTTCTGTGCCAGCGTCCAACTGCACCTCTGACCCTCTGATCCCCACCGGGGCCCCCCGTGTGATGGTTAAGGGATGTTTGTGTTTCCTTTTGGCCGGCGGTCCACCCCTCCAGCCTCTGTCAGCCCTTCTGTCTCTGTCATCATTCACTGGGTGTGTGCAAGGAGGGGAGGAGAGGGAGGGAGGCAGGGGAGACGTGGGGGACAGCATCCAGTGTTGGATGGGTGTAATTGATCCAGAACGAGGAGCACTTTGTCCTCAAAGGTGAGTGCACGAGTGACAAAATAAGACAAAGAGATATCATAAAATCCCAAAGAGTGCATGTGTCATGTGTGTGTAATCTAAGCCGCCTCCCCCCTTCCTCCCACCTCAGGAAGGAGAACAGGTTGGAGCCCCATCTTTCTGTGCCAGATGGCTCCACATTGACAAATCAATTAGGCTCCACCTCATCACCGGGGGGACCAGGGGGCTGCAAACCTGCCCGCCCCCACCCCCACCACCCCGGAGTCCTCGGTCAACCACTCCTCCATCTCTCCTCGCCTTAATCACCCCCCTGATCCCCAGAAAGCCTCGCCTGGGTAAAGGGGGCGAGGAGGCAGGGAAAAAAAAGATAAAACAAAGAGGCTGGCAGCACATGAATCACCTAGCATCAATATGGATGACTTCCATGCTAATGCAGAGGGGACCAGAAACAGTGGCAAAAGCTTGATTTTGTCAGTGTGTGTGTGTGTGTGTGTGTGTGTGTGTGTGTGTGTGTGTGTGTGTGTGTGTGTTTACAAGCTCAGTCAGAGCAGATTTGCCATGTGCTGAGGAGCCAAGTGTCTCTAGTTGTTTTTCCTTCGCTGTGTGGAGGTGGGAGAGGAGGAGGAAGATGAGGAGGAGGAGGAGGGAGGGTGGACGTTTGGGGAAGTTAATCCAAGGAGAATAAACAGCACAGCCTGGAGCAGGTATGCATCTGGGTCGCTGAGCGGAGGCTCAATCCATGTTCTTCACTACACCCTAGTGGGAGAGGAGAGACACTGCAGGGAGGGAGAAGCAGCGATCGGCCCTCAGTCTGCATGAAAGCACCGTCCTGATGAAGCTGATCATGCGTGACCTGAAACTGAAGTCAGTAACAGTGTCAAAGATGTATTTACATCAGACAGAGCTAAAGTCAAAGAGCAGTGTTGAACAGAGGCAGGGGTTCCCTTCCTTTACTCTCCCTGGAATGCTGTTACACATGTATGGAATAAAGCATGAAACACAACATGCTTTACAAAGCAGCAAACAACAGAGAAGGAAAAACCATCAAATAGCATAAATGATAAAGTTTGGAAAAGCTATTCATGCAGTTGGACTGTAATTCTTTGTCTGTTCACGTGGAGCAGCTGTTCTTCAGCATCTGCAGCTGCCATGAAATGCAGCTGCTCAAATTCTAACATGAACAAAATAAAGCACACAGTTCCGGTATCAGCCTTCCTCCTCTGGCTCTGTGGAGGCAAAGACTTTATCGCTTGTTTGTGAGGTTTGAAAATGATGAATGCCACCTTTTTAGCAGAACTTGTACATCGTCAGAGCGCTGCGATCAACCAACCAGATGCTCGAAGCACAAAAGTGAAGGCTGATGCAGAGAGAAAACTTAACAGACCAACTGACTTTACTGGCTGTAAAATAATGTATAGGCAACTTTATAGGCCTTTTAGTATAACAAAGTTGTGATTTTTAACAAAGAGTTTCAACAAATAGAGCTTTGGGAGGACTTCAGAGAGAACTCACAGCCAGAAGAAAAATGAAGCATCAAATTAGACCTAAAACTTTGCTTTCTGTTTGTCAGCTGTCCACATTTACATGATACTGGGTTTCTAGAGTTTCAGTTGGGTTGGCAATACAATACTAAATAGCAAAAAAATGTGGGACCTTCAATACGTTCATCTCCCTCTACAGATAGGTGTCTGCTTTGCACTTTATGTGGCTAAATGCTAACAAGGCAGTTATATTTTTAAATGTATCACTATGATCATCAGCTAGTTGGTGCTGGATCAGAAGTATGCAGTTGGCTTTTGGGATTTTTTTTGAGATCAACAAAACAGAAAACAGCTGCATGTGGAGTGAAAATCGATGAGAGCTGTGAGATTGAACCAAAACATAAAGCTGCAGCAGGTAAAACCAAAACTAAGAGCTGAAAGACAATAAACGTCGACCGCAGAGGACCTTCCACGTTACGCATCTGAACCAGAGCTAATACACCGGGCCTGATGGGAGGTTTGTGGAGCTTCCAGTCCTGCACAGACACACGAAGAGGAGGATGGTGAGTGCGTGAGGTAAGAGGTTATGAAAGCAACAACAGAGAGATTGGATATCTGACGGTGCTGGCAAATTTTTCCCAGTGTGTCATCTACATCACCGAGTGGAGGCCTGATGAAGGAGCGAGGGGGAAGGTGGGAGGCAGGTTTTGCGGGTTGGGAGGGGCGCTGGGGTGATGGAGGGATGTGTGGGTGCCCTCCTGGCTCGGCTCAATCCCTGCGTCCCTTTACTCATACGATCTGGGGGCAGCGACGGGAGAGAGAGAGAGAGCGAGCTGATGCTGAGACCCCTGGGGAGAGATTAGCGCTGACAGCACAACAAAGAAGAATTATGCCACGGGCCCTCAGCTCTTCGACAAATTCAAATGTAATGTATGGCTTTAACTGCGCCAAAGGAGGATCAACATAATATATGATCGACCCACTTTGCGCTGCGCTCCGTTGGCAGTGATGTAAAAGCGATTTATGCCCGTAAAAATGTGCAGGCTAATTAAGTAAGACGTTGGCACGGGAGCAAATCCAATGAGCTTATGAGGGAGCTGGCAAACTTGTGCGGCCCTCCCTCTGAAAGGTCTACCTGCGGTGAGAGCAACAAAACTTCTGCTGGGTTTCGAATCGGAGGCAGAATCGGTCACAACCCAGAGCTGCCTGATCGAATGCAGACGTCCACGTGTGAGGCTGTTGATCCTTTAATTAAATTCTTGTTTGTGATTTGTTTAGGGGTCCCCCTCATCCAGTGTCGGGGGCCCAGGGCCTCTGTAATTACGCGGGGCCTTTCCACCAATCAGACAGCTGTGTTGAAAAGGCTGTGGATGAAATGTCCTAATTACAGCCTCAGTGGAGAACGGCTCCACCGGGGGAATACATGCGCTGTTAGCTAACAGATTCCAGAGCCAACAGTGTTAATGAGACTGAGAGGAAAAACAGCGAAGCCTCCATCCCCCCTTTTCACATTAATCGGAGCACCTAGTTCTTCCTTTGTCTCACTGTCAGTACCTATCACAGCCAACCTCCACCTCACATCTCCATCCAGGTTGGAGGATCACCGCTGCCCTTATTTCCCAAAGAAGACTCTTCTCTGCACTTCGTTCCTCCATCAATTAAAAGAGATACACTGAACATTTTCTCAGTGTAATCATCACTTAATGGCCCTGAGAAGCCATACACGCCACTAACACATAATCGCAGGGTCTCCAGGGGGAGCGTGTTGCTGCAGAGGCAGGAGGGGCAGCCAGCCAGCTCAGCCCATTTCTCTAATGAGCTGCTGAACAGGCCGTGTCACAGACCTACAGAGCTACGCCTCAGACCTCATGGAGCAGCACACCCTGTATTTGATATGAATATTCGAGCCTAGAGGAAGATGTTTTAACCACGAGTTGACAAAGCCGAAGGAGAAAATGTGTTTCTTTTCTCAGCGTTGAGTTGATTGAAGTCCCGCTCCACCTCTGCATACATACAGCGCTGTCTTTGTGTTCTCACTCTCTATCTACAGTTAATTTCCCCAGACCCCCATAGCAGCAGCTGCAGGTAGACCTCAGAGAGGCGTAACATGGGGCCTCATCTCCATTCTCCTACTCGCACTCCTCCTCTAAGAGCCGCCTCGTCTCACTGACAACAGGAGAAAATACTACAGCAGGAGAGGCTGTCAAATGTTGTCTAGCAGGTGAAGAAGAAGGGAGGAGGCTGGCTCCAACTGTAGAGGTGTGTGTCTGCTACAACAGCAGCTGTAACTGTCCAAGGGTAAATAAATAGATATTCTGGAGAGGGGCCATTATCTGTCATGGAGCGCTGATACAGTCTTGCTTTGTATTTATTGCCTACTTAATGGACTTGATTGTATTACTGAAGGTAAGGAGGAAAAAAAAATCCATTGCCAGCTAGAAGGTGCTTTCAGCATCCTGCAATTACCTTATGTAAATCCTGGCCTGGAATGTTGATCCACTGCTATTTAAAATGCATTGAATTTCCATGGAAAATGATCCACTCCTGCCGCCTCAAGCTCATTAATAACAACGACGAGCCGGGCTGACATTTGGAATACTTACACGCTTACTTAGCATTGCTATGCATGCGAGAACACAGGCCGGTGTGCCACGCGCTGCCGCTATGACAGCACATTCGGAAAAAGGATGGCTTTGAATTAAAGTGCCGCCAAATGAGTTATTCCTGCGACAGGAAGTGGTTCTTCTTCTCGCACATGATGTTATGCTTGTAGGTGTTCACGCAATCTTTGATCATGCAGAGAGGAGTGTGCAGGCTCCCATGTATGGGTGGAAATGGCTTTATTCCCCTGCATTTTATCATTAAATCAACATCTTGTACCAGATTTTATATTGTTACATCAGTTTTAAAGGGACAGCTCTCCCTTATTAGTGCTATTTATGCTTGCATGTAAGTTTTTTTTAGGTATCTCTGACTCCAACCTAATATAAAGGACATTAATGGAATTAGATCTGTAGTGTAACAGCTCTGAAGCATTCGAAGGCCCCTCCAGTCTTACACATAAAGTGCAGTTTACTTGTCACATGGAGTACTGCTCAGTCAGTAAAAACAGCTGTTTTCCACAGCGCTGAGAGAGCTTTTTAATGCCCGATGAAGTCAGTAGGGTCGTCTCTGATTTGGCTTGAAACGCCATAGGCTCTGTATAAAAAATGGCTGTTTTTAGAAACCAGATGTAACAAGCGAGAGGTGGTTGTGACTGAGAACTCAAGGCCTCTATTCACACCAAAACAGCAGCAAATAATCAATGACAAGGTAGAACTTTGGCGTCTGTTTTCATAATGTAGTGAAACTTGCGATTGAGACGATAAACTCATTTGGAAAATCTGAACTCTTGCAACAGATCGAGGGAGAAGTAGGGTTATCTTCTCATGGACTTCTATACAACCTGACTTCTTTTTGCATCCAGATGAGTCTCCCCCTGCTGGCTGCTAGAAAGAATGCAGCTTTATGGCACTTCTGTGTTGGCCTCACTTTTCAGACCTGGAGGCTTCGTCTTTTATATGCAGTTGAGGAAGAAAACACAAAGCATCTGCTGCACACTTCTGGTGAGGAGATTGAAAGATGTCAGCCTTCACCAGGAAAGGAAGATCTAACCTAATAAAGAGACTATTGATCCGTAGTTTTATGAGTAAGACACACACTAGGGATTAAAAATAAATGTTCTCAGAGATTGCTGCTTCAAGTTTCGTCTTCTGTATTCTGTCAGCTGTGCATCTTCAAACTTAGGAGCTGCAAGGTTAACCTGCTGAAAAGCAACGCTCCAGAAACGGTGCCCACATTTGCCTGAACGGTTCTCAAAACGTAGCAACTACTGCTTCAGCTCAGCTAAATAGATACAGCTCCTGCATCAGCTGCCTCTAAGGCTGATGTCAGCCCTGCTAAGAGGCAGCAGTGGGGCCTGGATGCCTCCGGAGACCAACAACAGGAGGTCAGTGCTTCTACTACTACTACAACATCAGTGTATGGGTGGTGCAGCAGAGAGGAGGGTGAGATGGATGCACAGGAGCCAGTAAAACATCAGTCCTCCTGTCAGGCCGGCTGTCTGGACTGGAGTTCATTCGTCAAACTAAACACCACATTGAGCCTCTTCCATATGCAGATGATCTATTAGCATCTCAAACAAAACATTTGTGGGGGCAGAAATATAAGGTTGTAGCACCTCTAGTTCAGATCTTACTACTATAACAGAGACTCTGTCATAATAACAGTAAAGTAAATGTGTGATGCTGGGAGCTGTTAGGAAACTGGAGATTTTGCAGAACATTTTCCATCTCTGTAGCTCAGGATTTTTGTCTGACAGCCTAGAACTTTAAAGTACTGAACTCAGATATAAACGCAGCGTGAAATATTTGAATACCACCACACATATTCTGGAAACAAGAGGATGTGTGGCTAATCAAAACATGTAGTGACGATGGTGACCGAATGGGATAACAGTGGGTGTGAGGATGTCACCTTGGTGTTGGTGGACACTGAGATTCCAACTGATAAAATGCAGATGTGTTCTTCGTCTGTTGCATGTTCCTGCTTTTACCATAGAACACTCACATGGTGTTTCCCTGTATGATACAGAAAGCAGTTTCTGTGAATAAGATACATCTTGTTGATGTCTACAAATGTGAGTGGTCGCCCACTGAAGCCAAGACCAAGGCCTCGGTGAGGAGATCACAAAGCAGATCTGGTAGTGGATTCAGTCAAAGGCTGAGAGTTTTGTCACCAGATGAACAGCTCCAAAACTTTTTGTGCACAACTGGCTAATATTGTCTGTTCTAACCACAGAAGTTGCATTTTTAACTTTTTCTTTAAATCAGCAAAGAAAACCATTCATATGCTGCACTTATTGCTTTGGTTCCAGCCTCATTTCCAGCACCACAGAGCAGATGTTTCAGTATGAAACCTCAAAAAATCAGGTGGGCTCGACCTGCAACCAGCCTGTGAACACGGTGGAGCATTTAGCCGCTAAAGAAGTTGTTGGAGATCAAAACAGTGTTAAAAGATGAGGATTCATTGGGAGGCGAGAGCGTAATCAGATTCTAATGCTGCTCTGTAGCTGCCGGTTTAAAATGTTGGCCCACATGGGATCTGATGGTTACATTTTGGTATCTATGGCTTCTTCAGAGTGTTTTCAATGCTGTTACTGTGTTACATCTCCATGAGGTATTTGCTCACTGGGCTCCTGGTAAAAAGCAGCGGGTAAAGTACAAAGGTCTTTACCACAGAGCTGCAAAACCTCCCAACCATTTTGCTCCTGCAGCCACTTTGCTGACAGCCCACCTGCAAATGAAGCGGGGGGGGGGGGAAGCACTGAAGATCCATAAATCTTTTATGCGCCATAATGGCTTGTTCACATTACCTGCCCACACCTCTGCCTCCACGGAGCGAGCCGGGCCAGCGCTGAGCAGATCAGGTCTGAAAACCACTGCGAGCATATGGAGCACTTCAAACACTCAGAGCCTCCCCGGGCCTGAGCTGTGGTCGCACCCATGAATTATAGAAATGATCTAATTGTTTTCTCATTTGGAAATACTGGGGGCCCTCTTCTGTGCGTCTCAGTTTTAACAGCCTGTGGTTTCCAGCAGGGCACATGATTCAGTGCTGCCTACCTCCGACACGTTTGTTGAATCCAAGGTGGTCCGTCCTGTCAAAACAGGGCCAGAGCCGAGGTGGAACCTGAACCTGTTGCAATAAATTAACACGTAGGCAGAGAGAGCGGAGGGGGCGAAACTGGAGTTCAGATGAGAGCGGGTGTGATCAGAGGAGGGCCGAGGGCACATCTCATGGTAAATACACATAAAACGAAGCTGGGGATTGAAGGAGTTCCATCTCAGCTTTTCAGAGAAGCTTTGGACGACGTTTACTGCCAGGAAACAGTAAAAGGTAGCTGGCAGTCAGACTCTGGACCTGTGCTATTAATGATTGTTTATTCCTTGATTCGAGTTAAAATTACGAAACAACAAATCAAAAAGCTGATTTTATAGGTCCAGTTAATGTGATGTATTATACAGTGTATGCTGCATAGTGTTTTCCAAATAAAATACAATATCAATATGTTGGAAGTGCTACAACACACTGCTGCAGAGAAGCACCTCAATCCTGAATGAAGCTATTTCAAACTCGGTACAGGTGAGATTTCTCCCCTCATCTATCAAAGTGAAGGCTTTTTATCATTCAGCTTCAGATAGGTGACTTTATGTTAATGTTTCCTACAGTGTCATAGAGGGAGCTTCAGTGCTTGTGCTGTTTGTCACCTGACGAGAGGGAGCAGGGAGAGAGATAATGGATCATAGCAAGGAGAAAAACAGGGTCTTCTAGGGTTTTTTCTCTGATTCAGGCGGCACTGTTGATGGATGTTAATGTCCTGACAGTGTGTCGATGATGTGGATTATCCAGCAGGGACATTGTTTCTAGAAAAATAATACACCTTTTCTAATCTGTGAGGAACACAAACAAAAGTCCATCCACATCCATGACGTCAGAGAGATGCATGACATGAAACAACGGACAAGTATGAAATGGAGATAAATAAGAAATAAAACAGAGACACTAAAAGGTTGAATTAATTAAAACATCTAATGACTGGGCGGCTGTATAGCTTCACTGAGTTAAGGCGTCACCATGTGGGCACAGGTCGCCAGCAGCAGTCGTGAGTTTGAGTCCGGCTCACGACCCTTTGCTGCTTGTCTCTCTCTCCTCTCTACTCCCTTTCACCCTGTCTCCATCAATAAAACTGGAAAAAAATCCCCCAAAAATATCCAGTGATTGAAGTCCTACTGAAAGGTGTTCAGGTTCAAAAAGTCTTCTAAGGGCGTTTCTAAAATGCTGTGACTGTGCAGTTTTTATGGGACATAGCAGTAAGTCACAGACTGGACTGCAGCACCGTGTCGGAGATCATTCCCGAGGCGTGTCGAGCACAGTGAACACAACGCAGGATTCAGAGCTTTCTACTGAGAGCATGTAGAAAACGAAGCACCTCCAAAGTCCTGCAGCGACAACCTCAAATGTAGTGACTTTAACGATGCTTTGCAAAGATGTGGATAGTGGAGAATCCCCTGCTACAGTCTCTCCCTCCTCAGAACAAGCGACGTGTTTTCAGCACTGTGTGTTTTCATGACACATGTTCAGGTGGTCCGTAGGGTCACAAAATTTGGGCTGTGTGTCGACATCCACAGAGGGGGATCCTTATAAACCCAGGTGGACGACAAAACTGATGCCACGTGTATCCTTGAGGACATGTGCAAAGCAAGAATTGGCCTTTAAATCACATTTTAAGTCTAATTTATGGCATAAATCAAAGTCTTTATTTATGATCAAATTAAAGCCCAATTGTGTTTCAATTTACTGTCTTGTACCTTCAAACATAGACATTTAAAAATGACTTGAACAGTAAAATACTGGAGTCATTATCGCTTTAGAAGGCTGTAATAATTTTAGTAATGTTTTCCCTTCTGGTCATAATGATGACTTAGTATCTTAATAAATTCACAGATTATATAGAATCTTTTACTTTGCTCATAATTTCAAGTAGAAACCAACAAATGAACTGTTCAGGACCCACAAGTATTCTTCTTCCAGCCTCCTCTCCCAGGCTACACAGAATCACACCACCACCCCCAGCTGACACACACTCACTGACACCTGCAGGAAAATAAAGCCAAATGAAACCTCAGAGTGGCTCCCAGCAAGCCGCTTTGCTCAGCACTCGCTCCGCCTCGCGCTTCTTAATCAAAACTGGCACTGTGGCAATTACCTAATTAGACATCAATTAATCCACACCCTTCAGGTCTGCAGCCACGTTTGACCTGAGGAGTAATGACAAAAGCGCCTTCGAAGAACGGGAGAAATCAGATTAATGGAAGTGGAGCGGCAGAGGTTGTGCTGCATTCGAGAAATCTCCAGAAATACACGGCAGTTCATTTCATAATTAACAGGTAGGAATATAATTGATTGAGACGTGAAAGCTTAATCACTCAATTCCAATAAGCAGGATATCAGTGTTGAGTAGATTAATTCAATTATGTAATTAAAGCCGAGGGAAAGGGGAAGCTTTAGAGCTGATTGAAGGTTAAACAGCGGACTCACCTTTTCTTTCTTTATCGTCTCCGTCCAACAGTTAACTTAACGCTCAGACGGTGAAAACACGCCGGCACTTAGTTTGTCTTTTTTTTATTAGACATAGCAATTTCCACAAACAGCAGTTAGCCTGAAAATTACATTCAAAATGTGCAGCTGACCATGCGCAAACACTCCAGATACACCTGCAAACAAAAGTAACAGTCGATCGTGTGGTTGCTTTTTTTTTTTTCTTCTTCTTCTCACAATCCGTGTGTTCTCATGTTTTAATTCAAATTTACAAAATCAAATCTTTCACTGGTTCACCATCAAAGCATACATACCTCAGTCACTATAACACATCTGAACAGCTACTTCCTGTCACTGTACATATGCTCTGAAAGGGTTTAAAGGCTCTTCTTTGCATTCTAACACCCACACACTCCCATACAACAATATTTTCAGTACCGCTCCCCTTTCTCTGAATACTCTTTAATATTAGCTTAAGTGAGGAGAAGGGTCAACAATTCATGTGAAATGGTAACATCACAGTTCCCAGAAATCCACGTTGCCGTTTTCCAGTAACACCAGGAGCTCAGTGACGTTTCCCGCCACTGAGGAAACCGACAATGAAGTTCATGAAGGAGCACAGACGACGAGCCCCCGGCAGCTTAACGGAAACTTTACCAAAGCACGTTAGACTACACAACACACAGTTTGTACAAAGTGGCAAGACGAGGATGCTTCTGCTCAGCTTTAATTCCATTTAGGCTAATTCGCTCGCACACGCAGGAAGGAGGGCTTGTCCTCCGCCGTTCAAGTCACGAGGTTAATGGCTAACACTGGTAGGAAAGGGGAAGTGCGGGTGTGGAGAGGGAGTGTCACTAAGGTGAGTGGGACTGTGGGGAGTTGAGGGACACGATCTGTAACTCCACTTCATCCAAGTGCCAAAAGACACTCTGTTAACACTGATTATTTTATCCACCTGATCCAAAAGCACAAAGGGCCTACACATCACAGACAAAGCTCCACGACACAGAAAACGTCTCCAGTTCAGATTCAGCGAGGTGAGGAGGTCGCCGGTTCGGCCTTGATAATGCCACAAAGGAGCAGGATTCCTCCCGCCGTCCGCAAAGTCCGCTTGGGTTCCCCCCAGGAGGCGGAAGGAGCAGCCGGCTCTGCTCTGACGTTTGAACTACTGGCCACAGGGATCCAGTGTATGAAAAACACCTGAATACTCAAATCCACCAAATCACACGGACGTCCACACATCATCACGGCACCACTCTGAGAAACTGTCCATCGTCCGGCCCGCTACTCGCAGCAGGAATGGCAACTGAAAAAGCGGGTGAGATCTATACACCATGTTTGTTTTAAAATTCATCTCCGAAACGTCTGTAAGTGCAACACTTTCGTAAACTGTCAATGAATGGAACTTAGATTTGCTTGGTCCACAGCAATGCTCAGTTCAGTCAAAGAAAAAACGAGAAAGTGGAAAGAAGTCCATGTTTGAAAAGCCTGGCGTCCTCTTCTGAGCGGGCACCTCTACCTACCGAAAATACTTTCATACTCGAGCAGTATGAGCTCCACTATCTGGTTCTGGTACACCATGTGGACCGCGATGTTGCCCGTCTCGGTCTCGGGCCGGAGCAGCGTCGGTCCAAACACGATGGCCACGCTCTGGGTGGTCATACGGTTGGCCTCTCCGTGGTCTATCACCCTGAGGGGAAGGAGAAGTAGAACAGGAGGAGATTTAGAGATTAAGTATGTCATAAATGGCTTTAGGTGAGTGTATTTGTTTGACAATCCTTTGGTTTCAGTGCAGCTTCAGGGTTTCATCTAGAAAAACAACATTACTGTGCTCACACACATCTTTAGGGCTGGAGACGGAGCGTAGAGGCAAGCCTCTCGACACACACTCTGTAACACTACAGAACGCTCCAGGCGAGAGCATAACAACCTTTTTAAATAGAATCTACATCCTTGCATGCAGATGCACAAAACAATAACATATTCATGGAGCGGGAAAAAAAGGAAGATTAAATCCGCCCGCTGATACACACAGACCTCCATACACTGAATGTCACGCTATAAATTTCCTCAAGAAACACCACTTCATAGGTGCTGAATTACAGCAAACACAGCGCCATATAAATGCAAATTGGAAACCTAGGCAAATGTCATTGTGAACATATGATATTGCCACTGGCTCCAGTGGGCTAAGAATACACGTTGGCTGTAGTTTGTGTTTGCCCACAGGCTGATCAGTCTGAGGAAAGGTAAACACAGAGTCAAACAGCTGAACAGGTCAGAACTCAGTTTGATCCGCGTGCACAGAACTCATTTAAGTGTGCGTATGGTTAAATCTGAACAGTAGTTAAGGTAGAACAGTAAGAGGTAGCGTTATATCACAATAAAGCTTCCACTAAAGCAACCAAACACAGTGCAGATAGGGCTGGAAATTAAAGGTGCAACTGTGAGCATGAAGGAAACATAATGAACCTCAGTAACAGGAATACACACAGAGTGAAAGCAAAGTTTAAATCATCACACATTCCCTGTAAGGGCTCAGCACTTGGTTGTGTCATATTTGCAGTAGAGTACACAGTTCTAAATGTAATAATGGAATCATTGGAAATGTGTCTGTTCTGAGTTCATTTTCAATATCTAATACTAAGCTGTATATTACTGTTATTGTTAGAATACCTTAGTTTAAAAAACATAAACCCCTCTTAAGCTTTTCAACTTAAAGAAAGAAACTACGTCTGTGTTCCAACATGATATATAATGCAAAGAAGCTCCTGATTTACTCCAGGAAATCTCTGATTTAACCCCCAAACTCCAAAACACACTTAAAAATAGCCAAAACTAAGCCATTAACCAGAGCTATTAACTGTTCAAACAGCAAGGTTTCAACTTTTCAACAGTCCTTCCTTTCATGATGTGTAACACGTGGTTCTGTTTGTAAAACGACTCAAATAGAAGCTTTAAAAACCCAAGATATCTCATTAAACTCATTTTATTCTACATGTCTTCTTTAAAAACTTTACTGTTTGCCTCCATCCTTTAAAAATATTCTGTGCTCCTTGGCACAAAATTCCACTGACATAAATACAGAGACTTTTCAGATTCAGTTCAGAGACATGGTGATGTATAAGACAGGCTGAAAAGAAAACAAAGCACATTGGAGCGATAAAATAAATGCAGCACGGTTCAAAAACAGTATACAGGAGGATATAAAGGAGCAAGATGTCAGCAAGTTGTTGGAAGATATATTCAGCTTGATGAAACGTCTCTCTAGAGTTGTTGTGCTGAATAGTTTGAAAAACACTGAGTTTGTAAAAAAGTAAACAGCTAGATAACTATAATGTGGAGAGACACCGTAACAGCTGTGGGCACTCGGAACAATGTTGTACATGTTGATTGTATTTCTTCAATTACTGTAAAAGGAATAATCAAAGTTTTGTTTGTTGTTTTTAATGCTTGTTGGGACAGGGACATTAATGTAACTAAAAGTCTTCTCAAGCATTTATTTCCAAATAAAAGATGTAAGCTGTGTATGATATAATAATTTCCCCTCGATGCTTTACTTATTTATGGATTGTGATGACCTACCAGTAGATGAAGGTGAGTAATGATGGTGTCTCTGCACTGGTCTTACCTCCGCAGGTGTTTGAACAGGACTTGCATTGTGTCGTGGTTGGGTTTTGGCAACTTCTTGATTAAGTCTTTGATTGAATTCACTCGCTGCTTGTAGTCGGAGCATTCTGAGGCAGAGAAACAGAGTCAGTGAATGCACATGCATACAGTGCCATCTTGTGGCCACATAAGGAACAAAAACATCATCTGTGTCAAGCGAAAAGGATTTCAACCTATTTCGTGAGCTCAGTATTTAACTGTGTATTTTAATCGTGTCGAGCTGTGCTATAGCGTATGTGTTCAGTGGTCCCTGTCTGCAGTGAATCAGGTACTCACTGATGGCGTTGACAAAGTCATTGAAGGACCCGTAAGTGAAGAGAGGCTCAGGAAGCTCCCTGAAGAACATCTTGAGAGCTCCGGTGGTGACGTGGATGTCCTCCCACTTACTGTCATTCAGATCCACCTTCTCATCTGGCAGAAGGACGGAAGCCAAACAAGACAGGGGGACAGACAAAGAGACAGAAAACGTTTAACACAACAAAACTAATCCCAGTCAGGTGACCCCTTATATCACACACACCGGCTGCACAGCTACTGGTGGTCAGACAAAGCTGCAGTCGTACCGTGATTCACAGCAAAGCGGAGCTTCTGGATCACCGCCAGGTTCCCGCTCACTCTGTATAAGCCGTCAATACTGAGGCCTGCAGGGGGAGGATGAGAAGAAGGGTGGACAGACAAAAGCAGTGAGTGTAAATGACAGGACTGTGTTTGTGCTTCCTGAAATGCCAAGCTGATCTCAAAGAGAGAGAACTAACAGAGGCAGGCTGATCAAACACTCTTCACCTTGCATCACCTCACACCTTCTGCTGCTCTTGAACAAACTGCAAGTAGTCAGTACGAAAACAGTCTCGGTGATGCTTGAAAGATGGATTGATTATGTCTGATACAAGAAGTTGCAGCACCCAAAGCCAAAAATACGTAGAAACTACACCAAATTCCTGATTCAGGCTAAACATGGTTCACTATGATCCAACACACTGAACTGTCAGAAGTGTCAATCATGGGAGCACTAGTGGCAGTGGATAAAGGTGCACCGTGAATGCTCAACAATGGCCAGATAGTTTCTGATGGCAAACAGCTTTGTGTGAGGAGTTGTTAGGGATGTTTGTGTAACCTAGCTAAGAATGGAGAAGCTAGAAAGTGGACCTCTGAAGATTTTTGGTTTAAAATCTCAAAAATGTAAGTTGTTTTTGTACATCTGATCTGAACTGATGCATATATAGCTACGGATAAATCACGAAATTAAAAGCTCAAACGAGTTGTGATGCATCGGGATATACACTCAGCTGGCAGTTCGTTAGCTCCATCAAAAAGTTCTACATTATGTAATAATAGGAACCCTTTATCTTGGATTTTATTTTGGGGAACAGGAAGAAGTCACAGGGGGATGATCCCAAGGCTGTAAATCTGATGATGTAAGCAACTGATGTGATAATAACCTCATAATCACTGTTAATAGGTCTAGATTTGTAGTGAAATGAACAGCCAGCTACAGGCCGATCAGGACACACACTGAAGCACCACACTGTCACAAACATATGAATGATGGTGCCACTGATTACTGCTGAGCACATCAAACTAAATGATCCAAATCAACAGTGTTTTACAACCTCTATGTTAGAAACAAAGCTCTTATATAGAGACAAATTAAAGCTGCATCATGCCCTAAATTTAATCTTTGTAAAGTTGTTAATAACCCTGCTGTCAAATTCAACTCCATTTCTTTTGAATAGACAAAAAGGCTTCTGATTTATTTTGGATACCACATGTAAGCTTTTAAGTCTGTGTGTGTTTTTCAAGAAATCCCAAACAGTTTTTCTTCTCAGTCAAAGCTGCTGCCTCCAAGTGATGTCTGGGATTAGATTGCAGATTGTTAAGCATCATGATTTGAAGGCTACTACTGGCTGTTTTCCGACTGCAAGAACTGCCTCTGTAGAAGCTCTTTACTTCTGAGCCTGAAAACCTGCTGTGTGAGGCTCCACACAGATTTGTTTAACTGAGGACAACTAATGCTAATAAGTTAAACAGCTTGGCTTCTTGATGTCCTCATCGAGTAGAAGTCTTCTCCACTCTAACACTGCCATCTTTAACGTCAAATTTACCAGATCAGCTGATGTTACAATACAAACCCTCCATTGTTCAATTTCCTATGCATTCATAGGACTGGAGTCATATCCAGTAACTACTATTTGTTGTCATCTGATGTACTAAGAGTCGACATTGTGGTCAACGCTGCTGGATACTACACTGCAATGGAAACAGAAAGGTTGAAGAGGCAGATCATGGGGTCATTAACATTAATGGGACCTGCCATATAAAGCTGCCATATATGTCAATATGTGATAATCTTAGGCACGCTGGTCCATCAGAGGGCCTTAGCACAAAACACTACATTACCATCTGACTAATTAAAGGGGAGCATGCCTGACAGAGAATCAGGATCTGATGGGTGCTGCTCGTACCTGTGTTCTCCACATGGTCGATACACATTTTGACAAAGTTGGGCACTGATGTGTTCTCCCGCTGGCACAGACTGGTCAGACTGCAGCCAAACACCTGATCTGTGAACAGACAAAACACACTTGTTTCTAATTTCATCTGTCCACTGGAAGGTGACCAGAGGAATACTGCATTCACACTCTAGCACACAGTAGCTCAAACATGGTGACATGGGTCACAATGAAACAAAGGATTTAACTGCTGTTTATAAACGGTGACTCTGTGTGACAGTTCACTTGTCTGATGTGAGGAAAAGTAAACAGTGTGACTTGCTGTTAGATCTTGATCGACACTTTCTACGTATTGTGGGTAATATACAATTACAACCAACAAATGAAGTCACTGTTGTTGTTCTGTGTGTCGATGCATTCAGCTCTCTGAGTCTGACATGGAGCCTGCAGGTATTTAATAAACTCAGAGGAAAGATTCAATAAAGCAACTTCAGCTCGAGTTAACATCTTGTTGGGAAAAAATTCAACTCATTGCTGGTGAGTATCATTAATCTAAGTGGTAAGTGTGTGTTTCTAATCACAGCCAAGTTTAATTTTTATGGACATGACTGAATAGATCTCAGTTTTAAGGTAAAGTGAGTGGAAAAGATATGCAGTGATTTTGTTACAGGACTGTTACTTTTGCTCTCTGGGATGTTTCTAGATGAGCATCAGTAGACATGAAGTTAGCATTTTCAGATGCCATCAGATTAACAGAGAGCAAGTCTGAAAGGGGCTTTTCACACGCATCTTCTTGAGCTACTGCACTGGATTCTAGTTGACTACCTTTGATGTATCCTTTGTCTCGGACAGCCTGATATGTGGGACGACGTGTCAGGAACTTCTTGAGTTTCAACCTGGTTTTCTTCTGGTCGGATGAGTCCATGCTCACAGAGGTCTTCATCACTAAAAGAGGACAGACAGGACCTGAGTGCTTTTCTCTGAGCCAGTTATACAGATTTATGTCCCATTCAAACAGCAGTGCAGGGACATTAGCAGTCTCCGCTCGTCTCACCTCTGTTCTTCTTGGAATCCCGGTGGTCTTTCTCCTTGTCCTGTTTCTCTGCTCCTGGAGACTCCGGCATGTCCTCCTCAATGGCTTCATCTGACTCCCACGCCTAGACAGGAGGAGACACAAATATATACTGTTAGCTTAAGTCAGCTCAGACTGAATTTGCTCTTAGATCCCATTCATTCCATCCAACTTTGTAGTGGCTTATTCACACTGCTGAGTATTTACCCTTTCACTGTGGTTTGTTTAAACAGGTGTTAAGTGTGATTTCAGCTCTGGTGGCACTAAACAGAGAAAAAGCTCGTACTCATATCCCAGAGATGAGAAGTGGCTGAATCACAGGTAAAGCTTGTTTCTCATCCAAACATTGCAGCGATGATGCCAACATAAAAGGTGTTAGAATGTGAAGATATCCACTCACATGTGTGTTGATGGTCTCTGTGAGGGCCCGGTACCAGTCGTTGATGACGCTGTCGATCTCCGACTGGATCAGCAGCTCTGTGCCCTGACGGGTCTTCAGCTGGAGGTGGAAGGGATCAAAACTCAGGACTGCACAACTAAAAAGCAAATGTAGGAACGTGCCAGCAGGACTGTTGTGTGTGTGATACCTCGATGACATGTTTCTTGCTCGACTTGTCCTTGGAGGCCCACTCCACCGACCCCCCACGCAGATCAACAGTGAACTCTGGCTTCGACTGATTGCTGCCAAACTTCTGGAATCAAAAATTGAGATTCAGCATGAGAGTCAACTTCACAACATTATACAACACAAAAGTATGTTTTAGAACAATTTATGAGTGAATTAGAAGATGTAGTCATCTAAAACACAAGAAAGACCACACAGTTTCATTCCAAAATGCAACTTTCTGGGATACAAATTTCTGCCCAACTTTCCATAAAGTGTAAAAGCACAGACACTGAACCCTCTAGAATAGCAAATTAAGTAATGAAATACATAAAAAGCTCTGGTGCTGTTCACTCATATTTGCATCTTTATGCCAGGAATAACTGTTAGAGAAGGTGTCACCAGGGGTTAAACTGGTATTTGTGATGAGGGGAAGCCCTTGTGCTCATTTCGGCCTCAGAGACAGTAAAACAAGCTAGTTTATTTGTCGACCCAGCTGTAACGGAACTTTTGAAATGATGTGTTTGCATCTAGTAAACCTAGGATCTGACAACAGCCAGCGCGTGCCTTCCAAAAAAAAGGTCAATTTCGGCACCACAGACAACGCAGCGCCTTGGAGACTCCTGCCGACATCAGCTGTCAGGACTTGGCAGAGGCTCCACTTGGAATTGTGGGTAACTGCTATTACTCTTAAGGATTCTAATGATATATAAAACAATTTGCTTTTGTCTCTTCTTTGCTAATTGCTGAGGTGGGCTCATACAGCCCATGGAGGAGCTGGAGGCCAAAATGCATGTCTTCTTCTAGCCACACACGCTTCTAGCCACACACCTAAGCACCTGTAGAGATGCTTAGGTGTCCTCTTGGTGGCCACCACAGTGTGTTTACTGCCGTCTTATTTTCTACTATCAGCTGGTCAGCAGTCAAAAGAGAAACGCCTTGCAGTACCACCTTTGGTCATCAGAGAACCAATGGGATGGTAGCGCCGTTTCAACATTTTAGCTGATGTCACTACGTTCAGGGGGACATCTGTCTCATTTCTAGATTTGTAGCTATAATGGAGGAAAAGAGAAGAACTGATATCAGGAGGTGGAGCTCTGCTGCAGACAGCTCCGGCCCAATTAAACCCCTGGGAGTCACATTTATTAATACTGTAAATATTGTTTTGGAGCTCTTTATGTACACTCACACATTTTTAGTACTGTGTTACAAGAAAGGCAAAAACACTATTAGTTCTTGTTGCTAATATGTGCACATCAATGAAATATATTGTGTTTAATGTACTTTAGTGTCACAGAGAAAAGTGCTAATCACAGTGGGCCTCATGCAAAAACATTTCCATATTGTTATTTCAAGTCGTTCTTTTGTTCACACAAACGCTCCATGTCCAGTTCAAAAAACTCTCAACACTCCAAAATGTGTAACTGGTGAGACAACAGCTCCTAATCAGACAGTACGTCTTCAAAGACCAGTGAATATTTAGAAGAACTCATCACTATGAAACATTCGTCTAAAGTGCAATACAAGGCCCCTTCAGCTGTGTGTTGACAGGTTTCCTAGAACATTCAGTGAGAAGCCCCAATACAACTAAACACAATTTAATAAACTCTACATGGGAGGAGGGGGGTAATAACGATATATGAAGGCAGCTGTTTTTTTAGTTTTCTTAACTTTGGAATTATAGACACCATGTCAGAATGTTCATGCCAATGAAAGTCTAAAAAAAAGTAAGTCTAATAGAACAGAACAGAATAATACTACTGTTAAATGATTCTTAATTGTACATTTCTCAATAATTGCACTGATTCTCAGTTGAGCAGCAAGGAATTTGCTTTTATATAAGGTTAAAAATGAACTGTTTCGATTCATTATATTAAAAATACAGACACTGCAGTAGGAACTCAATGCAACAAACTTGTTTGTTTGTCAGAGCCAGATTGTGCACGAAGCACACAATCTTGCTTGTACCAAAGGAAGAGGAAATTCGACAATGAGAAAACTAGTAAATGCAGAAAAAACAAGTTATTATGATTTTTCGTTCATACAACTTCTTCTTGCATGAGGTCCAGTGTTGTCTGCTTATGTTTCTAAATGCATTTCCAAGCACCAGGCAGAATGTGCAAGTTAAAATTATCAGTGCAAGAAGAATCCACAGCGGAATTCTCATTAGACTCAAAAATGTCACACTTAGGAGTAACACATTAACTTCTCATATCTCACTCAGAATGTCTTAATTTAATCTGTCTCTCCAAGTTGTTTTTTCCTAGACTGAAATGTCCTTCAGAATCAAGTCAATCAAGCTTCACAAACACACAGTCAGTGTCCTGGTCAGTGAAAGCAGGGGTGAATGGAAAAAAATAAAAGACAGGCAGGAGCAGCAACACATGCAGAGAGAGAGGACATACAGCGGCAGCCTGAACAGGCCTACAGTTCACATAGGAGACAGCAGGACGGGGCTTGACTGAGCGCTTCCAGTTGCTAAGAAGAGTGAGGAGCAGCTCTGGGATAGAGCCACTGCGGTAGTATGACTTCAGGGAGGAGAGGAAAGAAGAGGAGAAAAGCAATAAACAGAGGATGACGGACTTCACAGCACAGATGGCATGAAGACAGGTGACTATGCAGAGATACAGAAGAGAGAAATGTCATAGAAATGAAAGGAATGCTGAAAAAAGCTCAGAAACTCTGCAGAAGCATGAGCCTCTTGGTGCTGATGGGATACATACCCAGGTGGTGCTGCCACCCTGACCCTTCGCAAAGAGCAGAGAGGAGCCCTGCAGCACAGTCCATGAGGAGGTCCAGTTCTTCCTGTTAGTCAGGATAAAACATGATGAAGACATTTTCAGTGAACTCAGAAAACATTCTTTAAAGTATATTAGGGGTTTAGAAAAGTAATAAAACTAACCTGACTTTCTTTCCATTCTCTGTGATTTTGGTGACATTGAGGACTCCACACTTCTCTGAAGGCTGAGGACAGACAGAGACAGTGGCAGGTAAAAACCTGATGAAGCACATGCATAGAAACACACACACACTCTCTCACACACACACACACTGAAGCTTGACAAGCAAATGGGGCAGTGTGGAGGCTAAAAGCTACTGTGTTGACTGATGTTATGTCCAAATATCACCAGCAGATGGCGATCTAATGCTGCAGCAAAGTGTTAAAATTGCTGCATTTTTGCTGATGGAAAGTTTTAGCAATGTTGTTAGGTTTGATGCAGTTAGAATGTGGCATGCAGCAGATGAGAGAAACCAGTTGGAGTGTTCAGAAGGTGAGAGATGAAAGTGTTTTATTTGGATGCAGTGAAAGCAGGAGGATGATAGGTGCGATGCGGTGTGCAGTGCAAGCTGGGATACTAACGGTTGAGGGGTGCTTAGGAGATGAGGGGCAGGAGTCAGAGTCTGGAGAGCTCTGTTTGGGCGCCTGAGCACACTCCTACCAACAAGAGGCACAACATGATGAGTTGCTAATAACTACCAGCTAACTACAAGAAGACACATGAAGACAGTCAGTCTGAAGTTAGTGAGGAGAAGAAAATGAATGCAGAACCTGGAGTGGAATCAAAAGATTGTGTTATTGTTAATTCAGGCTATCAGAAGATTAAAGGAAGGTTTAACTTGAGCAGCAAACAACATGCTTTTTGGCTTCAGAGAAAAGTCTGTTAATTCAGAGTTTTAGTCCAAGATGTTGCTTCTTTCCACCCTGCTGTATCTACAATCCATGACAGGAGGAGAAAAACTTTGATTGGGTGAGCACCTGGCTTGACTGAATCTCCTACAGATGTTCATTCTAAAGGACACGTTGACATATAATCAAAACAGATGAGCTGCTGATTAGAGAGGGGGCTGAGGAGGAGAGGCTGGGGACGGTACCAACTTTATCACGATACAGAGAGAGACGGAATCTCTTCTTTTGCGGGTCGGAAGCGAACCGCCAAAGTTTGAAGGAGAACTGCAACGAAACCGCCACAAAGTTAGCCTCGGATACACTGTTTTAATCCTAAAAGTGATAAAGTCTGAATCATGATGTAACATTCACACTTAGTGCACGATGAACTCAGAAACAATTCATTGGGCACTCCTATTTTACATGTAAACTAGTCCTGGTCCTGTGGAGGACTTCAGTTGTATAACACCATTTGGGGATTTGTATAAATGTTGTCAATTCTAAGAAACTACTGCAGTCTATGCAGCTTATGCATGAAAATAATGAAGGATGTGAACTAACAAATTCAGAAAGCAGCAGCTCTGCTTTTATCAATAGATCTTACATCACTTCATAATTAACTTCATAACTAACCTGCCACATCTGGGACACAATGCTAAGTTACTGTAGCAGTAGGACACTGGAATAGAAGATGTATTTCTTTATACTGACACTGTTATACATTTAATAAAATGGCGGAAATTTATGGATATATTTAGTATAGTTTACCTGTCAAACAACAGTGTGCTAATGAAACCGATGTGAAAATGTCTGTTTGAGCAATCATTCATTATTTAACAGCAAAAATGAGTCATTTTCATGCACAATCAGACATGGAGACTTTCTGCCTGACACCTGGTAGGCTCCCTGTGGCAGGAAGGACTGAATAAATAAAGTGACTTGTTGAATTATGGGAAGTGTAGGGAAGAGTGTTTTGGAGCTTTTGGAGCTCATACTAGAGGCTAAAAGTAAGGTTGGCTCACTTTTTGCTGCTTCTGCTTAACCAGCCTTTTTAAAAAAAAATTGTGTCTTGTGAGTCAGCTCACTGACAAATTGAACGTGCGAAGTCAGTAGTAGGAACTGGTGACTGACACAAACAATAGTTACAACAAGTGCTGGGAGGTTAGACTGTAGGGTGGCTCTGGATATCTGAATGTACAAATTGTGTTTTATAGTGTTTTTCTTTCTATTCTATTCCATTCTACTGAGCACTGGTTGCCTTGCCCATCTTTTAAGTCACAAGGCTGCAGGACTCACTAGACGGTACCCAGAGGAAGTCTAACAGTTTGCATCACTGTCCTCCAGAAAATGTAAGCTACATGAACCATTAAGGACCAGTCAGGACTCCAGACTAACTTTTCCACTGGTGGCACTGGTGCTGCCAAATTTCTCAGTTAGTTGCACCAGCACATGATTTGGTCGCACGCCTCCCTCCACCTCTTTTTTGGTACAGTATGGTAAAAACTGACCTTGTGTGCTGATAGATAAATGCCTTTGTATACCTTAGTTGAGGAGATTTAAGACTTGATATTGCAAATTCTTAACCTGGAGTTATAATCATTTTGTCTTCAGTTTTTTTTCATTGAGGTTGTCTGACATCATTCCTGCAAAATGGAAACAGGCTGAAGTCTTCATTTGCTGAACATCTGCATATTGATAGTCTCCCATGCAGAGTAAGGTCCACTCTAGCCAGTTGGTTGTGCACAGAGAAGCCTCTAATTTCTCCAGTCAGTTAATGCAGTTCACACAACTCAAAGAGACATGTAATGTGTCAAAAATGACTCGGAAAGAGTGAAATAAGATGTTCAAATGTTAAATCTACCTAAGTTGAGTCCAAATGATTTTTTTATGGACGACATGGAGTGTTTTTTACAAGTGGAGCATTTTAAATGTCACACCACAGTGGAACATGTTCATTTAACTGTTGGAAGCCAAAACAGTGATGAATATTTGATTTATTTTGCTGCTCTAGCACTTTGTGAATTGTAAATTATGATTAAACAAAGCGTTTCTTCCTCTTCACTGGCTCAGTCGTTGTCTTGTTTTTAAAATAATCAGCTACACCTATATCATCTTTGGAACATGGCAACAGCTACATGCTTCACATGTCAGGCAGGGAGAGACTAAGCGAGCCAGTGGCGAAGAAAAAGTCCTACTTTAGACCACTATGGCTGATACAGAAGCCACCTTAGTCAGTATGAGAGGCCATAACAGCCTAATGAACATCATACACTTGCACCAATATGACCGCGTGACATTTTAACTCGCACACGCTCAAAAAATTATAGCATACGCAATCATTTGGTCACAGTTTGGAGCCTTCCTATTCTAGAGCCAATATGGATCAAAGTCTCAAAAGTCCCTGTAAATGTACAAACTAAAAGGTCCATTTTTTGCTAGCCTTCGTTAAAAGTGGGCTTTCACTGTCTGATAGCATTCACAACAACCTGCTCTTTCATAACACATTCAGTACACCCTTTCATTTGAGTAATTCAACATTCTTTGACCAGATTCCAAATAAAAAAAGAGAAAGATTAAGCCATTGTAAGCCTTTTTCTCTGTTGAGCTGAAAGCGTCATTAGCACTTAGGGATTAAACTCACTGTAAATGCTGATAAGACAGACCACATGAAAAACCTACAGTGACAGGAGAGCCTGTTCCCATCAGCCTAACACTCTATTTAACCCACATCCGCTCTCACATTTTGACTTGTTGATAACCCTCCTACCTTGTCATTGAGGTCTAAGACGTAGGTGCTGTGTCTCCACTTGGTGAGGACGATGGGATCCTGCTGCTTCCTCTCCAGGCTGCGACTCTTAGGAACCTCACCGGACTGAGGGGAGATATTGTACTGCAGACACAGAGAACAAAGCTCAAGTTTACAGTCCATAAAGCTATTCTAGCAGACCCTTCAGTGTCCGTTCTCCTACCTCTCCTTTTACTATCCACAGAACCATTTGACAGAGGAACTTCCCTTACACAGCAAGCATTCTTTTCTACAGTCACCTGTAAAGTCGACTGAATGAATACGTGTCTGCACTACACTACGGTTCATTCACTCAGAGAATGGAGCAGTCTATTCTGATCTGCCTTAAAGCTTCCAGATTAGGGGGTAAAGAGCCACTAATAGTCTGTCACTGAGAGCTCAACACAAACTTGGCTCTTCTGTGAGCTCCTCAGACACTCATCCACTTACAATAGCAGGCCCTGTCTTAAGATTACAATTAAAGCGTGTGACAGGGCAGTGGTGTTAGGTGATGTAATGTGAGAAGATTTTCCTTTTTCACAATAAGCTTTAAATGGGGCAGGACTGATGTAACAGGGAAAACAAAAGCACATGGACAGGCAGTGTTCAGAAGGTAATCTTACCTTAGGCAGTTCCCACTCTGACCTGGATCCATCAGCACTGTAGTAGTAGGGTCGGCCTTGTTCATCCACATGCTTTATCCACTGCATCAAGGAAGAAAATAAAATATGCATATTTGACGTGGCCGCCACTATTAAGGGTGACTGTAGAGTTAAATCATCGAAACTCTTCAAAGCACAATAAAAACCGGACCCCACCTTCTCCTGTGTGTACTCAGACACGTAGAGGGTGTGTCCATGTTCATCCAGTTCCTCAGACCAGCCTCTAGGGGGAGATCCATACTGGCTGTCAGACTGGCTGGAGTGGGTGCTGTGGCAGTTCTCCTCGGAGGACAGCGGCTGAGGAGAAGGAGGCTGAATGAGATGGAGTTATAAGTTAGAAGGGAAGCATCAGCAGAATATACACAACAAAACACAGGGGTCAACATTACAACCCCAGCAGGAAAACACAGACTTGCTCTGGTGCTCAGTAGGGGTTTTGTGGGTTTTTTTTTAATCTCCTGTGGCCCAACTCGGGATATCATCGAAATCTACTTTTGGTTTACAAGAGTATTTATTATTTATTTACTTCCTGCTAGTTTTCAGAGACAAATGTTGCACTTGTCACATATACCTGATAGTAGCCACAAGCTACTGTTTAGGATTACACACACAGAAACAAATACTGTGCATGGTTACAGAGATAGATAGAAAAGGGACAACATGATAGCCAAGTAGCCATGGCGCATATTACAATTACACAGTACTAAATAGTGAGTCTCTGGTTTGATTTCCAGCTAGCCTGGACGCTAACTGAATGTCAATTCTCTGCTCTTTCCTCACATTTCTCTCTCCACTGTAACTATCAAATAAAGCTGAAAAATGCGCTAGTATTATAATAGAGAGAAATAGATAATATCAGAAAGACTAGATGGAAATTGAGGAAAGTCCTTGTATTAGGTGTTTAGCTGACATTTAGGTAAGAAGATTGATACCACTCTTAGAACCATATAGTAAACACAAAGCTGCAGCTAGCAGCCAGTTAGCTTAGTACAAAAACAGCTAGCCTGTGTTTGTCACATTTTTTTTTACACATTAAGAAAACATGGCACAGTGTAAAGTATTATTTTTGTTAATTAAGGTGATTTATTGGCACATTATTTTACCTTTGGACAGAGTTAAGTTCAGATTTTATTCTAATGTAATCTAAGCTAACTCGCTAACTAGCTTCATATTTAGCATACAGGCATGAGAGTCATACCGGTCAACATTTTAACTCTAGCAAGATTTAACTCTCGCTAATTAAACAACTTAAACCTCATATGTGCATATTAAGATTTCTTTTTCATGAAAATAATCTCTTCCTACCTTAAAATGTTGTAGATGTAGGAGGTCAAATAATAAGGCCTTTTCAGGTAAGACACAACATTACCAGACTTACACTTGGAGCAAAAATAAAAATCTGACACAAAACTTTGTTGAAATGCACTGAAGATTCCACCATCCTAGATTTCATTTAGTTCTATTTTACAAGCTTTATAAAATAACTTTTTAATATTTATCCTTCAGTGTTGATGGGCTGTCACTAGTGATATGTAACCAGTCAGACGGTGCTGTGGGCGGGACACTGAGACCGCAGACTACAGATAGAGAAGGGGTTTCATCAGAGCCAAAGAAGCAGATTATTTTATTAGTTTATTTTATCTGACATCAGTTTAAAAAAAGTAACAATGCTGATAACTGCCCAGGCTGAAAAACAGTTGACCCTTACTTAGATGTAACTCTAAACTCTTGCTTCCTCTAGAATTTGCAGCTCGACTACACCAGCTCATCGAATAAAACTACTCTGTGCTCCATAATGGCAAGTTGTATATTGGAGTAACTCAGCCATACTTGTTTGAACTGGAAACCAATTCTGTAAAGGAATAATGATACAGAAATGACCCTGCAGTAATTGAAAACACCACATGGAGGCAGTGTTGGACAGTTGGTGAGGAAATGGCAACCTGACAGGAAACCATGATTTCCTCCTATCAAAGGCACTCTTGTTTCCCTACCTTCAGCAACCACAACAGCATTTATAAGTCCTTTGAGGTTCACCACACCTTCACCACAACCAGTTTATTTAACATGAGCTTCCAGAGAGTCCATGTTTACATCCTCTACAGCCAGCTTAGCCCAGTTTCAGCTCAGACTCCCTCTGTGAGCACCTGATTCCTGTATTTCAGCATGTGATCGAAACTACTGCTTTCTTCAGGCCAAACATGAGTGGAAATGACGATGGTGTTGTTTTGTGTATGCTTTACTCATAGTAAGAAGTCAATGTGGTGCATATAACGAGGAGTCTTCTTCACATGGATGTATTTTAGCATCACTCACCTCACTCTCTGCTGTGCCGTGGCTGTCTGCTCGGAAACTGCTGGTGCTGCTGCTGGCGTCCCTGGTGCGCGGCGGCTTCCAGGTCCGCTCCCCCGTGGCTCGGTTGTAGTAGAAATGCCTGCCACTCAGGTCTTTGTGGGTCTCCCAGTCACCCAGGATGTGGAGTGGGGAGCCTGAGGGGACGGGCGGCAGGCTGGACTGAGAGATCTTCAGCTCCTGGAGGTTGGTGTAGACCGGTGAGTCGGACCGGCCCTGACCTGTAGGTGACGTAGTCTGGAGGGAGAAGAGAGGAAAGGAGGGTATTATTGTATTATATATATATTGTATTATTCTTTCAAAATTTAATGTGAGATCTGCATGTTCTATGTTTTCCTGTTTTCTAGCTGACATTCCCTGACTTCTCCAGGGACTTCATGAGTGTTCTGACTTTCTTCTGAAAATTCAGTGATATTCCAGGAATTCCATAACCAGAAGGAGCCACGAAAACACTCCAGTGTCTGCCGAGATCTGTTGGAATGCTCAGTCCAGCACAGAAACCAGCAGCTATCACATCCTGGACTCGACTGTGGAATGTGACCAGTTGAGATTTTTGTTGCAGCAAACTTTGGATTAAAAACATGCATACTGTATTTGGCTGCAAAGACATAAAACGGCAGCGCAACGAATCAACTCCTCTGTATCAAAGAATGGGAGCGAGGTGTGGAGAGGGCAGAGGAAGGCAGCGAGTGTCTCTGACAGTCTGCATGGCAGGAAGCAGCTGCTGATCAAATCAGGTGCCGCATGTGGTCTGCAGATACTTTAAAGCCATATCAGTCTGATTGTAACTGGGTGCTCAAACCACATGGACTCAATAAAGTTATATAATCCTTTATCTGTCAACTCAGAGAACATAGAGAAATGCAGAAGAAGATAAAGTGCCACTGCTATTTTAATGTGCGCCATACGATAACAGACAAAAGATAAAGAAACCAAATGGTTTGTTTTAATGATTTGACCCCTGAGAGGAGATTGGAACAGCAAAAGCAGAATTTCTGAGGCTCCTCCCAGAGGTCTGGACCAGTTGTTTGGGACCACAAGTAGTTGAGGTATAAAGTCAAGGGCGACATCTTTTAAATCTTTTGGTATTCCATACAGAGCATTCAAATTTATCCAGGGTTTTATCACTAAATTTCACTGCATCTGCATGTTGGGTATAGTAACATCCTTTCTACTCTACTAGATAAGTGAGTAGTGCTTGTTAGATGTGGATGTTGTATTGCCATGTTGTACAGGGCCTAAACAGATAATAGATTCAGTTACTTGCATGCTGCAGGGATTGAACCCGTCTCTTTCCAGTAAGCAGAACAAGCATCCTCTTAGCAACCATGCCGTGATAAATATTGCTCAAAGTTGTGCAACAAAGGAAAAAAAATTAAAGCGATGGGGAAGCAAGCAAAGATACGCATGTCGCACGGCAAAAGTCAGAGGAAGCAGAAGAAGAGATAAGATACGACCTGACTTCTGTGAAAAACGCTGGTGTGAAGTGTTGATAAGGTTGATGAGTAAAA
The DNA here is from genome assembly GCA_024666655.1 of Dascyllus trimaculatus. Classification (NCBI taxonomy): domain Eukaryota; kingdom Metazoa; phylum Chordata; class Actinopteri; family Pomacentridae; genus Dascyllus; species Dascyllus trimaculatus. The sequence continues at coordinate 23,946,655 of CM045466.1, read as the reverse complement.
AAAATCTTGAATCAGACTGCTAAAGAAGACGGGTATTAAACAGCATGTTTTGCAATGAGAGCATTACTCCACTTTATAAATTCAGGAGGGCGATTTGTGAATATCCATCCATTAGCTATAAGAGCTTAAACTCAGGCAAACCATGGACGGGTCACCAGCGCATCACAAGGAGACGTTCACACCAGTTACCTCCCATGCATGTCTTTGGAATGTGGGAGGAAACCGGAGAACCCGTAGAGTACCCAAAGAGATAACATGCAAACTCCACACAGAAAAGACGCAGCCTTCACACCCAGGACCCTCTTGATGTGAGGTAACAGTAGTAACCAATGCACCACCATGCCACCCCATTTGTGAATATACTTGACAGATATTTGAGATTAGATTAAGTAACCACCAACCACAGTCAATGCAAAAAAAACCACTACATGGCCCCACAGTGTCAGTGCAAACACTCATCAAAGACTGTTTTTAGGTGGTCTTTTAAAACTTGGCAGCATCCGAAGGTCAGTCCACAAAAGGCAGAAAGCTACGTTTCCATGGCTACAGCTCAGAGCATTTAACGCTCTGCATTCTCTGAAAAATATTTTGGGGTTTTGGAGCCGAGTCCTACAGACCAGTGCCAGCCTCGTGTGTCTCTAGAGAAGGTCCAGCACGACACATACAGAAAAGAATTAGATATCAGAGGCTGTGCCAGAGCCGCACCCCTCCCCTCAGTTTGTTACAGGTGAGGAATGTGGGGGAAACACACTTCAGTTAGCAGGATTTGAACCGCTTTCAGGACACAGATGGGACTTCCTGCCGGTCTTGGAATAACAGGAATATTTTTCACATAAATTATTATTTAATATCCTGCACACATGCTGCAGCAAAGCAAAGGCTTCAGCGGCGTCCTGCTGTTTTCAGTTAGGTTTGCCCGCTGCTTCTCGGTTTCAGTCCAACACACAAGCAAGTGGCTCGAGCAACGAGGCGAACCACAGAGATGATGGTTTGGCTGAACTCGGGTTCAGACTCATCCGTCACAAGCAGAACGGAGGCAGAATGCTGCAGCTTTAATTGGGTTTTTAGGGAATAATGTGCTAATGATCAAGTCTGAATGCAAATGAGTGAGTGTGGCTCAAAAGCAAGGCTGGGGTCAAATCCATTTCGATTCCACTCAGCCCAGACAGACCTGACCGTATCCGGTGGAGAAGTAATTAACATGCTTTAACGTCCATTCTGACAGTAGTTAAACCAAAATATTTTTCAGCGGTTTCTACTTTCAGAGAGTAATTTAACAATCATTGTGGACAGAGAGGAGTGTGCACACAGCTTATTCCTGTGAAAAGCAGCACAGGTCCACTGACATGCATACCACACGTCACAATCGTTTATTCTCTAATTATTCATGCTGCCTTCAGCTGTAATTTAAAAGGTTGTGTTGCACCAACATAAAGCTACTGCATGATTTAAAAAGAATGATTAAAACTGAAGCAGTAGTGGCTGACATATGTCATTAGATCAAGCTTCAAAACCACCAGGTCCAACACTTTAATCAGTGCAGCTTTTCATTATGCTCACATGGGTTATTGTCTTGAGACTTGACAAAGCTCCATCCCTCTATCCACAGGATGAGTAGGACTCTCTATAGCGGATAAACTGACCTGAAGGTGTGAAATATGCAGATTATTGAAGAGAACCCAACCAATAAGAGTTCAGAGATGTCCGATCAGGTTAAAGACCACTCCACTTTGTTAAGCAGAGAAGAGTCGTGGGTAAGCTGGTGGAGCAACGGAGGGGTGATGGGAAACAGGGATTTCATAGATCTGCATATTCTCGGAGAAAATACGTAACTGTTATTTTTCTCACAGATGCTGTACTTTGATTTGCGATAAAGAAAACATTTTACAATCAGCTTGAGTTAAACAGACACTATGTAATAGATTTAAAGCATGATGGAGGACTTCTGAAAGCTTCTCATTATGTAACAGAGACAGGTCTTCAGGTGTTCTATGAGAATCTCAATTTATCCAGTATTTTTGGTTCATGACAGAAACCTGCAACCCTGATGACATTCCAATCAGTCACAGCTACATTTAATTTACATATATAGCATGCTAACATCTGCTACTATGCACCCAACTCCATGAGCATAAATGAACCCAAGGTACTACATCCGAACTCAAACCAATTGAAAACAATGACTCAGTCAATGTATCAGTCAGGCATTAACATTTCTATTAAAAGAAAAAAGAGAGGACTAACAGCTCCCTTGAAACGAAGCAAAATTTCAAAACAGAAGTGATGTCAAGAGACAGCATCATCCCTCTTGTATTGAAATGGGCTGCTGTGCATCAGAGAGAACTGTGCACCATATGCTGAGGCAGAAGCCGAACATTGCTGGAATAGCAGCAGAAGCCCTTTTGTAAATGTTTAATTGAAGTCAGCATGAAGTGTTTCCCTGGCACACTGCAGTCGCAGGGTATCTGCTCATTTAAGACTGGCAAACTTTTGTTAGGACATTGTTAATGCTACCTGGAATCTAATTTAACAGTTTAAAGAGAACAAAGCTGATGCTGGCTGCCAGTGCTGATGGAAAGTTCTCCAGCTAGAAATGGGCAGTTTGAGGAACAGGACAGAGAAATTAATTGTTATACAGGACATGAAATCCATCTGAGCTGGCAGAGCAGACACCCTGTTCTATATTAATCTAGAGGACACAGTGCAAAGAAACCTGACACGACCAAGCTATCACTGTTTCAGACTAGCAGAGTGCACATATTTTCACATCCATCACGTCTCATTTCTGTCACCTTGCATCCAGGGCTGCACACAAACACGTCGTCGTCATCCTCCCCGGCTCTCCTGTAACCTCTGAACACACTGAATGCACGACGCATGGCGATGCACGGCGGCCATCAAGTGTGACAGGACACACACAGCGGTTTCACCCCCCCAACACTACTTTCTTTCACTCCTTCTTGCTTTGTAACGTTCCAGCTGAAGGTAAGAGGAAATTTGAGACCTGACTGTGACAGAGGCAAAGGGGAACATGATCTTTCTACCACACACACACACACACACACACACAGCACAGTACACAAACTCATCTGACACAACAGGAAATGGTTACTGAAAAGTCTGAGCTTCCCCTATCGCACTGTGTTTCTGTGTGTTTGTTTGACGTACAGACGTACAGGACTGGGAGTTAGAAGTGTTTCACCAAAGGCCAGGCTCTATATTTAACCTGACCAGAGCAGACGGGCTCAGTGTGTCGAGGAAAGATAAAACCACTGATCTCTACTACTGTGCAACTCTGGCCTGCACTCGTCTTTCACATGAACAAATGAGTGCTCTGTGGCCATTCTGGCAGCAATGTAATCAAAAAAAAAGTTGAATGCAACACAAGAGACTACAATGGAGAAGAGGAAGGAAGAGAAAGCGAGAGTGACAAAGACAGAATGAGGCATAGTGAGAAGTTTAAAGGCCACGACAATGCCAATATTGTAATACACTAGTAATACAATATCTCCATTCAGACAGGTGTTTCTGCAATGTTTCTGAAACAATCTCTGTGCATACTAGCACACCTGAAAACGTAGACTGGGCATGGACATGCTGGTGTAAACAGGATTCAAAATGCATAATTTAACTGGATAAGAGCTACTAGAACAGACAGCATGGTCAGTAACGGCATGTTATCCATGGTGAACCACTATGGTCAAGGCTCTGATCATGTGATAGATAACGACACGCACTTTCTGATAAGATCCAATCAGAAGTGAACATATGTGTCCATGTCATTGTTTCTAAAATCACCTTTTAACTTTCCAAAAGTCCCGATCTAAAAGGTCCTAATATGTCAGATGAGAGAGTACGCTACAGGTAATGTAGATATTAGTGTGGATGCAGCTAAACATCATTCACTTGCAGAAAAATAGTGTTAAGGCTGAGACAGCTGAGAAATGTCAATCACGCTATAAAAAGGCAGACATTCCCCAAACATCCTTTAGCACATGTTGCAGTGCACTGAAGATCTTTGAACACTACAGCACCAGGTTCTAGTCTTAAACCTTGCTTTACACAGTCTGTCTGATTCTTTGGTGTACTGTTTCCTATTGTCTTCATGCTCGCAGCAAGAGACTTTGATCTTCAGCTATAGTAAAAATCCATGAGTATTATTTACTATGTAACCATAAAAACATATCTGCTCTCTCACAGGCTGCAGAAAGTAAACACTCATTGCAGCATTTCAGGGTTTTGAAAATCTGGCGACACTCTGACCATACTGACGTCTATCCGGCAACCACTGGATAACTAAATGCTGTGTAGTGAAAAGTCAACATGGTTGCAGGAAAATGCATAAAGAAAAAAAGGCACAAAAGAGGAGTAAAAATGTAATGTGAAGCTACCAGGAAGCCACTGTCCTCCAGTATCACCATATTCCAGGGCTACAGCCCACCTGGAGTGTCCAGCAGAACAAGGTGCTCAGAGACATGGCCGAGTTATAGAAGGCTGAAACACAACCACCACTGACCAAGACTCACAAGTTAAAACATCAAGATTGAAAGAAATTTCTGAAGACAGATTTTCAAAGGTTTTATAGACTGATGCTACGAGAGTGGTTCTAGATTTGCCAGTGGCCGGATCACTGATGGACACTTAGTGTCACTGTCAGTTAGGCTGAGGAGGGGTACTATACAGGCTGCTATCATTAGGAATGAGCTATTTGGGCTTTTTCAGGCTAAAGATGAACAGAAAACCAGCTTCCAAACCTACCGTCAGTTTCTGGAAGAGACTTTCTTGGAGGATGTGGTTGCTGCTTCAGCTAAAGTTGATTGTTAACAGATCAAGAAACTGACCGACTCTATGGGAGAAAGGCTCATGATAACTATTCAGATGTAGGGTGTTACTGGTCCCTGAATATTTCTAGAGAGCCATAAATGTTGTCACTTGCATAGTTCACTGAAAAAGACACTTCACTTTGTCTTCATTGGACTTTTAAATTCAGGGTTCAGTAACATTTAAAAAGTGACTGAGATCATTATATTTTTTAACAATGAAATACATCCTGTTGACTACAGTTTACCTACTAAATGTACACACAGTGTCCACGTAAGTGTGACAGAAGAACACTTAATGACTAACCTGCAGATGATTATCACTGGACTTTCTGCTTGTTTTAGTGTTTAGTGTTTTAGCTCTTTGTTTTATCTTTCTTGAACCCTAAAATGCTGTTTCAGTTCAGGACCAGATCTTAACCCTCAGGAGCACATGGGCACCAAACCACAGTAACAGAGTCAATACGGGACTGATTTATCGTCAGCCTGCCAGGCAGCGCATGACTCCAAATGAATGCTACTGTTGCTTTGTACTCCTGGATGAAAAAAAGAGTTTGTTTACTGACTTCACAAGATGATAATATGCCAATGCTGTATCTACAGTGCTATCCTGAAGAACATGACAAGTACTACATACATTTTAGTGTGTTATTACAAATATTACCAAATTTAAAAATATAAAATAAAAAACAGAATTCATGCTTCAGTCAATTAAAATATTTTTCATTTATACAAATATTCTTCATTTATGAGTAATCTCTTTACAGATATACATGTGTATGTCTGTAATAAGCTGGAGGTCAATAATACTATATACTAGACCAGGCAGCAGTAATGGAGAACTTCGGTCAGTTATTAAATGTTCACATCTGTGGTCAGTGAGCAAGAGTTCTTCCCACAGTTCACTGCAAGTCGTCTCAATGACTGCCTGATCATAAATCTCAGCTCACTGTTCATACTGTACTCTCATGGGAAGAGCCCCGGCTGAAGTGAATGAGACGTGGCAGAGAACTGGGAGTCCTGGGATCAAGACCTGGGGTCTCTGACAGGTAATTAAAAATAGAAAGGACCTGAGGGGGCAGAAGCAGATCGCTCATACAGCTCGGGCGAGGGAGGTGTAAATGAGGGATGGAGGGAGTGAGAGATAGAGGGTGGGAATGAGGAGAGAGGGAGAGATGTGCTGCTGAATACAGAGTGGCCTTCTTCACAACAGCAGCAGCAGCAGCAGCCTGTCTGCACCGCCGTGATAAATGAGTTTCAGACTACAGGCCAGTACAGTATAGGATCCCCACAAACTGCATTAGAATGCATTATGCAGGCTGGAGAGTGTGTAGGCACACCCAGCATGGAAACGTGTCATTAATTCAACTCAGAGGTCTAATGGAGAATGTGCAGGCAAAAGAGAATAGACGCACATGAAAACAAAGGAACTGATGAGAACTGGCTTGCTAATGGAGCCCAATGAGATTATGTTGTGTTACAGCTTGCTGTAGCCCTTGTATTTATCACCATGTTGGGAATACCTCTCCATGAGTCCCCTCTCCTCTACCTCCCCTCACTCCCTCAAGCCTCCTCTCCCACTGTGCTTGTACAATCACTACAAAATGACTGTGCCTGGCAGTGCGCTGTAAATTAAACCATAAATAATTCTGTGTGTAAAGAAGTGCAGGTCAGGGTGAGGGCAGCAGAGATGCAGGGCTGCAGTTACAGGTAGAGTCCACTAGGTGTCTCTCTTGGGTTAGGAGGGCAGGCAGGGAGCAGGGGCGCTAGTGAGTGGGTGGGAGTCTCCATCAAATGTATCTGGCCATGAGGAGAGTAGCGTGAGGGGGAGGGGTTTTTCTCAGTGCGCACATGGCAACCCACTCTGCAGCATCTCCATGCTGCACTTAGACACATCAGGGGTATCACAGTGCAGCAGTTTGTCCAGAGCCATGCTCCAGCTCAAGCACTGCTTTATTACGTGTTAAATCTCGGTCAGAGCTCATCGCTGTGCTGCAGTTGATTCACAAACTGCAGCTGATTCACAAACTGCAGCTGATTCAGAATCTATAGCTGACACAGAGAGCTGCAGCTGCCTGGATCCTCACCAAGACAAAGAAACTAGAACACATTGCATCAGTTCTCCAGACTTTACACTTGCTTCCACTGTGTCATAGCAAGTCTGACTACCTGCACTGTGCATAAATTACTGAACTGCTTAGTCCAAAAATATACCTGATTATACAAAATGGATCTGCCACACATCTTACGGGGTCAGTACGCATTTACACTTCTGAGGGGCACAAATGAAGATGAAAAACCTGTCGTCATATCCTCCTCCTGCCTGCATCCCACTGCCGCTCACATCTCTCTCCAAGAACTCTGCCTTCTTTATGTCTTTATGCGACAAATTGTACAAACAGCTGAACGGAAACGACAATAACAGTGCATGCTGTTGTACATCCTCCTGTTTAAGGCACTCATGTTGGTGCACAAGTAGCTGTGTAAAGATGAAAGTAGCCAGCTTGAGAGAAATCCTCACACCTGGACAGCTGGGTAGAGATTTGGCAAAAGGGCACGATTGTTGGAGTTTCTTTTAACTTGGGTGCAGCTCCCCTTCCTCATTCTTACGTCACATTTTCTGTCAGACAGTGTAGCAGCACTTCGTTTTAAGCATCCTGTTGCTTTTAGATCTTGAATAACAAAAACTGGTGATGCTTCAGCTGCCAGAGCCTGACCAGGAATCTATTTAGTGCAGTGGTAGAACAGCTTACTAAGCTGTTGATTCAAATGTATGGAGGCTGTGTGAATTGTACTGCATTTTACTGACAGGTGTGTATAATATTTACATTTACAGTATATTGATGATGGGAGATTTTTTTATAATTATTCTAAAACAGGAGTGCCCAACCCTGGTCTTCGATGGCCACTACCCAGCATGCTTCAGATATTTCCCTCTTCTAACACGTCTGATTCAAATGATCAGCTCATCATCAAGCTCTGCAGAAGCCTGATAACGATCCTGATCATTTAATCAGGTGTGCTGAAAGAGGGAAACATCTAAAACATGCTGGATTTGGCACCCCTGTTCTAATAATTCTGTTGCACACAGCAGCATGATTCAGACCTTTACACTGCATCCACAGATCTAATCTAAAGGTGACAACGTTTCAAACTGAAGGCTGCACACACAAAAGCAGTAATGTGTGACTGCCTTGACACAGCGGTAATGCTAAAATAATTACTCTGTTTCGTTTAAAAGGTCTCCTTCTGATCTGTCACAGATGGCGAGCGTGTCAATGTCACACCTCAGAGCAGTGTGCATTTCCCCTATAACTGCGTTACATAATGTGATTGTGTAATTGAATTAGATGAAAGCAGGTTAAAGGAAGTGCGGTGAGGCGGGGTGGCGGGGAGAAGTGGCATGGTGACTGACGGAGCTGCATCCGTGACCATGGCGACTTACAGCCAATCAGGCGGTCACGCAGGGGAGCGTTTGAAGCTGGGCCGCGAGGGTTAGCGGGGGGAGGGTGGGTGGAGGGGGCGCCACCTCAGAGCTGATGCATCAATCCGCTCCCTCTGTTCTTTTGTCCTCTCATCTTTCTGCGCTGACCTCTTCCCCCCGCCGCCTTCATCTCTCGCGTCTGCTTCCCCTCTCTTGTCCACTCGTCTCTCCACACACGTGCAGCAAACACTCGCTGCTCTTTTCCTCTCGCTGCATCCTCTGATAATCATGCGCTCAACCTCTCTGGCCATTCTTTCCTCTCTTTTTTTCTCTGCCAACGCCCCACTGCCCCCTCCTGCAGTCACCTCCTCTCCCTCTGCTCCAGGAGGTAGGATGCTGCTGATGATGGTTGCGTCCATATGATCAGATTAACCTACATTTCCGCATCGCTGGCCATCAGTCAGACCACATTCGCTCACTTCCCCATCATCACATTTGTGGCATTTCACAAGCCAAAACCCCCGTCTCTCTCCACAAGCAGACACTGACATACAGCAGGAATGTATCAACATGCACATGAGAGAAAAATGCGTACAAGCGCGCACACACACACGTACGCTGCTCCTCACTTCCCTTAGCAACCAGTTCCAGCCTTGCACTGCAGTTCAGAAAGGCATTCTGTTGGAAAAGACCTGAGTTTCAGCTTAGGAGAGAAGCTGGAACAGTGAATGCAGGAAAAAAAGAGAAGTTAATAGAATCCAAATATTGACTTCACTCACAAACGCAACTCTCACACAAGTCAGCAAAACATGACCAGGGTTTGTGAGTGTAAGGGAGAGAAAAAATCTGAGAAACCCTGAGATGAAAGTGAGTCAGCATCTTTTCAGTCGTGGGGATGACGACAGCTACTTTCATTTCACGGATCAGAGGATTCGGTGAGGCTCACAACCTGACAGAGATGCGAGCAATTAACCTTTTGGTCCTGAGCTGATAGCGCTCAGCTAAAATGTCAGTTTGTGTCTGTGGAAAGACATCCCAGTTCTGATAAAGGACTAGAAGCTTGTGGGAGAATAACTGGTCTAATAAACACTGCTGCTGCCTGGATACTGCAGACAAAGAAGCTTCAAGGCTGCAAAATGGTTTAATCGTGTAGAAAACAAGCTGCAATTGACAGATGATTTAGAGCTTTTGTGTCAAAAGGATCTGTTTTACATCATTTCTGATGATTTTACAAACTCAGTGAATTGTTCAAACAACATGTCTGCAATGTGCTCGCCTTCTGCGTGAGTAACAGACGGGGTTTACTGTGCCATGCACTTCCTCTCCAATCAGATTTTCCTCTTGAAATGTTAATGAGCAGGAGGGAGAGGGCGGATTTTGAGGACGGGGGAAGCCTGAAGCCATGTTCGGTCTCATGTGCATATGGGGAGACACTGTCGTTGGCCCAGAACCAGTCTGCAGCACTGCGCAGCACATTCTACAGTGCGAGTGCGCCTGGAAGTGAGCTTAACTAGAACATGGAATCAAACAATTCATATCTGGGACAACACGTCCATGGTTATTTCATAGGCATCCAATATTTTACAGGGTTTGGCTTCTGTTTGAGACTAAACGCTAGTCGGGATGTGAAAGCAAACACAGAGTCAGAATCAGCCAGACATCTCCTTTTTTAGTCCCAATCCTTCCTTTAACGCATATGGAGACATTCCTGCTCTGTTTAAGAATGTGTGTGTGTGTGTGTGTGTGTCTGGGTATGTATCTCAAATATCACCAGGTCAGTGCATACAATTAGAAACCATGTTTTTGCATATGCTGCTTTCTGTCAGGGTGTATGATATGATTTGTGTAACAAGCATCTTCAGGTGGGCACCACCTGTGTCCCTGCAGCCCCTGGGTATGTTGTGTCTCTGTGTTCCCTGGTGTGTGTTTCTCTGTTTTCTTACAACAGTCATCAGATGTGTTCAGCCTGGGCGCACACAGATTCTTATGGCCTGGTGACACCAAAAAAAATAAAAATTAATCTGTGCCTCTAAATACTTGTTGCATTGACTGTACAAACAGGGTTATTCAGTGAACTGCTGAGGCTGACAAGCTGCCTACCACAGACTGTATATAAAAGATGGACGCAGCAATCATCACATCACCTATTGGTTTGTGGATGACTGCTGTGAGGCCTCAAATTTGGCATTTGGCCATCTTTATAGTCTATTTTTCTCATAGTGGGACCACAATTTATTAAATGAACATCATGTTGAATTTACCAAGTCTTGAAACCAGAGTTTGAGACCATAAACTCATTAGCAAAACATGTACTGAGGTTACAAATCTAGAGAGAAGCTGGGTCACTTTCTCATAGGCTTCTTTACTATTGGACTTCTTTTTGCAACCACAGGAGTGACCCCATGCTGGCTGTTAGAAAGAAACAATTGAATAGTACTTCTGAGTTGGCGTCACTTTTCAGACTCAGAGGCTATGTTCATCTTTTATATACAGTCTAGGCTAACCACTAGCTTGCAATCTGACCGGGTAGCGTAAAAAAGCCATTTAACAAAGAAAAAGAAGGTCTCCAAGCCCATGAGGTTTCTAACAGGAATTATTAATTTAGCTTTTTTGCTAAAGTTTATTCAAATAAAAATGAATAAAAAATGAGTGTGTACCACTGACAAGCCACTTCCCTGACAGAAGGGGTTAAGTTAAGGAAATGGTGCAGTGCAGGTTATAAGCTATAATGGGTTTCACCATTCTGGACTCACTGGCTCGTCACCCTGTTAAAGGTCAATGCTGTCAAGACAGCTTGCTATTGGTCAAAAGGACAAATTCACAGGTCAAACTACTCCAGTTGCACTTTAAGCTTGAAACTCATGTGAATTTACTTCACTCCTGTGAGCAGCTTCCATTGGAATAATTAAAATCACCACAAAGCTCACTGTTTTAAATGCTGGTGTGACCTGGCCTTTAACTCTGGGAAACACTGAGAAAAAAGGACTGTGTTGGGGAAACAAAGAGAAGGCATGTGCACATGTGCATGCTGTGCAGAAACTCCTACGTTTCTCTACTCTTTGGGGGGGGGTCAAAGGCCACAGATCAGCACAGCAGGAGTGACTCCCAGACCCCCAGCAGTCTGTCCAGTCTGGGTGCTGCTCTCCCACCATTCCTCCTCCTCCTCTTGACCTCCTCTTTCTTTTCATTTCATGCCAAACCTGGACTCAGACATGGTACTTTCACTACAAGCTGAGAGCCAGCGTCTGTGCTCTCCGATCAAAGTGGGAGACACACAGCCAGACTTGTGGGACGAGATGACAGAGCTGCGCTGCAATCTGTTACCCGCACAACCATCCAATAAAAAGGAAGAACAGGATGTGATGGATTCTGCGTGCAGTCCTGAGAGAGAAGACAGAGCGGGAAGGGGTCTGATAAATGAATTCTGGCTGCAGAAGTCAAACGACCTGCCAGCACCCTGACAGCATCAATTTGTTCTGTTTAGTTGCGGAGAGGTTTTGGGGGAAAAATATCGATGACGCGCCGGAGGAAAATTCAATTTCTTTAATGGAACCGGCATTGCCAAATCTTACTCTTATTACTCATTTCGAGTGGTCTTTGGAGCACAAAGAGTCTGTGTTCAAACTCGCTGCCACTGGGTTTTCTCCCACTGCAGGGCCACAACAAACAGAGGGGCTGTTCTGTTCTGACACCACTACTAAACATCACACATTACATTCTGACACTTCTGACTATGAAAACTTGGTTAATTAAAGCCAATGCAGCCGGTGTGCCTGTTTTCATCCTGGTTTTTCCTTTCTGCGCTAACATCTCTAGGACATGAAAAGAGCAGCACCCAGGCTACACATGAAACCAAGACATTTACAGCTGGCGTCTGATCCATCCACCCGTGGCTCTGGCTATTAACAGAACAGAGCAGCAGACAGCGCCACTGTATTTTAAGAACTATTTTGCTTCCAGAATTTTTATTTTCTCTCCATTTCTTGGTGGCAGGGAGCACGGGGCTGAGGCAGAGGCTTAGCAGCATTCCTGTGTGGCTGACAGCTGACAGCTAAGCCCCCAGTTAATAACTAATCCTGCGCTAATGCCTTCAGCGTGATTGGTTCAAGCTAATTACACCAGCTCCCTTCCCCGGGTGCTGAATGGCTGGCGGGGCAGGGCGGGGCCGAGGTAAACACTGCGTGGACCTGTAAAGTGGAGGTTTGGGTTGTAGAACTGAAAGATAAGGAAGTAAGTCTTCTGATAGTCAATTCATTTTTTTAAGTTATTTTTCAAACAGATGTGCCAAATAGTTGATGAGCTTCTTAAATGTGACCATCTTTCATTTTTCTTTGTTTTGCTCACTCGCACACATTATTTGCTGCAGTCACTTGATGCTTCACATAAACATTAAACATGGGGAAAAGGCAGCATTTAATTTGTAATGATCTGAAAAACTGAAGACTCACAGCACATTAATGCAACAAGACATGCCTTGTGCACAGCGCTGATACTCGGACATCCTGTTTGCCATGTTGTCTTATCAGAACTAGACTATTGGAAGGGCCACTTTGCAAGCAGCATTAGGAATCTCCATCATGGACGACGTGTCGGCTGACCTAATAACCCTGCATCAGGTGAACCAGAATTATCCTTTAATTAAGACAACAGACCAGCGTTGTTGGGCCTCATAGACAGCAACAGTAGAGACAACAATAACCGATGGAAGCGGCCAAGGTGTCAAGTTTTGCAGATTTTAACTGGGGATGTTGGTGTTCATATTGTTTTAACTCTTAACCCACATGGATTTCCCACACTTTGGTATTAAAACAGTCCTAGTTCGTTTCAGATTGGACCTGTGATGACCTCCACTGTTCTGCTAAGCAGGAGGGAGCAGCACAGAGTCTACAGAGTCACTAGCTTAAATACAGCCATCAAAAACAGACATTTATCCTTGCTGGTCTGATGTGGACTGGACACAAGCAGAAAACCTCCCATCACACAGATCAGAGTGTTACTGGAGAAGCCCACACGGGTCAACACAGACGCGGTATTCTGCTGGTTACTAATTCGGTGTGAAAGGCCTATTAGCTACCCATATCAGTTCTCAAAAGCAACACTGGAATAGCACCAGAGGAGACAAGTCTCCAGCTTCACACAACACCAGTCCCAGTCCAGCCAACTGACACTTCAAATCCATTTATGTCTTCAGCCAAAGACAGGACTATTTTTTTAGTATAACATTACTTCACACTGGATACAATACATGTTATTGCACCTAAGTGAATGCATTACCAGACAGCAAAAACGACATAAAAGCACATAATCACTCTGTGACAGCTCATTATGCTTTGGAACCAGCTCATATTCAAAAAAAAGCTTTCTCACTCTCTCTCTGGCTTTAGCACTGGTCTGGGAGGCAGCTGGCTGTGGTTTATAGAAGGTTATTAATATTCCCTCAAATCTTCCTGCTAATCTGCTGTGTTTATGTAGAAACAGATAGAGAGACTCGGTGGGCTGGGCAGAGTGATTCACTACCATAGAACAGCTACAACAATTATGAGTCCAAAACAATAAAAATTAGAGGACTTACAGAACGTTAGAACATTTAAACCATCTTCTAACATACTTTTAGTGTTTATATGAACACAACTAAATGACCAAAAAGTAAATGGACACCCAATATAATACCTATATGTGAACGTTTAACATCTCATTGCAAAACCATGGGCCACTAATCTGCTGCCAGAACAGCCCTCACTCTTCTGGTTTCAGGATTTTCACCACATGTTGGATCCTGGCTGCAGGGATTTGCTGCCTTTTAGCCCCAAGAAGTTTCTTGAGGTTGCTGATAAGGGCAGGCTTCCAGTAGTCCGCTGAATTAACAGTGTACTCAGACAACACTGTCTGACTCGCAATAGAGTTTCAAACAGTTTGTCTTTCATGTAACAATCAGACGCCTACATTGCCCACAATGCAACTTTTCTGCTGACAGTAGGGGATAGGTGTGGGATAGAGCCAATGTCTGTGCAAACCTTCTCTTCTACATCAGCTTGGGAACACAATTTTCATTATGGGGTGGTTTTGTATAAGAAAAACATGTATTAACCCTATCCATGTATACCTATGGAGCTTTAAGTAATATAACTATTTATTGGCTCTGTGTCGGCCATTGGTCCTAATTTAAAATATCACTATCGAGGAGGAAACGGACGCCCTGTCAGTCATTCTTTTGGAAACAGACCCGGATTTCCTATTGCTGCGATGATGTCCCTAAATACTGCTCGCTCTTTTTACAATAACTTGCCGTTCAAAGTTAGAAATACAATACATAAATACATGATAAGATAAAATGTCTCAGTTCTATTAAACAACATAAGACCAAAACAGTGTGACATGCATATTAATAAAAGTCAGAGCAAAAGCACAACCATTGGCAAGAACAAGGGTCATGCAAGGAGAAACATCTGAGAAGGTCTGTTCAGCTTCTCTGTAATAAATGTAGAATATAGCTTTATGGTGTTGAGTCTTTTGGCAACAATAGTGGGCAGATCAGGAGACATACGAATATAACATTAATAATACTTACTTGAAATTACTGCAAACAAAGTGATACTAAAAATAAATAATAAATAAGCCTTTAAGTACTTAAGTAATTGTGGTATTGGTACTAAGGAAAAGAATGTATTTTCATTTTATACAATATGCAAATTAACTGTAACTTTCCTAAAATACTAATAATCTTTTGTTCAGATGACATTAATTACATAATCAATAATGTAATGCTGGTAACTCTTCTATGTTAAAAATGTCGGTAGAATAAGGGTTCAAAAGGCCTCTCGAAAAGAGCTGAAAGTACTCTGTCATCTGATTTATCCTTCTATGCTTTAGCAGCAAGGTGTTTGCTTAGGTGGCACTAAGGCACTCAGCCCAAACCTAAAACCTCCTTCCAAGTGCACTGACATGTACTGTTTGTTAATTATTAAACAGGCCAACATGCGTTACATTTAATTGTACTATTATGGGTCTGTTAAACTGTTCACATCTACATGTGCGTCAGCAGCTGGTGTTCATTTCGAATGAACATGACCAGAGCCTGAACCAGAGGTCACTTCCACTCTGCAGCAGAACAAAGCTGGAACATTTGTACTGTTACGCTTTGTGTATATTTTCTCCTCAGACTGTCTACCTTGCCAAGTCCCTTGTCTCCACACATCAAAAACACTTCCCATGAGCCTTTGTGGTTGCAAGAGACGAGGAGAATGTCCACATATCCCTTTTTAACACATCTACGACACACTCACAAACACACAAAAAAACACCCTGAGCACAAAGGACTTAACACGTGAAGGAAAAATATCACCGGTACAGGGAACAGTCGCTCAGTATGTCCTGTTTTGATGGAGGCATCTTCAGAAGAGGCAGATTACATACAGTAGTGGAGATTTTGCGACAGTCTCATGAATTAAAGACTGTGATAAACATGGTGGTATATTAACACCTTACAGTACAGCAGCTGTGTGTGTGTGTGTGTGTGTGTGTGTGTGTGTGTGTGTGTGTGTGTGTGTGTGTGTGTGTGTGTGTGTGTGTGTAGTTATAAGTCCTTAGCAGCAGAGAAGAAAATAACAGGATGTGTCATGCAGTTCATTGCAACCATGATTATAAGACAGTTTCTCAGCTGAAACTAATGTTTCAAAAAGCTCTCACTAAAAAAAATCTAAAACCCATAAACAGATTCAAAAAACAAACTAGTTGTTATTGGTCAACTCTTGCTGGAAAAGTGCAGGTACACATCTAAAACACTCTCCTGCCGCAGACACATGAGCACATCAAGCTGTGACTGTGACAAAAACAGATCAAGTTACTGTCTTCACAGTGCAGATGCCAAATATATCAAGAGTCAGCTGCAGTCAGAGCTGAGATATCAACATGTTAGATAACTCGGACGCCCCACTAACATTTCTCCACTGGTGATAACTATTTGACAGATCACTAAAGCCTGCACGTCTGTTGATACCACACTGATTGCATGTGTTCATTTTACAGAAGATCACACCCACAGTCAAACAGCGCAGGATTAACATACTCTCACTGATCTACACTGGAGAAATGTCTTTCTCTTGCCACCATTGTAGTGAGTGCAGAGGTCAGGGTTCCCTACAGACCACTTTAGATTCTATGTTCTGTTCAAGGACACTTTGGCAAGGTTGACATGAAGTTGACATGAGGGTTTCAGGTTCAGCCTCTGACATGATGCATTGCTTCTTATACAGCTCAGTCATACTGCTGCAGGATATCCAAGACATCCAGTATTTACTTCATGTTAAACAGGATGCATAAACTGCAGACTTGGTTTTTACTTTTTTTTAAATGACACCATTTGAGCAAGAAACTGTAAAACAGACAGAATCATTGGACTTTTCAGGTGAACTGCAGGCAGTGTTTACACAAGGCAGATAGGAGACAAGGATGGAAACAACTTACAAGTAGTAAAATATGTAAATCCTAGAAACTTTTTGGTTCAGAGGGTTAATTTGCTATGTTATCTCTGGCCTTGGGCTGCATGGTGGCTCGGTGGTTAGTAGCATCACCTCACAGCTAGAAGATCCCCGGTTCGCGTCCCGGTTAGGACGCCTGGGATCTTTCTGTGTGGAGTTTGCATGTTCTCCCTGTGCAGCGTGGGTTTCACTGGGTACTCCAGCTTCCTCCCACAGTCCAAAAAACATGCTGAGGTTAACTGATGATTCTAAATTGTCCATAGGTGTGAATGAGTGTGTGCTTGGTTGTCTGTCTCTATGTGCAGCCCTGGTATAGGCTGGTGACCTGTCCAGGGTGTCCCCTGCCTTCGCCTGAGTCGGCTGGGATAGACTCCACAACCCCCATGACCCTACAGAGGACTAAGCGGTGTTTAGATAATGGATGGATGCATCTTTGGCCCTGTTTTTTTACTGGTTTGCATCTATGTTTGTTAACATCAGCTTGCCCAGAGACTACAGGTGGAAATTAGCACTAGTGCTACAACCTGGTACAATGCATCTCTCCTTTCTGAGGTAAAGGTATATTGTACACTGTCCCTGTTCAAATAAATAAATAAATAAAATTATATGAAATGAAATACACTGAATGTATAAATATATGTATGCAAATAGAAATAAACTCAAACATGTACACTAAGGATAAAAACACATCAACTTCAGTTTAAACAACAGCACAAAGGAAAGTAAAAAAATACTACAATAAACAGACCAATTAGGACGACAGAACAGACTGCAGAGGCACTTATATCACTCATTATTCCGATTACAGTTTTGCTGTATGCTTGGGGTTATCTCCTTAATTTTCATCAAAGGAAAGACAGATCGGTGTCAGTTCTGAAGCACAAGCATCTGCATTCAAACACAAATATGTCAAAACAAATCTACCCGTTTCTACATGTGTTACCTGACAACAGACAGACATGGAGGATAATAAAACAACCTTTACAAACATCCATTACCTAAGAATCCTATGATTAAACAGTCGTCCTATCAGGACTAATCACACTGACGTCTAATTAACTCACCCTGACTGCAAGGGTGTTAACGATGATCTCTGTTGGTCAGTATTCACAGGACATAAGGGACAAATTAAAACAGTCCAGAATGGGGATATCAGGGCCGCTAACTTTCCTAACAGATGGCAGGTTTGGATGTGCTTGTCAATAACAGCACAGGAAAATGCAGTCATGGCTTGAATCACATTACAATACTGTCACAATACACTGCCCACAGTAATGGAGGTGTCTTCCATCTTTTTCATGGCAGACTAACTAATTACATTGCTAACTGCTGCATTATATTTCTCCGTGCCAGTTCTGAGGTGCTGCTGTAATCCTTTTAACAGCAGACAGTTTGGGTTGTCACAGGTGTTAGTAATACCATTACTGAGGGTTCTGTTCCATTCCAGTGTCCCGGTAAGTCACCAGCAGGCACAGCAGATCGTTCTCATGGCTGCTATCTTTACATGTCAGCAAGAAAAGCACAGGTGTATTAAATGGCATTAGAAGAACAGTAATGATGGCTGCATTCCACTTAGAGGAGGTCCCGGCTCACTGACTACTGGGATATTTAATGGAACGGAGAGCCACTGTTAATGTTTTAATTCCAGCTGTGCAAGTTAAAATGTCTGCTGCGCAAAAGCACTTTGCCAGGATCCTAAAACTGAAGCAGCTAAATGGAATTCAGTCAATTTCACCATTTACACATGCTTTTCCTGCTGGGACATGCAAAATGAAAAAGGCCCAGGCTGTAACTGCAATCACTTCACTCTGCAGCGTTTTATTTGAGTGAATAAAAAAAGCTCAAACCTTGCACAGCGCTTTCTTTTAACACTCCCACAATGCAAGGCGCCAGTATTTACCACCGTGCTAACTCCTACCACAGCTGTCAATTATTCATAAATGTCATTCAAAATTAATTGCCTTTTACAGGGTGATTTATTGGATGTCTGTATTATATAGAGAGCAGCAAATGAGTGAATGAGGGAGAGAATTAGGACACAATCCTATTGTGCATTCTGGAGCTAAATAGAACAGGGTTATCATTAATGATATCGCCTACAACTGTGCTTTATCTACTATGACAAGTCTTCGTGATAGCACTGTGACTGAAAAGGAAAACACACTTCTTAGAATTACCGTGGCACGCTGATGTTTACAAAGATTTCTAAGAAATGGAGATGAACAGTTGTGGAACATTTTGCACAGACTCTGATATGAAGCTGAAGAGTCTGAAAGGGTAAATCACTGATACGGAATTAAGAGATGTTTTGAGCACACAAGAACATACTCTGACATGGGTGCCATGGCACCAACATCTCATGTATGTATCATGCAATATTGCCACATTAAATGATTGGACACAATGTGACAGCCCTGGTATAGCAGCAACAACTTTACACAAGCATGCTTTTCATCTATTTGCTGCTTTATTCTATATAAATAGTTTGCATGATAACAACAGAGTCGAGGGAAGAGGACATTTTAATTGTAATTTTGGGAGAACTGTATTATTTGCATCTTGACGCAGCTACAGATTGTGACAGGGGTTGATGGGCTTGACGAGGCAGGCTCAGGGGGCTGGTGGCAGTAGGTCTGAGGTCTATTGATGCTGTGCCACATGAAGTGCAGAGACAGCGCGGGAAACAAGGGCTCTTGGTACAGAGGAAAACAATGGCCAGTCAGCCTTCAGTCACTACAGCTGAGCAGCTGACAATGACAGGGGGGAAGGAGAGGTGGAGGAGAAAGGACAGAAAAATGGTGGGAGTTTAAAGAGAGGTGTGAAGTGTCACGTGGGTGATTTGGTTCCTCCAGAAGGGAGGGAACAGGCCGAAATATTGTGACACAGAAAGAAAGACTGAAAGGCCGTCAACAATAGAGAATAATGAAGCCACAGTAGGTAGACTGTGGTTACCGTGGAGAAGTTGGGGGGTGGACGAGGGTTAAGCCAACATGGCTGCTATTATTAGAGAATAAGTGGTGACTCTGTACATTGTTGTATCTCAGTCTTTTCTGTCTTTTGTGCTCTCAGAGGAGGGCAGGTGTGTCAGACACAGGGCTGAGGGGGGAAAGCAGTTATTCTCTGTCGAAGAAAAGCTTTAATCCTGAATACAATCACCTGTGTGCACAGACATGAGCGCATGTATGCAGCCTGAAGGCACTGTCACATCTCACAATATCAACTGTGTTCACTGACAGAGTCGATCCTCATCAGCAAGTCATTCAAGTTGAACTGCATTTGCCCTGCAGTTAAGTGAAGGTCAGATCCTCTTCATACTCTCTCTCTGAATCAGTTAAGGACTCCTTTTGATGCTGAAAGAAGATACTGCAAACAACCATCAACCTCTTCTCTCTTATGTAACCCAAGACCTTAGTAATAGGCAGCCCAGGTTTGCTAGTACTTGTGAGGACATCCTGCATATATCCGTCTGCGATCCTGTATATACAAATTGCATTAGCC
The DNA here is from genome assembly GCA_024666655.1 of Dascyllus trimaculatus. Classification (NCBI taxonomy): domain Eukaryota; kingdom Metazoa; phylum Chordata; class Actinopteri; family Pomacentridae; genus Dascyllus; species Dascyllus trimaculatus. Next base: position 23,926,436 of record CM045466.1, on the reverse strand, counting down.
GAGTTATGCTGTCAACAATTAACTCCTAATGGGTGACAAATCAAAAGAAGAACCTGAGCCTTTGACTGCTACATTGAGGGGACCATGGTGGCTCTTTGATACTGTGAAAGGTGTTATGCTGCCATGGTTTGGGTTCATTGAAAGGCCACTGCAAATCAATAACAAGTTGTTCTGACTGATCCCGATTTACCTTATGATGAAACATTTCTGTCTTGATGGGAGGGCTCTCCTACAAGATAACAATGCCCCCTATAGTTCATGTACAAGGGCTTTCCTAATCTTTTGATAAAAATGTAAATAATATGCCATGGCCTTCAAACTCTTCAAATCTCAACACAATACAACACGATGTGAGATTTTAGACCGACATCACCATCAACAAAGAAATGTGCCAGCAGTGTTCGGTAACCCAGGACGGATAAACACACTTTTAGTTCCAAAGATGCAATTAGTGTAGATACAATCAAACTTTATTTATACAGCATAAGTCAAGCATTAAGTGCGACTTCAAGCGCTGAACATAAAGATCCTATGATAACACCTTGGTTTTTAGCCTGGTGACTTCAGCTCAGAGGTCATTTCTCTCTCTGTGCCTCTAGTGATGCAAACTTCTGTTTTATCCTGGCCGACCTGGATGAAGTCCTGAGTCATGTAAGAGCTAACGTCTAAACTACACCTGTGACTGACATCAATAAGGCTTCTGTCTTCAGGAGAGACAGTGAAAGAATGAGAACGTAAAGTTGAGTAGTTTTACCATAAATAAAGTGGATGACACTGCCACTAAAGATAACTGAACCCAGGAATGATGGTTACTGTCTTTATAACTGTTTCTTATTAGCACTCAGTGTAACGTTGTGTAGTCTGGCTTAGTGTTATTACTGCTTTTGGCTGCCGTTTAACGTTGGAATTTCATGCGTCATGTTAGCTAGCTAGAGTCAACGTCCAAACAGTATGTTGATGTGAAATAAAAAGTATTTTGTAGTTGTTTCAAGTAAGCCGTTTTCTGAAAATGTGTACATATTAGCTATCATGACACCCTAACCCTAACCCTAACCCTAAACCCACACATTGGTTGATTGGTTAATCTGTAACAAAGAATCCTGAAGTGCAGAAATATAACTAAATACCTCCAGAACTGGAGAAGAACTGTACTAATCACATGAAACCCACATGGTTAAATTACAAAAACAGTGCGCCAGTGTAGCTCTTCTGGCAGTATCAGAGACCATGACAAGAACCAACACCCAGTAACACCTGCTCTACTTTTCCCTCAGCCAAGTAGCCTAAGCCTTAACACATCCAGTCACTCACTAAGCCATTTTTTTTGGATAGTGCAGAACAACAACTACTCACAATATAATGTGGGCTCCTCAGGTATGAAAACATGGTCCAAAGAGACGAGTCCGATCGGGGCGAGGAGGGTCCCGAGCAGGTACGTGGATGTGGCAGGTAGTAGCTAGTGTGACAGCCTCACTGCATCCAGGCTGTCGTCAGAAGAGGCCTCAGCGGCCGATTAAAGGATCTTAAGAGATCTATTTAGGGCCATGGTGCTCTCCTTAAATAGGAGCACTCATTAGTTGAATGACCTGAGTCTTTCTGAGAGGGAGGGAGGGAGGGAGGGAGGGAGAGACAGCGATGGAGGGAGGAAGAGTGGCAGAACATACAGAGTCAGATGAAAGAGAAGAAAGACAGAAAAAGACAGAGTGGATTGCCTGACGGGTGGCCACGCTCGAAGGCCATAAAAGGTCAGAGTTCACGATCCTGGGGTCACAAAGTCTGTGGTTCACACGCTCCACTTGGAGCGACAGACGCTGCAGAGAAATCTGCACTCAAAAGTGAAACAAGCCAAAAGCAAGTCTGAGGGTCTTATCTCAACAGAGTCTGAGCAACACAGAAACAGCTCAACAAAAGCCAGCTGAATCCCCGTTTTACACAGCAAGTGACATCTAACAGGCTGCAATCCTCAAATTGTCAAAAATCCACTGCATTTGTTCTTGTTTGTCGGGTGCTGGAAGAAGATAATCAAGATTAGATTTTGGAGTTGTGGTGAGTCTGCCACCAGCTGTGTGTGAAAACAGAGCCATCACAGCTGATCCCAACACCCCTTTCAATGCTTCCTCCCAGCCTGTCAATGGAAAGGTCAGCCAAAACAGATGAGGATGATGACAGATTAGAGCCATTATCTACCTCGTTAGTTGGGCGGCAGATTGGTGGGAGGAGCTATCTGTCAAGGGAACGTCACCATTTTGTTGTGATGAGCCAGGTGACGAGTCTCAGTGAGAGTGTTTGTACTGCGGTGTTCAGTGCAGGTAGAAATCCTTGAAGGTAAACAGCCAGACAATGGGGCAATAAGGGCACACAGAGAGCCACATACATGTGTACTGTGTAGGATAAGATGTCGTATAAAGACTGGGACTGTATAATAAAGTAAGCGGTTGAATAACATGGTTTTTCAGGGACGATACAGATGATCACAAATGAAAGACACTGTTAATTGATATTTAGAACCAATACATTTCAAGCACACATCAAAATCTTACTTTCAAAATTTAGGTGAAGAAGCTTCAATGCCAAACATAGTTGAAATGCCTGTTTATATATGTTAAATTAGCAAAGAACATTTCAACATATAACCTTCAGTGTTGATTGGCTATTATTTGCAATGTGGACCCAATCAGACCGAGCTGTGTGCAGGTCAAGATCACAGTGTGGCGACTGCTGATAGAGAGAGGATGCACCAAAAGCAAACTAGCATGTTTTTAAATTAACTCATTTAATTTAGAATTCGTAGGGAAAAAAGCATACAAATCGTTAGAAAAAATAGATGAATATCAGATCCAATAATTGGTCAAGCCAATAATCAGTCAACCCCTAATGAAAATACAGGCTGTTTGAGCACCATCCTAACTATGTGCCAAAAATCCTCTAGTGCAGAAAATGGGTACTAAATGCCAAAACTCATGTCATGTTTTATTTTGCCAGTGTTTTTGCACATTTGTTTATGCAAATACAAGATTAAGCACCAATGAACTTGATAGACTCATTTTGGAAAATAGAAAAATGTTCAGTATGTTTAGCGTGTGGGATTTTGTGCTAATCAGTCGTGGACATTATAAGCTGAATGATTAGGGAGAATATCCAACTGTTCTTTTTCTGACACATATTGTGATTTTGGAGTGACTTGTGGTATAATTATGTAAAACCCTGTTTCAGTTTAATATTCACTTTGTAAAGCATTTCAAACATGTAATGGAGCATTATTACCACAGAGATACTATCACTAAGTGTGACTGTCTCAGAAGGAGGAGGCCATGAATTTGTAAAACCACTGACACAACAGTTTAAACCCCTGGATCAGATGTGCTGCATAGTTTCTATCCTAAATGGCAGCCACTGAGATGAGCTAATTGCATTGTTTGGAGCTGCGACTTTGATTTGAAATCAATTCATTGCTCAGCCCTGGTATGAGTGGTGATATTTTTCCCCTGCTCTGTTTTACTGCCTGTCGTCACCTCCTCACACACAGAGCAGACAGCAGAGTGACTTCAGAGGCCACAGTGGGGAGGACGAAGCCGACGCTGGGTCAGAGTTTACTTGGGTTGACAGCAGCACTGCTCATTATCCATACATCTAACAAAGTCTGTCACTAAGAGAGCCCACATGAACAACACCTATTGATGAAGCAGTATAGCATAAACCTGCTCAAGGGCAATGTCTGCCACTGCTCTCCTCATGGAAATCTCACTGTCCCATCATCAACAGCCTTGGTTTTCCACCTTACCCAGCCACACAAAGCATGTTATGCTGATAGTAAATTGCTATGAAGAAGCTAAAAACCAGCACTAATCATTGGGGTTGTAACTGGGCATGTACTAGAATTTGTCCTGACCTGTTCAGTACAGGATGTTCAGTTCAGATCCGTTTGCTCGGTGATCTTAACAATTACTGTCCCAGGTCTATTTACTGACATGCTCACACTCCTGGAACAGAAATTCTAGAGCACAAGTTCCACACGGAATACTTTGGCAGTGCACCAGCTATTCTCTATCACCTGCCAGGGTTAGCGTTACAAGCTTGGCACACGCAGTCATTTTTATGAATCTTGTAAAATGTGGGAACTCACACTACACATTTGAATCAGCCTTCATGATTACCTAGAACTTGCAACAATTAACACATCACTCAACAGGCCAGAAGAGCGGAGTTCAGTAGCGTTCAGTAACCATTAATTAGTCCAAAATATGTAAGTTACTCTAATGTTGCAAAGTTGTCACTGTTACAAAGTATTAGAAACAATGAATCCTTTATTCTAGAGAATCCTCTATTGAAGAGAATAAAGGATTCTCTAGAATATTTGAAGGCTCTTCAAATATTAGTGTTGTATTAGAAAATAAACTTATGACATTATTGTTTTCCACCTCATACTTTGCATTAGTAAGACTAATATGTTCAGTTATTGTATCATTAACAGCAACAGATAATTCTTGATTGTTGTTACTGACTTTGCAATGTGCATGTGTAGCACTACTAGAGGAATTTAGGCACCAGACGATGCCAAGCAACAGTTAAACTATCCAGCACAATTTCCTGGGACTCCCAGAAGGTAACATCCTCAAATGTTCATTTCCCCGCCATCAAACAGCACAAAACCCCAAAAGTATCAAGCTGTTTTTGAAGCAGACAAAGCAGCAAATCCTTATTACTTGGGAGACAGAACGAGCAAATGTTTAGCATCGTTTCTTAATGAATTAAATGATGAACTGATAGTGAAAATCCATCTTTCCTTAAGTCATCATTTCTGCACTAGAGTGGATTCATTTGGGAATGTAAGGAGACTGCAATATATGCTGTCACAATGCTTGTAAATCTGCCGTACTCTATATAAAGAGACGATTTATCTGCCTTTCAAAAAGCTAAATAGGACACACTTGTTCAAAGATGACAGCAGCACTGGCTTTCTTTAGTCAAGGTTCTGTTGTGATACTGTCATGACAAAGAGCTTCTTTCTGTCAATGGATGGAAGATATTATCATGTGAAGTCGGTTAACATGATTCTGTTATGTGAACAAACAAGAAGTAAACCTGTAGTTGATTGATATTCTTGTTAATACAGGCAGTACAAATAGTACAAAAAGCATTGAAAGCAACAGGGATCTTTTAGAATTAGTGCTGAAAGAGTCAATTAATTGGCTGAACCCAACCACTCTGGCTACACCTTCTTAATTCTAAACATTTGCTGCCATTTGCATTATTAAAAATTAGGGTTTGGGCCTTTTCTAAGACAAGGTAGCAGCAGAACAGGTCACCTTGTTCTCTAGGAACAAGAGATAGACATTTTTCACACCTATCCAACACTTTAGAACAAAAACAGTTAGTCAATTAACCACGAATACAATTAACAGATCAATGATGAAAATAATCCGTAGGAGTCAATTTTGAGTTTCACTGCACTGTTTGATTTTCATTTAGTGCCACAGCACCGAACCTGACAGCACAGCTAAGTCGGCTTTGAGTCTGAGTTGAGTTTTCATTATCTTCATGTTTGTACTTTGGTTGCTGCTTTATTTCTTCGGAGAAGGCTCGCGGCAGAGACAAAGACGAGTGTGTCTGTCAAACGCATGATGACTCATTAGTGGTAAGAACAGAGTGGGAGCGCCTTGCAGCCGCCGAGCACGCAGGTTGCAGCGCATCAGGGTATTAACCCCAGTGAATCAGGTTAATTGAAAATCAAACACGCAGCGAGGAGTGCTTTTATCTCACAATACCATTTCAGCTTTAGGTGCAGCGGCAAAATAAGGGAAAGGGATGGCAAGCTGTGGTGTGAGTCAGTGTGTAGCTCACACTCTGTGTCACTGTGGGAGATTGTGTTTGCACCATGCATATGCATTAGTGTGTTCACATTCATGTAGCTGATTTCTAATGCTCCAAATTTAACGATCCTCCTCTCCAGAATGTGACCCAGATAAGCGCCACCCTGCCGCCCTGGAGGTTCAAGTGGCATAATTCCACACATCTCCCCCCTCTGCTACCACACTCCAGCATCACCCCGTAACCCTCTGTGGAGCGCTATAGGGTGCAAGAGGTGTGACGGTGTTCAGGCGTGCACGTTAGCATGTGACCATGGGCTGAATTATTAAGGCTGCTGGTTGCTATCACACTTGAGAGCGCCGGCCGAATCCCCGGTGAAGCTGAGCGCCAAGTGGTGGTGTGTGCCACTTCAACATGCGACAGCCACCCACAAGGGAAACGGAAACTTCCTCTCAAACCTGCAGTCTGTGGTAAACCCAACACACACACACACACAACTAACCTACAAACACAGACAGATAAATGGGAAGTGTGTGTTGTGCTTCAGCCTGAGGTGAAAGACAGGTTTCTTGGAACAGGGGCTGGAGGGTGTTGAATTTTTAATGACAATTTGAACAACTACTAGTGCTCCACATAGGTTCAAATGTGTTTAGGCAAATATCAACAGACTGAAAATACCTTGTTGCTATGTGGTTTTTTGCAGTTGCTATGTAAAGCATCTTATCATTAACATACCACACAGGATCTGCAAGATTTAACTGATACCCAAAGAACAGAAGCAGTTCTTCTTTTAAACATCATGCAGGATTATGACAGACAAAAGTCACAGCAGTCGTGGCATTTACAGAGTAGTGAGAGATCAGTGCCGGAAGAGGAGGGATGGAGAAAAGAGTGAGGGTGAAGAGAAAACAGAGAGAAGAGAGGTGATGGAGGTAGGATGGAGGTAGGGGGTTGTTTTAAGGGTACGGCAGACAGTAGCGGCACATCTGGGCTGGGAGAGGCTGACAGCAGGGACCCCCGCTGAGGGGACCACTACACTCAAAGCTTGTCCAGAATGAGGAAATGGAATTACCTTAGCAGAGCGAGAAAAAACCCAGAGCACAGCAGGGGGTTTGGACAACTCATTCTATTCCTCTCCCTGAGGCACAGCCCAGGAAGAGATTTCGAGGAAAATAATAACAACAAAGCTGTACAGTTATAACACTGATTTGTATTCTGTTAGTCCTTAAAAAGGATAATCTATCACTCAAATATGAGTAGTGTTTATAAATGATTGAACTCCTGCAGAACAAATTATATGGATGGGATGCAGTTAGTGCTCGTAAAGGGAATGCAATAACTTAATAAATGAAACGCATAATGAACTCGATTTTAAATATGTCTCTTTGTTTTTACTTATTTTAATGTTTATATTTAGAAGAGTGGCAACTGGTGGACTGCAATGATAAAATTTCACTGTTTTGCGCAATGACAATAAAGATCAGTCTATTCTATTCTATTATATTCTAATCTATTCTGTTCTATAAGCAATATTATCAAGATGTGCCAAAAACTAGGTAGTGCTTTTGATATATTTCAATGATACAAACATTACTATTATTCCATTAGTTAGAAAAAACAAGCAATTTAAATATGTCTCCTTGGGCATTTTAATCAACTCAAACCAAAGTATCAGAAAATGTAAAAGCCCATAGTGACATAGTTAAAATACTTCATTTACGTGACTATCTGTCCAGAATCCAGAGATTTTCATCTTACTGTCTCCACACTGGGACGATTCACTGTACATGTATATATATATATATATTTTTATATACATATATATATATATATATATATTACTCGCTTATTTTTAAAGTCTGAAATCAATAAAATGGTAAACAGTGTGTCTGGTTACCATGCAAAACTTCACATCTGTGATACGTACTCTGGTAGATGTGCTGCACTCAGAGGAGCCCTACTGGACAAACTATGTGATGACAACATTCCTCATTACTCTGAGCATCTTTTTCTGTAATATGCTGTGCATATTAGAGAAAACTGATATCTGTGATTGGCCAATTTCGGCTGATAATATCAGCTGACTGATACATCTGTCTGACTCAACTAACTGATAATTAAAATAAACCCCTGTTTGGCCTGTTTTTGTATGGACAGTGCTGTTGCCACACACTCAAGGCTGTGTGTGTGTCCACTTTGCACATTCTCAGACATCATTTGTTAAAGTCTGTGACCTTCCTGGTCATGAAACAGTCAATGTATTGATTGGTAGTCACTGTTTGAATAAATGTATCAAGCAAGGGTACCCGACATGCAATTGCTATACCTTTTCAAACGTGAGGATATGTTTGTTTTTCACCATGATGACCTGCATATACTGGTTTCTTCCACTAACAGTCAGATGAAATAAGGGGTAAGGACACTGTTCTGGGCTCTACTAACTTGTGATGGGCATTTGTCACTCTAGATTAATTAATAATGATTAACACAGCCTGTGGTGATAGAGGCAAGGAAAGTGGGCTACTAGGCTACACACACAATTAAAAGGGCATATTTAAATCTCCGGCCCCTCTACCCATTGGCCCACATACCATGACTCAGGGTGTTTGGCTGTGTGTGTGTGTTGGGAGGAGATGCAGTGACAGAAAGATGCATTGTGTCCCATTCATAGAGGTCATGGGTCACTCAGCCCACAACCCAGAGGATGCCAAGCCAGGCAGCCTCCCCTCTTCGTGCCCCTGTCCCGCTGTATATCCATCCAGAGAAAAGTTCCAGTAGGGAACCAGCCACTGTAAAAGCCATTGTTGTGTACAGTCCCTGCCAGAGAGAGGGCTGCCTTGTCATTTATACTGCCCAGTCACATGCATAGGGTCTTTAGAAAAGTGACTTACATCATCAGCTAGCCACTGACTGGCATGTCACACTGAAAACATGACCACATACTGAACTGTGGACTGCCTGCCACCCCCAGATTTACACGTCAACATATTCTTCCTGATCTGACACTGACCTGCTGCCATGTGCTACCTGCCTCTAGACACGCTTATTCATCTCAGACTTGTCAGAATCCCACTGCCTACATTAAAGTCCAAAAATAAGAACTCATTGGTGCAAACTTACATGCATGCTTTCATTTTTTTAAATGAAACACATGCAAGATCCAGGTAGATAATCATACCGCTCAAACGTACAATTGCAGAACCAGCTGTCGCATGCGACCACTCTTTCCCAGGCTCTGATATCTCCAAGCAAACGGGCCTGTTCTCTTTTGTCCTCTGGATGACCCATAAAAGGGTCTTGGTTGAGTAATTGATCGTCACAGGGCTGCTTCTGCAGACAGCAATTCAATTTCCGTTAGGCATGTTTTGCCACATTAACGAGAATGGTGCTTTTGTTTTGTTGAGCCAGCAATGGCACGTAAAGGCAACTCTGTCCGCCAAACCCTGTGTGGACCATTGACAGAATGTGCACCGGGCAGGGCAAGAACTGGGGCAGTTGGTAACCTTGAGCCACGAGGTGGTCCTCTCCTGCTGAGTGATGCTGACAGGGATCTGGAGCATGGCTGCCACTGGGTTGGATGGCAGAAGCGATCAGGGTCAGTGGGTTTACTTCAGAGTAACAAAGGGACACTGGAAATGGGCTCTGATGAACCAATGAGAGGCCTCAGAGGAGCTGTGCCTGCTGCCTGTTCAGGACAGGGAGCCGGAAATGCAGGAAAGTAATGAGCTCAGGATTTTATAATGTTGTTTGGCAGCTGCTGAATTAAGAATATGTTGGATTACAGAAATAAGGGCAATAGTGCACATGCTGCTCAGTCATGCAGTTGTTTAATTTGCAGATACGATCGACTGCGCATGGATCTTGAATAGGGATGAAACTCACCCAGTTAATCAAACAAGATGAAGAATATAAGCAACCAAAACATGTATGCAGCTAGACAGTGTTAGGATAGAGCACATGGTGAGCTCTGCAGGTCCTCAAGTCCTTAGAGACCAATTTGTTAATTTACACTATATAAATAAAACTGACTTAGGAAGTTAAGTAATATTTCCAAACATCTCATTACTGATCTAATAATTCAGTAATGAGCACTGCTAACAATGACATGTGCATTTTAGAAAACTGAAATATTTTGCAGCTACAGGCAAATTAGTTCATATTCTGGGTCAATCTTGGCTGACATCACTTTAGTTTGTTTCCAACTGCCACATCCAAGCATTTTCATTTTTCTACTGTTCTGACTCAGTTTTGTTCTCCACCTGACTACTTGTGAGTTGCAACAGTGGCCAAGATGAATGGGTTTTGTCGTACTTCAAAGCAGCTTTAAAGCCCAACTAATAAAAGATCCCAGAAATCAAGTTGAGATAGCTAAAACTCATGAGGAACTACAAAAACAGTGGAGAAATACATTTTGTGCTCTACAAAGTCATGGATTAATCAGATTTCTTATTTAAAGAACAGGTCTCCTTGTATTTTAAATACCACATTTTCAAATATATTAGAACAAAGATATTAGTATTGGTTTCCTTCTAATTGTTGTCTAATTTAAAGACTTTTGTGTGAAGGGGCTTTCCACTGACATCACCCCTAAACATCATCTCAAACAGAGCATACTAAACATATCTAAAGCACTGGAGTGGCTGCTGTCTGATTTGAATATGTCTCCATGGTTGCAAACACCCACTTATTTCAGATCAATAGGGGCTCAAGGGCCTAGGGATTGGCTGGCAGATCAACAACAAGTCTCTCTACTGGCCACCGGGAGGGGGTCCTGGCCCGGGCCACAGAGCAGCCACATAACCCCCAACTCCAAGAAAGACAGATTACTCGCTTTTCAATTACCTCCAAGGGTTTCCAGCGAGAGACACAAGCAAGAAGAATGAATCCGTGAATTAGGCAACAACAAAGACATGGAACCAAAACCCTCTCCATCCCCCTGGGACGTGTTGGGAACCAACAGTATGGCACACTTGGTGCTGGACAGGGCGGGTTTTGTTATTTGCCACACCGCAGTGACCAGAGAACAGAGCAGATAAACACACTGTTCAACAAGACGAGAATCACTGGGACATGCTGGTGTGGGATGAACAGGAGTTTGGGGCGGGGTGGGGGTTTTAACCCAGGAATGTACTGTACACAACCCCTTAATCCAAATATGTAAGAAGATTGCATTCTAGTACGTGTATGTGTGAAGAGGCGGGGGCGGTCTGTCCAGGCTGACCTGTAAGCCCCTCTGTCCCACAGTTGCTGGTGCATGAAGCTTACCCAGTGAAGCCTATTACACTTTTCAGATGATTATGGCACTCTGGCCTGGTCTGTCTCTGTGGTCTAATCCATACAAAACAATGTTCCAGTGGCAGTCCCTTTACTGGGGAAAAATCCAGACGCAAACACTTTAGTGGACCATAGATGTTGCATTATGCAAAAGCTTATTCTCTGGTGCACACAAACAGTCATACAGAAAACACACCAGAGGGAAGTAAATCCAATGCACTCAGACATCTGACCTTTGTCATGAGCAGAATTGAAACTAAGACTTCTTTAAAAATACATTATATATAAAAATATTTTTTAATAATTTCAAATTCTTCTATGAAAGTCAGACTATTTTTTTAAGTTCTGTCTGCTCAGGATAATCAGATTCTACCTACTGATGACAGCATCTATACACTTATACCAGAGAAGTGAAGTGAAAAGATGTAAACAGGCATTAATGAGGTATGCCTGTCTGAGCAGATGGTTAGCAGGACTGAGGTCAAATGAGCTCCGTTATCTGATGTCCCTTCTCTGAGACAACACGCAGAATGGATTTAGTCTGTGGTACCTCCATCAGTGGTAAACAACCATGTCATGTGACTGTGGAATAATAGAAAGAAATTACAAGAGAAGCGCAAGAGGCTTTGCCAAATATATTATAAACAAATTATGAATTAAGTGTGTTGCATAATCCATGTAATCTTTTAAAAATCCAATAATATTTTTTTCATATTTGTGTAGCCCAAATTGCTGTGTTTGTCCCTCTGTAAGCAGGTTATGTAAAACTAGGCATATCCAAGACTGGTTCTGAGAGCAGTCACATGGTCCTCTCTTTAACCTTCTGAACACCAAAACCTGCCGGTGGGTTTTGCAGGCATATGTTCTTCAAAAGAGGAAAAATATCACTACAAATGTGCTATTTATTTGATCCAGAAACACTAAAAGCTAAAAGAATTGTTGGATTTTCAACTTTCCTCCAGTTCTTGAACTATTCATCTGTGATATGCGGTTTGTCAGAAAACGCAAGCTGAAAAATTGACATTTCATCAAAATCTATTTGTTCTATATATCATTGAAAAAAATGCACTGTTTTACCAGATCCTGAGTAAAAAAAAAAAAAATCAGCGCTCCTTAGCAGAACTGAGAAGCCATCAGTGACTCAGGTGGTAGTACTGAAACAAATTGAAATGCAAGTAGTAAAACATCAATAGTACAAAGAGTCCCTTTTTTCCAGGCTTGGTAACACCTCTGGGAACTTGTTGAATGCAGGTTTATTCACTTTTTGTAAAATAAATAATCAAAGAAATTCAAGTTTATATCACTATAACTGTATCCTACTGCACAGAATCCATTTTTTCTCTCTGCTTCTAGCCACAGTCTCACCATTTCCATGGAGCACTTTGATTTGCATTTTTCAGAATTGGCCACTACTCTTGACTTCATGATTTTGAAGAGCTGGTGTGTTGAAGCCTCAAAAGAGGTGGAAAAGGGAATTGAAGCATTATGTCAACATAAAGAGGCGCCTAAGGCTGGAAAATAACATTGGTACTCATAATCACTCATGCTAGTTTTGTTTCTACTCACTGTAGATAATTCTGACCAGACCAGGGACCACCTAACTTAGAGGGAAAACAAGATGTCAGTCTTTGCAAACGCAGTTGTAGGGAGAGAAAAATAAACTACGTAGGCTCCTGAAGACAGGTTTTGTAAAGTTATCCAGGTTAAACAATGACTGAGATTTTGCCGGATTGCAGTTGTTGAAGTTTCTCCTTGCTCCTCTGCTTTAAACACTGGCTGGTCTATACGTTTATGACTGAAACTCTGTAATCCTTCCCTGACAGGACAATCAACGAGCTGTCATTCAACTATACAAAGAGGTGATCAAACCGGCCAATGGTGCTGCAGAGCCAGCAGAGCATGGAGGGAACACTGAGACATCCGTTACTGCTGGCATATCCATTTCATTAATGGACGCTGGGAGTGTCTCTCTGCCAATCAAACACAAGGGCACTGAAAGGTTGCTGGCCTTGGAAGTTTCCTCCATGTACTAGAGAGAACGCTGATCTTCCTCCCAGTGTCTGTGTTTTATTGTTGAGTTATTTATGACCGGCTTTGAGGACATGTACAGAGGCTCATATTGTATCCCCAAATGGCAGAGTTTGGTTAGAAGACTCCCCACTGAACTGAAAACCCATCTGAGTGCAATTACAGGACGTGGGTTGATGCCGTGTTAAAATTGGATTTGCTGTTTGAATTGGCTGTTTGGGTACAGAGCTGTAAAGCTGGCAGAAGGATCCAGACTGATCCACAGTGGTATAGTGTGCACTCTCTCTATATCCCCTTTGTTTTTCTGTGTAGCATCTCTGTTCAGCAACAGCTGCTGGTGGAAAGTTCTGCGGACAAAAACACAGAGTTTCTAGAAAGTCAATTCAGCGATAAATGACTGTAGGAGCAGCTCGTCCTCGACTACTAGCGTACAAATGACCTGCAGGACGAGAACCGACAATAAAACACAATAACACGTCCACTGGGAAAACAAAATGTCCATCAATCTACTGCCAAAAACAAATCAAAAAAATGAGCGGCACAATGTGATACCATGCATCAGTAACTCCTCTACACCTTTCCACAAGCCTGTACACACAGCCAGCAGCTGCTGGGTGACGGTGACAGACCAATTCCAATCTGTCTTTAACAGTAAATGACCTCTGGCAAGACTAGCGGAACTATTTCAGCGCTCATTGATTCGAAGCTCATCCTTTGTCTCTCTGGCAGCCGCGCCAAGTAATTAATGACAGCAGTGGCACATGACAGAGACAATACGTGCCCCTTGATGCCTCAAGACTCCTACGCTCCGATGCTTCCACCAGTCCTCCCACACACTGGCAACCAGCAACCAGCTGTACCTCTCCTGAGGAAAGCAGAGAAACAGTGGATGGCTCACAAATATTGTCTTTCATCTACAGTAATGTGCTGTAGTGTTACACTAAATTGCTGCAAAATACAAGCTGTTATTCAGAAAGACAGAGCACAACAAGTCAAAGAGCAGCCACACCGCACGGATGAGTACAGGAAGGGGGCAAGACTAGAAAAAGATACTTTGATTACACAACAGAACTGATTTGCACCCACAGTGAACTGAGCTACAGCTTGATATCTGCCGAAAGGAGACTAATTTCATAGAGAACAAGCTGTGCAGGATCCTCTCTGACTTTACAAGCAACATCCTTAATCACATTACTTGCCGAGTTCTGTAATCTGTATAGAAAAGATGTGACATAAAAGACAGCAGTGCTTAAAAGACATGAAAATGCACTTTGACAAGATTTGCAGCAACTTTAAACCTGAGTCCTTCTGCAGGCAAAACACCAATGTGGGCGAATGGAAGAGTAGAGGGAACAGGCATAGTGGAATCAGTGTATTGAAGTATACCAGGATAGTTAGAAAACCCAAAGGAACATTTTTCAATACAAAAATAGACTCTTTTCTCTATCAAACTAATGAGGAGATACTGTATAAAGGCAGCTGGGCTAAACAAGATGGTGACTGCAAGTGGAGACTAATGATGCTATGAATTAATTGTATGAATAATAATATATATATTTTCTATAGTTAAAAATATACCAACCACTAGGAATACAAGTAGTTCATGCTGGCAACCAGAGAGCATGTGTGGGTTTAGCTAGGAAAAGGACACTATGACAAAGACTTCTGTGACGGTTAACGGGCCAGAGTTTACATTTGCCAAACAAGGCAAAGCAAGACACGGCAGCTTTTCTATAGCACAATGCTACATCTAAGTATGTTGCATCACTGTATGTTTCACCTTTATTGTCAAAAATAGTGATTAAGAAAACTGTTCCCTGGTGGCGGACGATGTTATGGTACTAGTACAAATGGGAGCTGATGAATGGGGCAGAGTTTGTTAATATGAAGCCACTTCACATTGCCCAAGTACCCCAGTCTGCCACACCAAATGATGGAACTGACAGATAGGATTTTTTTACTATATTACTACATTTACTATAATACTAATTAGCATTTAAGGAATCTGATAACCAGTATTTGCAAAAGATCTGCTCTAAAAATGAAAATCTTGGTGTCAAATCTTGGGCAACAGCGCTTGCGACTACAGAGTGGTGACAACAGATAGAGAGACGTGGTTGCATTAGAACAGCACATTTAGAAATTAACTGCTTTTAAATGCTCAGTATCAGATCCTAGTGAAAGTTGACCGATACATGCAGCATTGCTTACTGCACACAATTTTACAAAGTTTCTAACATATTTGCAGCACTGCTTTGTCATTTCTGGACTCACCCGAACTTATGATATTTTTTCTTAAGCCTTTCCAAACCCACGGATTATGGGTGGACTCAGTAAAGGTATGTGTGTTAAGTTGCCACATGTAACTTCATCCTGAGGTGGCTTCTTCCAACTACAACAGCAGCTCATTAGCCATGAGATTTTTTTCAACTGCCAGTCTGCCTCTACCACCCACACCTCGTCTCTGTTTAGCCCACATGGTGTTTTAGTATCCGCTGCAGCAACAAGTGTCATCAGGTCCTCTAGCAAGAATCTGTGGTTGCTTATTATCATGCATGCTGAAATGACTTCTATCACCAGCAGCCCAGCTTTTACATTTTATACCGTTATATATCGTACACCCTGGTGAAATGTCAGGAAGGTATGAAAAATAGATACCACTCAAGCCTCAAGCGAAATAAGCACAAAGTCAAGCACCGTGGGGAGTGATGATGCTCCACTTCAGCTCTGCACTCACTGTGATCCCCCACGGTGCATTCAGGTGAAACACGAGAAACCGGAAACAAGGCCAGACCAGAAAGAAAGCAAAGCTTAACACAGCAGTGGGCAAAAACACTTCCATACATGTAAAGAGATATCTAAAAGACTTTACTGCCATTGTGCTAACAGCCATATACACCTCACAAAAGCAGCTCTGACAGTGACACGAAGGGAAATAGTTCCCCAGACCGTGATCGCTGTCCTCAGACAGTTAAGCAGAAGCATAGCTTGACCTGTTCGTTCATCCAGAGCAGGAGGCCGCTGGGGGGAAAATGACTAGCAGCTGTTTCAAAGGCTCTGGACACAGCCAGCATCAGTTATGTAACTGTGCACTGAGATCCCAGCGCCCTGAGCATCATCACTTGTATGCAAACACAGACCTCTGTGGATAACACAGTGGGGGGCGGTCAAGTTACTTGCTAAAAAAATCCCACACAAGAACACCCACACGTGCCCAACACCATATCAAACACATAATAGTACACAGAGCAGTTGGTGCTGTCAGTCTGAATGTTTCAAGGTGAAATGCCACCGGCAGAAAGGGCTGCAGTGGTTTAAATCACTCCAATAATGTGTGCACAGGCAGGAAAGGGAAAGACCCAGAGCTAGAGAGGAAAGCAGAGAAAAAAGTCAGCCAGGTCATCAAAAGCAGGCCAGCCAGGCCTCCTTACCTTCTCTGGGTACATGCTGTCCCAATCCACCGAGCTACAGCAGTGAGCCAGGCCCAGAGAGAGGGACAGTGAGCGACAGGCGAGGGGCTGAATAAAGCACAGTGAGCAGTGGAGTGAGGAGAAGAAGAGGGAGAGAGAGGGGTGAGCAAATTAAATAGGTGATGTACCCCCGTCATCCGCTATGTGAATAAGCAGCACGTTGCATCACAGGCTGACAGGGGCAGAGCAGCTTTATGGACGCTGGAGCGAAGAGAACTACGGCCAGCAGGGCAGACAGAGAGGAGGGGGGGAGTCTCTACTGTGTCACCTGTGTTCTGCAGTGTTAAGAACACTGCTGCACTTTATAAACATCTACTCTCACATTTATCACCTCACCTTGGTAGAGCTAGAGTCGTGACTGACTTTTCTGCCTTAATCGTGTGTCTGTGCTCTTAACATCAGTCTATTGTAGGGAAGATTAGTCAAACAGAGTTAGTGTCCAAACATGCCACAAAGGGAAACAGCATCTATTTGCAATTTTTACATGATGAGTGTTTTAGGAAGCTCGGTGATGTTTTGACTACATGCAGGTTGTACCTTGTCTGACAACTGAGAGTGAATTGCTGTCATTTTTTATGGGAAAGTCATTCTCATTTGAAAGAGAAACCATGGACATGATTTTGAGGAGCAGTTACTGGTTGTCACAAACTGAAACAACTCACAACAAACTCTACAGCTGCCACAATTATCTTCACGCTGGACGCCATTTTTCTGTCACTGTTTCTCAGGAATGGGGTCGTCAGGGTCTTGCACAAGATGACTGATCCTCTCAATCCCTCTTGCAACTTACTGAGGTGTGGAAAATCATAAATATGGTCTGGAATCAGAACACTGAACTTCCTGGTTTTGTTTTCTTAACTTATGACCACTATGGGTAATTATTGTAAACTCCTTATCAGCTCACACAGTCAGCTACAAATTTCTCAAAACTGTTCTACTAGGGCTGTAGTTTTCAGGTCAACTGGTCCATTGGTTGATCAATACGCTCTTATCCGACTAAATTTTCATTGATCGGATTATCACCAGTGTTATTTTCATAAAGAGAGAAGCACCACATCAACAGCCTCCCAGGATTAATCCAGTATTTTCAGCAATAGGGGTACCAGACTAGCAGAGAAAATCCCCGCACTTTCCCAGGTTTAAACTGGCCCAACCTCATAGAGACTCTTAGGTCTAACTTATTTATCTTTACTGTTCATTTACTTGGAGTTGGCTCCAAACTAATTGGCAGCATGTCAAACAAGCCATCTTTGTGGCCGTTTTCAGTAATAATGGATGGTCAAAAGTTTGAATGTAACTCAGTAACAAACATGGCAGATCATGTAAGAACAGCAGCGGACTTACCTCTGATATAGTCCTCAACAGTTTTTGTGTTGGATCACCATTTGTTATAGTTTTGCTATCAGAAATCCCATAATTATTGGCAGGGGCATTTTTAGGATAAAACAGCAGGTTTAATGAATTGACATGCTGCATAATACCAGCTTTGTTTAAATTCATGCTGATAAGGCTAGTGGTTAGAGCACTCAGAGCTCTGTGGCCCATTTAGTTCATCTAAACTTAATGTGCACTTGTATTTTTTATTTATTTATTTTTGCCCTACCATCAATCAATTGGTTAAAGATTAGGTTTGATTTCAGCTGATCAAGATTTTCTTTGGCTGCCTGTGGTTGGAAACCTCCACTTCCACTGTACACATTTGATATTTACGATTTCATAGACAGGTCTGTACTGCGTTTACTGATGTTTTAATGCTGTTTGTTTGAAATCATACAATGTGTTCCTGGCTGTTTTGATCAGGATACTACTCTGTGGCATTTATGTCATTATTCAGATAATGCAGTTTAGACTGACAGGAAATGAGAGGAAGCAGAGGAGGAGAATTCAATGCAGTAAAGGTCCAGACCAGCCAGTAATCAAACTGGGGACTCACTGCTGATGGCAACTGTATCTATGTGGTACGTACCCTGACCTACCAGGTAGCCTTAATAGAAATATTTTTTTAACTTGGTGAGGTTTTCCTGGTAAAATAAAGGTTACATTAAAAAAGAAATCCTCAGACGAAGAAAGATGTTCCTTGCAGTTGTCACTAATGATCAATAAATGTGTTAATTTTTGCTTTGCTGGTTTGAAAGCTAATGCTAACTATGAACTGAAAATACAACTTTATGTTACATTCAATATGTAACTCACTGATAACAGACTTTGGAATGATTAGCTTGCTAAGCAATAATAAGGCCGTGTCATGAAAACTGCACTGTGTGAGAGTGAAAATGACCCCAGTGAGTCTCCATTGTGACTGTGTTTTGGATGAAGCCCTTCCGGAGAACTTCCTTGTTATGCCCAAGGTCAATAACCTCGCACTGGTTGGAGCTGGTGTTATTTGCGGCAGCATGGACAGAATGAGGAAAGGAGACTGGGTGTAGCTTCTTGTTGTGGGTGTCGTCCCAGTTTTAAATAGCTTTCCAGAGTGCAGCGCTCTGGTTCATGTGAAAACACCGAGTGAGTTCACCTCCATCAGCTGATCCAGTCGTCAGAGTGATTCCACTGAAATGATGTGATTTTTAGGGCTGTCCTCTCCGCTATGAGGAACATCAAGTCAACTCTCAATTTAACCATAATCCAGAGTATGGCCAGAGTAAACAGTGCAGTTTGGAGTAGGAGTTAGGGAAGAATTTAATCAGCAATAGCAATGATGGAACTGGTTTCTCAGATTGAACTATTTCATTGGTGCATCAAACAGAGCTGCTGACGATTATTTTAATTGTCCATTATTTCCCTCAACGAATCAATTAGATGTTTGGTACATCAAACAGAAAACTGTGAAAAATGTTGATCAGTGCTTCTTACTGCCCTAGATGATGATCTTGAAATGTTTTGTTTTGTCCTCAACCCAACTGATTTATTAATTGTGGCAGCTCTACTATCAACTGATGGTCTGTTTCAAAAGAGGTTTCCACTGTATGTACAGAACAAAACACTGAGGTAAACACTCACTGGCTGCTTTAATCCACAGTCACTGGTCTGAAAAATCTAAATCTCTTAAACCTAAACATACACAATGAGAAAAACAGGATGTAAATAAATCTTTCTTTCTGTCTCACCAATAACCTAAACTTGATGAAGTGAAAAGATTTATAAAGACACAACAGACACAGTTCCTCTTATCACAGAGACTGATGTCAACATCAGCTCTAGTCGTAGTCTTCAGCTCTCAGCCTCTTGTGGCTGGTGGGTTTAATCCTCTTGTTATATCACAGAGGCATGGATCAGGATGGATGTGAAAAAACAAAAACAGTGGTGTGGACCAGGAGCCCATCACTGAAAGCAAATCTGAACTCCAGAGACAGGTGTGCAGAGGGGAATACGAGGCTGACAGGAGAAGAGGAAGCGACAGAGACAGAGAGAAAAGTAGAAGAGAAACTGAAAGGCCCCAGCAGAGCAGCGAGAAGAGAAAGAATGCAGACAAACACAGAGGCAGACTCTCATGAACACAGCGGATGCACTATTTGCTCAAGTTTAATATTAGATTACTGAAAGGTCCGGCGCTTCACTTTTGAGGGAAAAGCAGACCTTTACTGACTTAGCACGCCTGCTGCCTCACTGCATGTGAGTGTGTGTGTAGGCACCGAGGCAGGAATGTCAAGTATGCACTGGAAAACAAGCAGGGGCCTCCTTTTCAGCCGGTCCGGGAGTAAGACACGGCACAGTTCCAGATTACGGGGTGCAACAGACGGGAGATGGTTACAGCACCGCACATATCTGCTGATGTTTACTCGGCCCTGATGTAACAGGAGCATGCACTTTGTTGTACGTACTTCAAAACATTTGGCTGTAAAGACTTTCTGCAGCAAATTTTAGACTCTGCAGTCAAAGAATCCATTTAGCAAAACATGTAATTAGCAGGCTATTGTGGTGTTGGTTGTTTAGGAACAGGTCATTTCTGTACAGTAAACTCGAGAGCTTCCCAGGACCCTCAAAGGCACAGAGAGGCTTTCTCAGCAGCCACCCTGCTGTCCTTTATATGAACAATACACACATTCTGCTTCACGTGGGAGAAAATTCACGTCACTGGACAATAATGGTCCAATTCACTGCAACAAAATAGCAGGAGTAAATTGATGAAACCTTTCTGGGAGTGAATGCATTTTCAAAGTGCACTTAGGAGTCCCAACTAAGCCCACATAGCAGTAGATTTCATTACACTGCTGAGCCCCTGATACACATTCTCAGCCTTTGCTCTGTTGCACAAGTCAGCAAACATGCAGCTTAGCAGAAACAAGTCAAAGAGTGCGCCCACTGTTTCATTCACAGATGGAAAGAAACAATGAGCAATCCATCTACATCTCACCAGATGCTCAGACATTCATGACATCCAGTTTTAATGCTCTCCTCCATCTTTAATGGTGACCTTGTAATGTTGCTCTTTCAAGTCGTTCATCTCTCCGTGGCAGCCATTGGGAGGTTCACGGCTCACAGGCTGCAACTAATCTCCAGATTCACCCAAACATGAAAACATATCTGTCTGGCCTCCTGTCCCCGGCTCTCTGACATCCCACAGGGGGCTACAAGCGGCTGTGTCGGGGCCCAGGGCCCTCGTGCTTTGTCCCCGTCTCACTACACCCTCAGCCACCTCCCTCCCTCCTTCTCTTTCTCCAGGCACTGACAGCAAGCAGGAGGACCACACAGCAGGCTGAAGGCAGACAGACTCGGGCCTCCACTCAGCTGTTTCCTTTTGTTTTTAAACCCTTTGAGAATCCGTCCGGATGCATTTAGAAGCCAGTTATGTCATTGTGGCTACAGGCATCCTTAGAGCGGGCCTTCCAGGAGATTTCTCTGAAACAAGACATGCAATACTGAAAGATGGCTTACTTTAAAGGGAGTGACTGATCCAGCTTGTAATCTCTGAGAATTACTGGTTTCATTACTGACATTGAGCGCAGAGACTACAAGGAGTTACTTTACAGCTAAATGTGCTGCTATTGTGAAAGACAGGGAGGGTCCAGCAGTGGCTGATACATTGTTTGCAGTGTGATTGTGTGAAATGACAGAAAAGATGGGGTGTGGGGGCCTCTCAAGGTCTTTCTAATCAGACAGTGAGTGAGTGCAGGGCAGTCTGCTGGCTCCACGGTGCACAGCCACAGACACAAACACTTCCAGAGCCGCCACATCTTCCCTTTGGTGACACATCTCTCGAGAAAGAAAACAACAATCTGGCCATTCACACAATCCCACAGAGCAGCCTCCATCCCCTCATTAAGTCGCAGCGTTTTGAAAGCCGCTTCCAATCAAAAAGACAAGGCTCGGCTTTCCCCAGTTTTAAGGAGATATGAGTAAAAGTATTCCACAGTTACTCAACTCAAAATAACTTCCTTTGTGGTGATACAGAGTGTGTGGTCATGTTTTTCTCTAGAATTCTAAAATAAGCAAAGCAGCAGCGTCTTAAAAACAGAATAGCTGTAGAGAAAGCCAATATGTTTATGTGAAAAACAGGCTTTAAATCACACGGTTTGCCACATTCTTTTAGGAAAATATACACACTACCCTGCTGCCAGGCTCCTGAGAAGTGAGGAAAAGAGGTTTATTTTGCCAATCCCTTAAGAGCATAGGAGCTGTGCTCTTAGAGGGGAGGGGAGGGGGGAGGACTGGGTAACTTAACAGGGTTCAGGAGGATGGGGCTGTGTGACCACCAATCCAAGCAAACCCTCGTGGAGCGGAGGAGGCGGGGAGTGGACCGTCAGCCTCTGCTGCTGTCAGAGCCTCAGAGATAAGCAAATTACACATGGAAAGCATGGAGAGACACGGAGGCGTTAATCACCACCCCGGCATCAAATCAAATCAATTAGAGGTGGCCAGCTGGCACCTGAATGGAGACGTGTCAGTGATGCACCCGTCAGATGGATCCATATATCCTCCCATCCATTCATCCAGTGGCTCCCTCTGAGTGGATGTGCGCAGCAGAGTGGATGGGAAACTGAATCAATGGCTAACTGAGCAACATGACACAGCTTCTATATTTTATTCTGTTTCGCTATCACCATCTCTACATTTCTCCACTTTATTGCAGATGAATTTCCCCTGAAATGGTCCAGTCACACCCATAAGAAACACTATTGTTTATGGTCCACACACACCACACTCCACATTCAGCAGTAGCCAACATGTAGAGCGTCAGGTTGGCCTTGTAAGTCTCACATTCTAGTACAGAAATAGAAAGTGTGCATCCTAATCATAGTTCAGTAATACAACCCTCACACCCAGAGGGCTTCTGCTGTGTGGCTCCCAACAGCACTGTCTGCTAAAATGATGATCACGCTGGACGGTAGGAGAGGAAGCTACTGACACCAAGGCCTGGTGTCTCCTAGCTGAATGCTAGTTCAGTCAGCAGTGGCAGCATTCAGCACCGGTTAGAGATGCAGCGATCCAACCCAACGGATGAGCACAGTGACCTTATTAAACTGACCGAGTATCAGTCAAATGTGACTGATGCGGTTTAAATATAGCTTTGTCGTCATGTTGTTATAAAAACCAGGGGTTCTATTCTTTCACTGAGTCACAGAAAGCTGCCAACTCATGCAGTTTTTAATCACGATATATGGATCTGAAATTCAAAGCTGATGGTTCTAGGTGCTTTCACAGTTTCTGGCTGTGATAAATGTCAGAATTATGGTGATTCCTTTTAAAGACACCATGTGTTTGGATCTTGCTGGTGGATTTTGGGATTCAGAGGGTTAATTAGAGGCACTTTAAAATATCTCTATACTTGTTTACCCATCATAAGGTTAATGTAATATGGCCATAAATAGGCAAATGGGTGCACTGTATAGAAAAAAAATCATTATAAAATCATTACTAGTGTCAGTAAAACCCTCGTAATGGGAGAAAAACACCTGCTGGATCACTAGCACCAGTTAAAACTGAAAGCATTAGAATGGCAAGCAGAAAGGCGGGTCAGGGACAGGACATGTGTCACATACCCTCGACAGGTCTCTGTGTTAAATGACATATAGTTGTATAGCTGATTAAATTTGAAACAAAGCAAGTGATCCCATGTTGACGTTGTGTCTATAGTGGTATATTAATCATTTACTTTCAAGCCAAGATTATTGCTTATGAGCAAAAAAATACATATTTGCTCTTAGTGGAGTAGTACTCGACTATAAAAGTCCTGCTCAATGTAAGTCTTGGATACAATTTTCCAGTAATCATACAACAGAGATACTGTATATCAAATCTGCTGATATGTTGATTGTTTTTAAACTCTCAAATATGCATCAGTGCAAGAATCTAGCATCCATCAGCACTAATAACTCTCTAAACTCAATTCTTACAATGCAGCATTATCACAGCAGGATCCTCTTTCTCTCTCTCACAGGCCCAGTTTGCCTGCAATGACAGGAAGCTGTGGAAGTAGGGAGTTGAAAGAATTGGGTTTTCTGCAGGGTCATTCTCTTGCCTGGCAACAGGCCAAACAGGACAAACTAACACAACACCACAAAGGCACAAAGACAGAGGGAGTGGGTTCCACCTGCCCCGGCGACCACAGACAGCGCTGAGCTTGACAAGGAGCTCTGGCTGAATCCTGTCTGCTGTCTGTTCCTTATCCGCCCTGCCAGCTCTACTGCAGCCTGACAAAAAAACCCTCCAAAGACCTGCCCATGCAAATGCAAATGGCTGAGAGTGAAATGTGTGTTTATTTTGGCCCGTGTGATTTGACAAGCGTGAAATTAATTCTAAAAGTTTGGTGACGGCCCGCAGTTACACAGAAAACAACCCTTTTCTTGCCTTGATAGGGCCTGTTGAGGTATGTCAGTTCTGACCCACAAACCATTTAGCCATCCTACATTTGGAGCTCTGAGGCTGGACACTATGGTAGTGTGCTGCCATTCTCACTTTTCTTTCCTTCACATGGCGCATCACACATGGCGTTCACACTCACACGTGCTCTCGCTCACACAGTGGTCTCTACTGCGGGGTGACTGGGGGCTACAGACTGATCCTCGGCAGATATGACCTACTTTCTATTCAAGCCAGTGTCTCTTTGTTCACCCCACGTTGGAGGAGGCTGCTGCAGCCTGTGGAACAAAGAACACAAGCAGCACTTGGAGCCTTCAAACAAGCTGACCCTGCCTAGATACAGCCGCCCCAAAAATGGCTCATGAAGGCAGCGCTGCTTGGACTCCCACTGTCTTCAAATCTCCTCCTTTTTCTACTTTGATCTACCTCCGCTGCAGACGAGGGAGGATAAACCCCAGTTCCTGCAGTCTTGCAGCCATCCTACTGGCTCAGAGTGATGAGACAGATAGCATGGAGGCGGAGGAGGCCTGAGCTATCAGTCTGGGGACTGGAAGGACAGGGGGGAGGGAGGAAATTAATTTTATGTTTTCACTAGGGGAGGGGGCTCAGGAAGACTGGATCCTCACAGATACCAAACCCCTCGCAGAGATAATCTGTCTCAAATTAGCTTTGGCTGCAATGATACCTTTATACATCTTCCTGCAGTACAACATCAACAAGTTTAAAAAGCAAAAGTGACAGCAAGACAAAACCAGGCAGTTGTGTTTGGCATTTCCTTGTATTAAATGTACCTGAAGACTCTCAATTACAGAACCCTCCATTTAACAGCGAACTGTGAACAGACCATTTAGTCTTTAATGGCCTAACTGGAACAGCTGCCCCTCCAAAAAACATACCCATCTGTACGAGCCAGGCAAATTACGCTTCAAGGGCAACAGCAGAAGATTTTAATAAGCACGTGCAACTGTTGATGCTTTCATCAGATCTGCCAAATGATGCACAAAATTGTTTGAGGTAGAGAGGAGCAGAGGCTGATGAATGAAGGCGGCTCTGCAAGAGGCAATAAGTGGAGAACCTGCAATCTCTGAACATCCAATATGAGAGTCTGATGGGGACACGGGCAGTTATTTGTGGCTGGACCAGAGGAAAAATGAGCAGAGGGTGAGAAATAAACCAGGAGAATTGAAGAAAAGAAGAGGAATGCACATATGAGAATAAAAGATGAACAAAATAAATGGGAGTCACAAGAATGAAGAGTTTCTGTTTGGACGTCTGTAGTGATGGAACTAAAGGTGGAACCCTGCATGGACAGTGTTTGATGCCGAAACTGACATTGTGGTTTTTGTGTAGATTATTGCATTAAACTACCAAAGAATACACAAAATCAAATCTCACAGATGCAGAACCTAGATGGACGCCACTGCTAAATAAACTAGCACTTACCTGCATGTGTTCAGTTGAGCTGCTGCTCAGTTCGTCTCCAGACTCCGAGTCGTTGCGGAGCTTGTTGAGCACCTCTCCTGGCAGCTCGCTCGGAGGAGAAGTCTTATCAGCATCTGGACTTTTGTTGTGGTTGTTTCCCACTTTGAGCGGAGGAGAATCAGCCCGTGTCCGTGGCAACGTGGAACTGTTGGCGTGGTGATGGTTGTTGTTGTTGTGAAGAAGTACCAATTCAGCTACCAACTTGCAGTGATGAGGACTTCCCACGTTCTGGTTAGCATCCTTGGCCAGAGCAGGTGGCGTGACCCGGTCAGAGGATGGCGAAGGGGTGGAGGAGGGTGACGGGCGTCCAAAGCTGGACATTTCTGGCTGAGGCCTGTTGAGGTTCTCATTGGAGGCCCGGCAGATATCCAAAACGGTGGGCTTGGCCCTCAAGGCGGGTTTCTGGGGTGGCATGAGTGCTCGGCGTACCTCCCTGACGTACTGCGCTGGCACGTAAAACGCCTTCATACCCTCCTCCTTCCTCACCTGCCACCAGTCCTCGTTGGTCTTCTTCACCAGCATGTAACACTCTCCCTGGCGAATAGACACCATCTTGTCTTTGGCCTTGTACTCGTAGTCGTACTCCACCTCGATGTAGACCTGGCCCGGGGCGATGGGCAGCCCCTCTCTGTCAGCCATGACTGCTGGAACAAACGCTTGAACTCTGACCTCCGCTGCTCAGCAACCCAGACCTGGAGGGCTCCTCATGTCTATCTGCAGGAGACAACACACAAGTTTTTTTCAGTTCAATATCACCAGCTATATTGTTAAAGGGCACAGGACGTGAACACACACCCACAAAACCACACAAAGACTCTCATATTTCATGCTAGGGACCTCCCAGCCTGTCACACACCAGCTTATTACTCACCTGATAACCACAACCACAAAGTGCTGCTGCTGTAACACACAGTACTGGTGAGTCAAGTAAAGAACACTGCAGGGCAACTCCTCCATCTGATCATCAAAAGCCACAACAGACAGTCAACACTGATTGCTCTGGTAACCGATATGACCGCTAAGGATATCCAGCCTGTAACCTGATCCGCCTCTGCGGAGCTGAAGGTGATGACAACATGACCCCACACACTGGTCCTGCATGCGATCCAGTGACTACAATGAACCCACATTCCCTCATCCAAAAATAAACTTTTACTGGAGTCCTGCTCTGCAGTTTGGCATCATTACTCATTAATGCAGCAACAGAACACAGTCGGGAACCTTTTAAAAGCTTGAGGTGATCTTCTCGCTATATCACACGCAGTCGGTGTGTGAGTCAGAGGACAGCTGGGCCCCTCGTCATTCCTGCAGGGTTTGTTTTGGGATGAGGCCTGTCATTGATCCGTCTGTCAGAGAGTATCCCTTCGTCGGTTAACCTAAATAAATAGCAAGGCCGCCGAGCCGCGGCTCCCCTCATATCAAATTCTCCTTCTTCCTCCCTGAAATAGCAGCCGCCGTGGACTGACATCCTGGAAGTGCAGGCGGTAAAAGCAGGTGCTTTTAGTGAGGCGTGAGAACATGCTGCTGAATCTACCGGGGGCCCATCCTTATGTAAAGGAATACATACACACACTGTGCGGCTCAGACTGACAGCTACACACCCAGAATAGATTTACAGAGCTGAGAGGCGTCTGGGCCAGAATGGGAGCCCTCAGAGATGTTCATAATGAGCTCAAATTGTTTCTGTTTTATCTGTTTCAACACTATGAAGCACACACACACACACACGTGTTACATCATTTTTGCGAGAGTGTGTGTAACAGCAGTCCAGTCCAGGCCTGTCTCTACACAAGCCCCAGCCGTGATGTCAACACACACATGCCCAGGCCTTTATGAATGAATGAGTGTCTCTCGAGTAGCAGCCTCTGTCTGCTGTAATTATGGTGCGTTTGAATGAGTGTTGTGCACAAACCCTCATGTGACCCCCTCCTCTGACAGCACACAGACACAATCCCCAGTTCACACCATCAGCAGAGGTGCCAGAGATGTAGTCAGGAGTCCGTCAGAGCTTTCAGTCACGCACATGATAACAGCACTATCAATGCTGGTTGTATGACAGCAACCGTCCTGACCTCCTCACAGCACAGATTGTGTCAGCGGGGTGAGTTTTAGCTGTGTGTCTCTGATCCAGGATGCAATAAGGGATGTGATGGTGCTGGAGTGAGAGAACGTCACACTGTAAGTTTGTCAGAGATAACTCTATCTGTTGGATGACTGCTACGAAGTTGGAGACACTTATCCAGTAGATTATGGCTCCCAGTATAACCAAAGCATCTCCCAGACTGTGTCAAACAGCTGATTACTAAAGTGGCAACAAGACAAAGCAAGAAAATGAAGCTTAATGTTCAAATGAGAAATAATGGACACACAAGAAAACCCAGAGAAACCATAAAAAACCAGACAGGAACTGGCTGGAGACCAAACATGACATCAGTCACCTTGGCAGGAGCCCAGAGCTCCACTACGACGAGTCACTTCTGTTAACCATGAATTAAAAGTGACTCCTCAGACAGCAGAAACTTACAGCTCCCTGCTTCTGTTCTCCACTGCTGTGGTGTGTCACAGTTTTGGCAGAGGAGCCAAAAGAGAGTAAATTTTGTTGGAAATGAATCCCCATCACCACGAGTATGGCGAGGTCTCAGAGGAGCGTGCCAGCCAACTTGTTGCTCCGCGGAGATTTAAAGGTATGTTGGGAAACTGCTTGATTTGGACCTCAACAAGTAAAAGGTTTTATTCTTTGTGTGGTTCCAAAAGTGGGGCCAGAGGATTTCACATCTGTAATTCTGCACACATCTACCAATCAATAATCTGAGGTGGTTCCCTGTGAAAAAAATAAGAGTTCTGGAGGAAAATGTTAATGAAAAGTGTCCTAGCCTCCTCCTCATGGCTCTGCAGTGCTGCTCACCAGCAACATGAGGAAATCAGTGTCTTTAAGTCACAAGTATCCACCTGTACTAGTGGCTGCATGGCAGAGCACTGGAATATGAATGTGGGGTGTAGATGGCAGAACATGAAGCTGCGCATCAACAGGGAGATCACGACCTGAGCTTTCCTCTGCATACATCTGCAGACCAGCCAGTGCAGCAGCAAAACACCCTGAGAGCGCCTTTGTCCCTGAGCTTCATTCAAACCAGATGTGGCCGAGCAGCATCCACTCCAACATGTGCTGCTGCTGCTGCTGCTGCTGCTGCATTTCAATCCATCTCTGCGGCATATGTGAACAAGCACCGCATGGAAATGAAAGCAGTGGAAAAGCCCCCCAAAACAAGCAGCCTGGGTGTTTAGTAGGGAGGGGGGGGCTGAGAGGGGAGAGCATGCCTGGGGCGGGTGGTGGAGAGGGGGGGACATAGGTGGGGGGCAGGGTCCCTTCCAGACTGCAGAAATACAACACAAAGGAGTTTAATCCATTCATGACAAAGGGCTCCGAGTCGGCATCACCAAGGATTCCCAGGAGCGAGGGCAGGGCAGGGCAGGAACGTGCCTGCCGGAGAAGCCCCCCGCCCCGCCGGGACAAACAGCCCAACACGCCGCGGGGAGAGGAGCTCCGGAGCCCCGCACACCGATGCTGTCACGTGGAGGGTTTAATTACCCACCTGGCTCTGGGTCTGCCAGGTGAAAAAACGGAGGAGTCGGTGTTATTCTCCCGCCAGGAGACATTTCTGTGACAGTTTCCAGAGGCTTCGTGTGCGGACAAAAGCACTGCAGGTTCACTCGGATACGAAGCTCCGCTCTGCAACAGCGTGCATAGCAACAAAGTAACTCCGCTACAAGCCAATAGCCGCTCACTGACCGCAGCGCCGCGCACGAACCAGCCGCACTCACCTTCACAAACTCCGCTGCAGTGTCTCTGTGCTCCGTCTCCACCGCAGAGCGAGTCAGGAGGAACTTTTCCCACCTATTTCAGTGTCGGCTGCTCCGACTGAGTCCGCCGCAGACCTCCGCTCTGTGGCTCTGTTCGCAATCCCCCGCCTCTCTGCGCGCTGTCAAGCTGAGGGCGGAACCACAGGCAGCATCCGTGCATACCTGTCAAAATAAAACCCGCACCCTGCCTAAAAGATTCTTATCTGGTTGTAGCAGTGAAATCTACATATCTTTCCTTCTTGTTTCTTCATTGTTATCATTTTTCCTCTTATCCTGAGGTTAATTTTTCACCAAATGAAAGACATATTTCTGTTCATTGTTGCTAAAATACTGTTTATGTAATAAAATCATGTAAAGGATTTCATCTTGCACTGCTTTATATTTATGCACATCTTGAACTTTTGCACATGCATTTTTTTCACTATTTGAATCTTCTTTCCTTTATCTGCCTATGTATGAGTAGATGCAAAGTATGTTTGAATAAGTGTGTTGTGTAAATTAGTACTATGTAGAAACACAGGTAGCTGAAACTTTAATTTCACTGATAGCTCTTTTATTGCTGCATCTCACAATCAAAACCTTTAAATCGTTTGAACAGATGTTCTTATATCGCCTCCCTTTTTTCTATAAGTTTTCCGTTCAGAGAATTCCAGTGGTATTTATATACCACCACATCCCCATAATGTCAATTTGTGCAAACAGCATCTCTATTTTAAAACCTATGTTTTCCATTATTGTGCTGCTGTAAGCAAAATTATAGTCTCATATTAGCTTTATATCAATTATCATCTTTCAGGAAGCCCACAGGCATGGAGAATAAGAGGCTGTCGACATTTTTGGTAAAAAAATGGAAACTTTATAAGAGCAAATATTCCCCAAAGCATATTAAATGCATCATATTGTGCAGAATGATAAATTGTACGTTAACATTATTTCCAGTTTATTGTGTCTAAATTAAACCTAATGATAGGACTAAAGAAATGCATGTTTGATAGTTTATTTTCTGTACTTAACATGTTCTAGGCTTTTATTTTGACGCAGAAATAGACTTGGTGTCGGTTGTTTGATTTGAGCTTGACGCAGCAGAGTCTTTCATCCAGCAGACTGCTCCGTCTCTCCCACCCCGCCCGTCTGTCAGCGCTGATAGACGGCTTCCAGAGCCCCGCGGCCGGCCGCCCTCTCCCGGTGCAACACCTCCACTGTCCGCTGCTTCCCAACACAAGGTCCGCGGACACCCAGGGGGTCGCTCTGTTCAATCTGGACTCATTTAAATTCAAATTTTTAGGCTGTTGCCAGTGTAAGTCTGAAAGTAACCCTTTAAGGATTCACCCTCAGAGCCAGGATTTTTGATTCTTAAGTTGTTTAAGGCATATAGGCCAACATAACCAAATGTAGTGGGGTGCATGTGTAAAGATCCCCTCCCTCTCCTCAGCTGATCTGGCAATCCCAGCAGGGAGTTTCACCATGCAGGCAGGATCATGAATGATTTAGTGCTCGGATGATCCAGGAACACAGCAAGTCTTCAATGGAGAACACTCACTCAGACTATAGGAGCACTGAAACTAGCCTCAGGCAGTAAAACTACAAGTTTACATTAGCGCAGAATTATGTATGAATGTCTATGTAAAAAAGCAGAGTGCTGTGTAAAAGCACAGCCTGTTGGTGTGAGGAGGGAAGTGACAGACGTGTAAACTCATCGAAACCAGTCCTGTTTAGTGAAATTCATGGAGGGAATATGTGTGATTGGGGACATGAAACAGATCACAGTATCATCAAGAATTCATTTTAATTCTCATTTCAGGGCCTTTATTATACTCTCTTACCCATTTCTGCTAATTAACAAGCTTTTTAAAAAGTTCACAATATGTTAGAAGGAAACTCTTGTACTGATGTGTTTTTTTTCAGTGGAGAACAACACTTACTGTTTATGTGCTCTCGTGGTACAAAATAAAATCACCAAAATGAGCTTTCAAGTTTAAATTTATTAGATCTAGAATAAAAATTTAAGGACCAACGGGCTTATTTCATCTAAATAATGGAAGCGCCTTTAGTTTTATAGGATAAATACAACTGTCCTTCTTGCCCTGAAAGCTGAGAGGGATGTTCAAGTCTCAAACAGTAAGTGGATTCTTCAGATAATTGCTAATACAGAAAAAAAAGGCAGGCAAAAAATGCAGCAGAGCAGAAATAAAGGCTTGTTTTAGGCCTGCATGTGTAGTGTTTCTCTCAGCTCTTGCTCACCTAAAGAAACGACTACAGCGGCATTCTGACCCATCGGGATGCAGGTAAACAGGTGATAGACGCATCTTTACAACACTCTGAACATAATAATGATGCAGACAGATGAGGGATTTCTATACTGTGACTGTGCACCAGACTCCCTGCTGTCTGCAATGTAGCTGTGCAACTTCCAAAAACAATTACAGTTCATTATCTTTTCAATGAATGAATACTTGATTATATAAATTAAAGTGGGTTCTTTGCGACTGGTGCATCAAAATGTGTTTTTGTAATATGTGACTCATCCGATTTTGACCAATCAGCCAGTTTACAAAGAAATCTTATTAGAAGTAATGAGGATTAGACAGACAAAGCCATGTTCAGCCTAATTTTGTTATGTTCAGGAGTCCATCAAAGCCTGATAAGTATATCCATGTTGGCACAATGCAGGCTAATGTCCTGGTATGTTGCTGACATGTGTCATGTGACAAGGAAACACCAGTGATGCAAGTTTTGGCTGCCTGAGAGCCTAAAAGTCTTAAAGCTTAACAGAGTAGCTGCAGAGCTTAGGCTGTACTTATATACAGTATGTACACATTTTGACACTGGAAGAACGGTGCCATGATTCCAGTTCAGTGCGCTGGTCTTTGCCTTTGGCTTCATATCCTCAGCTGTAGGTGAAAACAGAAGAAGAAGAAATTACAAGTCAGTGTATCTCTGTGGATGTCTGGATTAGGAGAAGACAAGAAAAATGAAGGGAAATACAGAATCTCAGGATGCCTAGTTTGTCCGAACAGAACTGAGTAATCAGGTTATTGTGCTATAATAAAGCAGAGACTGTAGGAACATGATGTCTTCTTGTCTTGCCTGTTATTGCCTCCTCCCTTAATGCCAGTGGGCTGGTTGTTCTGGATGAGGTTGGACCTGTTGACGCTGGTGTTTATGGGAGCTCCGGGCAGCTGGCCTGGTCTGATGGGTTTAGCTGTTTAGGACACAGAGAGGCGGTACAGGTCATTTACACAGCAAGGTCTGAGATGCTCATGTTAATATATTAAACATAATATTAAACATTAAAAGAGATGAGA
Organism: Dascyllus trimaculatus; assembly: GCA_024666655.1. NCBI lineage: Eukaryota > Metazoa > Chordata > Actinopteri > Pomacentridae > Dascyllus > Dascyllus trimaculatus. Next base: position 23,893,411 of record CM045466.1, on the reverse strand, counting down.
AGTTGGACACCACTCTTAGATCCATGTGGTAGTCCATGTGGCTTCCTCTAGAATGTGCAGATCTATGAAGTGCCTGCCTGTCTTTCCACTAACTCACTACCCACTCACTGCAGCCCGAGCACACCAGCTCACCTGCAACTCTGTTCAAGCACTGTAAAACTACTCACATAACGACAAATTGTGATATTGGAGCGACATGGCCATACATGTTTGAAACTGGAAACTGATGCTAAAGGAGAGTAATGACACAGGAAGTCTCATTCTGACTGGTTCTTTATGTTTGTCACGTATGAAACCCCGGAAGTCTGAATCGATGCTTTTGGGACTGTCATCAGGACACTGCAGTTTCAAAGTGGAAATTCTCATCCATGGTGCTGACTGCTTATTTTACTCAATTTGTGTCCTCTAGCATGTAAAGAACATCATACATGACATGTTAAGGTAGAAAGTTTGATTTTAATTGGAGAGGTCTTTAAGTTTAGCGATAGCTTAGCATAAGGATTGGAAACAAGTGGAAACCATTAGCCGAGTTCTGTCAGAACAAAGTAATGTTCCAAAGGTTTAACTTTTGTTAAGTTTTACTTTTTATGCTAATTTATGTCATACAAAGGTAATATTCTCAAAAGAAGACATGCTATTATGTAGCCTCAGACTAGCAGCCGTCTAATTGCTACTCCATTTCTCTCACCTCTGGTCCACCCAGCTATTATTTCTACCAGCCCTCCATAGCACAGCAGCCTACAATCAGCTCCTCCTCGGCCTGCAAAGCTGTTAATTTACATGATGTATGTCCTTTGTTAATGTGCACATAAATGCAAAAATGACAATTTGTAGTTTTAGTGGGAGTTATGTGCCAGATATAAATAAAATAATCATTGTACCCAGTTATTGTTTGCAAAAAGTAGTCATGACATGGAGCTCTGGTTTGTGGAGGGATTCAAAAACAGAACTGAACATACTAATTACTCAGCCTCTGAGCTGTTTCTTTGGTGTATTATTGACATTTGGACAGAGTTGTGCAAGCTGTTTCCCCACCTCCAGGATTTATGCTAAACTCAGTTAACTGCACACTTAGTATTTACTTCAAGCACAGATATCATCGAACACTGCAAATTACTTGGCACTTGCCAAGATTTAAAATCTTATTTTCAGACACAATAGATAATTTGGCTCGTTTTAAAAGTTAATTACTCATTTTCAGTCCTTGATTTTACAGTACAATCTTAGATTTGAGAAAAAAAAAACTTATTTCAAGATTTCTTACCAAGTAAAATTTACTTGCTGCATGGGCAGATAATTTCACTGCTTTTAAGTAATTTCTTCTCAAATTCAGTGTTTTTATCTTACATTTAGGCTACTCTTTTTTGCAGTGAACATTGTAAGAAAACAAATAAGTGTGTCAACAGCTCCATGTAATATTAGATGTCTTTAGGCTCAAAGGTTTGTTTGACTTTGACTCATTAAGAAACCTCACTGACTAATTAATTGTACTTTACAGTTATTCAGCATATTGACTTGCATATTACTGCAGGTGGGAGATGTAGATCCCCATGTGTGTGTGTGTGTGTGTGTGTGTGTGTGTGTGTGTGTGTGTGTGTGTGTCCATCTACCTATCACAGCTGAGGCTCTCCTGCCCATATTTTTGGGTTTGACCGTGTCCTTAATGCGCTCCACCTCCTGCTGGTAGCGCTTACGGTCGCGGGCTGCGTTCTCTTTGGCCTCCCTCAGGGCAGCCTCCAGGCCTTTGACCCGCTCCACTAAGGCCCGCAGGCGCTTCTCCAGTTTGGGGATCTCACAGCGAAGGTCAGCGTTGTCTCGTAGCAGCTGCAGACAACAGAACAGATAAGACAAAGAGTAAGAAAACAGAGAGTTGCTAGTCCTGAGATGCTCATGCAAGAATCCCCGTGGTGACTGTGTTTGCACTGATTTTTACCTGCTTGTGAACTTTGGTGAGCTGCTCCAGGTTGCTCTCCAGGAATGAGATCTTTTGTTTCTGTGCAGCGCTGCCCTCTGAGTCCTCTGAGTCCATCTGACCGTTCTGTCCAAGCACAGCAAACAGCTTCATCTCTACACTGATAACT